>BLKM01000142.1:50050-263863 GCA_013340265.1 Coptotermes formosanus
TGTGTGTAGGTGTGTGTGTGTGGGTGTGTGTGTGTGTGTGTGTGTGTGTGTGCGCGCGCGCGTGCGCCTCTCTCTGTCTCTTTTAGACTTCGGTACGTACATACATACACACACACACACACACACACACACACACACACACACACACACAAGCTTCCAGTGCCTAGGTTGCAGGCTGGATGTCCAAGGAATCATCATTTTATTCCTTGCAGCGGCATCCGGAAGAGTACAGGAGCCACCCAGCCCCTCATTCAATGGATATCAGGGGCTATTCCCCTGTGGGGTCGAGGGATCAGGGCGTAAAGCAGACCACTCACTTCCATCTAGTGCCGAGGTTAAGAGTGAGTGCAGCTATACCTCCATGCCTCCATGGCGTGCACGGGAACAACTTTACCTCTTACCGCAACTTCTAAGAAATGAAGATTTTAGGAAATGATGAATTCAATGGGCAAAAAAGTACACTGTATTTAAAAGACAGTTTGCAAAAATCATAGAATGACCCTGGTTTGAGGTATGGGACATACAAATGTAGACATGTGAACGGTATAGTAAGGGGCAACGGCTACATACTGCGACAACTGGTGAAATAATAACTGCTCATGTATACAATTCTTTGAAACTACGGTAACTGAACTTTCATGTCAATGAATGACAAAATCGTACCAATTCATAATACTAAATTAGGAATTAAATTATGGCAGCGCCTCAGGCAGGACAAAATCTGGATGTACCTTCACACATTAGATATATCCAAACAGTAAAGGGTGGGTATTTTAGAGTTAATGGGGGTTTCACACAAATCATTTCTGACCGAACGACTGACCGTCTGCGATAACCTCCGCAGACCGAAGCTAAACTTCCGGCCCACACTTCCTCCGCTCCCGTCCGCGGCGGGTGCAGTGATGGTAAAGGTAGGCACTGGCAGATGGAGATGCGAACCAAAACCATGATGTCCCGCCGACGATTCATGGAAAGTGACAGCGCTCCTCACTCCTGCAGTCCAAGTAGCGGCTGGTTCTGGGATGTGCAAATGAAGAAACGACGCCGCTCGACGGCGAGGTCGTGCGGTGCCATTTTCTGGTGCTGGTGGTGTGTCATCTTTGGCAATGGACATCCTGGATGTAAACTGATAATACTCTACCGGTGATTCTGACGTTCTTCCACCTTTCAATAAAATATTCTTTGTCGTTCTCCGTATATAACAGCAACATACTGTGGAACTGAGATCCGTCCAAAGGGAAATCCTTCAGTGGGCATCTACAAATGAATGTACGCTGGTCTAACTACGGTAATAATGTTAATTAATCTGTCCAACAGGACCGGCGTTAAGTGCGCTGTAGCCATGAACATTGGTAGTCAACGAAGCCACTCATAAAGTGATAATGCTACCTACGCAGTGTCCATTTTATCGTGTCCCTGAGCACGGCACGTGTGAGCGAGTTTTATCGCATAGGAAGCCTACATCCCCCGGTAGTTCAGAGTCCGCTTTTCCCGCCGAAAGTTAACTTATTTCATAGAAGGATCTTGAAGTGCTCTAATTCCGGCAGACGTAGGTTTCCTAAGCTACAAGGCTCGTGATAAAATGGATACTGCAGTTTTCCAAACAAGAGCACCGCGAAGTTTAGTTCGTGAATTACCTAACCTGGGATGAAGCGTTTACCTTCAGAAAATCCCTAAAATTCCGTACGATTAAACGTGACGAGGCCTTCAAAATTATTTGTGCGAAGCCTATATAAATATGTTCAGACTACACGCAGCTCACCTGTCAGAGAAGTTTCCGATAGCGTAAGGCGTCAGCAATATTATAACACCAGGTTACCGTGAGTGGGTGGGAACGGGCAACTGAGCCGAACAGGTTGGCACAGACGTAATGTGCCTGACTGATATTCGGAACATACGAGTTTTAAATTTCAGATGGAACACCTGCTGCCCTAAGCGAAATCAGTTTGTGATTTTCTGCCCTTATTCATGCGACATGGTAGCCTACGCGTCTTCATATGGATTAACATTCAATCTAACTGATAAATTCTACAATCTGAAATGTCACTAAAGCCAAGTCGTTAAAACAATGTGCAAGTTTGATGTGTTTCCTCCAAACACATTCCAACCCTACGGTATCGGCAACAAAAACAAGCAAATTAAAAAAACAGCAACTTTTCTGTAACGTGCTCACTAAGGTAACAGCTTTTTGAGACTTCCATCCGAAGCATCGTTTACGAAAGCCAGGGATTTACAATGTAATAATGAGATCAAATTTTGTAAATTAATTACTTTGCATATATGCTTGCTTAACATTGGCCTGTTGCACTGATGTCACTACCGGCGTGTCGTTTAGACAAGTCAACATTCAACGCGCACGTGAAAATCAAGGATAATGATACCGCCCAGTCACATCGCTCCATTCTCTTATCCCCATACAGGCCAATAAATGCGACTGTTAATCAGCATCTAGCATAGGCGAAACTCCTCAAAATTAATTAAATATAATGAACACAGGAATTAAACATAAGCAAACAAACACGATTTACTGACACAGAAGCACGTATGAACACCGCCATTAAAAATAAGGCGAAGGTCAGGCATCGACTGTGGACAAGGGAACATAAGAACGGATTTCGCTGCAGACGCGACTCATAGACGCAGGATCTGAGGAAACATGATCTTCTCTGTTGCAGAGCTTAGAATGGCTCTGTCACCTGTAAAGTAGGCCTACCTGGATCGTAGAACTTACTTCATATGCTGGAGACCCACTTGTTTTGTGCAGAATTCGCGCATAAATATGTCACCCTCCATCAGTCGAGTGGCCAAGCAGCCGAGTTTGCATCCTAAGCGTGTCATATTCGATTCGACTTGACTGGAGCTGATTCAGTCCGTGTGTCACCAGTCTTATGTCCTTACAGCGCAGGAACCAACCAACGTCACATCTGCATCTCAAGGCAGATTGCAAGTAGTTTCGGTATGTTAAAATCATGATAAGAGGTGACCTTGACCGTTGATCATCAAAGTAAATATGTACTTGTTACCGCCGCACGTGCTCTCACTCGCTGTCCAAACCACGCTCCGTTACGTTGACGTAGTGCCGAGTAATAATTTTTATGGGCTGTCAACTTGTTACAATCGTGCTTGATAAACAATACTAAGCCGCGACTAACACCAGACTCATTGTGATATTAAAGAACAATGCTTTCGAAATCTTCAATTTGTTACGCCAGGTGCACAGAGAATACAAAACGACTTCAGTGGACGCTTCAAGGGCTGCAAGGCTCGTATGGAGCGGCGTATACCTTCGCTGAAAATTACTCTGGAGAACATAAAACACGTATATGAAACAATTCCATTAATAAAGCACGTCTATGAACACAGTCTCGCTATTTAATTGCCACATCTGTCATTAACTACCTGTTGCAGGATCCTCCATGAGGACTCTGGCTGCTCGTTAGAGGTCGCATCTTTTTACCGAATCAAGGCTGAATCACCGTCACCACAAATTAATGAGATCTGAATCTCTCCTCAGCTAGCTGAACTACTTCAGATCTACTTCACCAAAGATCAATTTTCGTACAGTGCTGTTCTGCTCGTTTTGTCCTGGCTGCTTAAGTGAACTCCAGCCACACTGTCACATTTGTTTAATTCTCCGGTCGGTTTATATCCAGTACGTCTAACTGTCGTTTTCAAATTCCTTCAATCTCCGTTCTTCGCTTAGGACGAGAAGTTGTAATCATGTAATCATTCTTCACACACTGTAAATTCAGTAACTTTTACAGTTTTGTAAGATTACATTAAACAGAAAGCAGAATAAAATAAGGTTTCCTGAAATAATTTATGAATGTTACTAGAAATGCTATACAAAACAAAATCAGACGGACAGGTATGCCAGATCATTTTAAATAACGACAGAAATACATAACTGTGCGTTTGGAGGCCTCTAATAAATCAATTTTGGAGAGATTCAGAAGCATTTCGCACAAAGTATTACCACAGGCGCAGTTTGGGGACCAGCACTATTGCTTTATATTCGGGAGGTCCAAATCGGAATCTCGGACCAGACGCCGACTACGCTTACTGAGCCTTCAGTGTTTTCCTCAGTCCCTCCAGGAAAATTCCGAAACAGCACTTCAACATAAGCGAAATCCACTTCCAAATTCGTCAATTTAGCACTCACAATCAGCCTGACATTCAAAACTATACGGCTTTAAGGGTGCCCTTAAAAGAAAACAATAACCTATATGTGACATAAGGTTCTCATGCTGATTAAGACCTACTTGGATATGACGCCGTATATACTGACAAGCACCAAGATCTTGGAGAAAAATGTTTCCTCCATCTTCCACCTTGAAGATGGACGCAATAAGTTCATTCGAAACACTAGCACCTATCAGACTACAGGCATCACATCCTACGACACCGTGATTTTAGAATTAGCATCGACCGAGCACAAAGTTACGTCTGATAAGCACACCTAAACCGCAATAAACATGCACAAAACACCACAAATCACGCATTGTCGTTCGCCCCTCTGGCAATCAGCAGCACCTCACCTGCAGGCCCAAACTGCCCCGACTCAGAACTCGGGGAAACCCACCTAACGACCTTATCATCGAACTACGAGAACGCGAACGTCACTTCACCAGTCCTAGGGACGAGTCAACAAATGACTGCCGACGACAATTACTGTGACTGTTTAATCCAGCATACTACAGCACTGCGTCACTGCTCTCTCTACATGAACCAAGATTAGAGAGGACCTTGAAAGTGAAAATCCGGTGCCCTTCCTTCAACAAATTGCTAGAGACTATTATTTAGCAACGCAAAAGCAAGCAGGTCCTTTCGCATTGAAATATTTTTGTAGTTACCTTATTTATTATTCACAACCTCTTTACATGCATGGCATAGAAACAACGATAAAACCGCTTCAATGTTTTCTCATAGAATAAGATCGATATCCGAATACTGACCTGAGGCAGGCTTGGAAAACTGTAAAATGAGTTCTTAGGAGCACAGCTATGTATAAAAGGATTGGATAAACTGGTTAAGTTTAACTATATCTTAACAAATAATAAAGTAAACAAATACATAACAGCCTGTAGAGAACACTTCAGAAAAATGGTTCACGAAAGGTCAATCTTACATTGTATGGCGCCGCTCCAACCTCAGACGTCCGACGGAGCGACATTTTACAACGAAACCTAAATGAAAGTTAGGCCTACCTGTCGAACGAACAAGGGCGTAAAACTTCGTAGCGGGTGCCAAGACCAACAGGCCAATTCGTTCAAAACTCATGGAACTAGCAGGTGGGCAAATGTACACACACGCACACGCGCGCGCACACACGCACCTTCCAATACGAATAGTACTCTCATTTAGAAAAAAACAGCTCAAGATATGTGTGTGTGTAAAACCTATCCCATTACAGGCTTGGAAAGGCCCTTGGGGATTCAGGAGGTTGAGGCTCACCGAATTCCTAGACAATCAGAACACAAAGGTGGCCAGGTTGTCAGCCCTACGCATGGGCCGCCTTTACCCCCCGGAGATATCCTTGGTACTCACTTCTGTTAGAGGCCGAGTCGGCCCTAGGGCCATAGTGGGGCCGGAAAAATCTCAATGACTCCATCAGGAACCGAACCCACGACCTTCCGGGTTGAAGCGCACTGCCCCAACCAACTGCACGACCGCCTGACCCATAATGTGTGCGCAGTAAGTCTAATTTACATTATATTACAGAAGCAAATAACACATCTCAAAGGATGGTGAGAGGGCTGGAATAATACAAGAACGGAATTTAAGCTTCTGGTATTTCTCTTAACTTTTGGACGTTAACGCCTTGGAAGTTCATTTAATGCAAATAAAAAACATGAGACAGGATTATTGGAATGCTAACCTCGATGCAAAGTGAGAAATTATTTTCACTTGAAAACTGTTTTGGATTGTAATGTCCTTACAGTACGCGATGTAGGCCTGCCACTATTTTGTACAATAAACAATTGTGTGGACAAACGAAGTTCCACATAAGCTCCATGTAAACCTGGGTCCATATTAAACAAAACTGAATTCATCTGACAACCTTCAGAGTTGTCGCCAACATCAAACCTCATCGAAGTCTGTTCAGTAATTTAGAAGACGAAACATTCGGGCAGACAGACACAAGAATTCCCGCCGTAAAACTTATAGCTACGTAGTACGTTACGTGCAAAGAACGCACGAACAGGAAACAGCCCCTGTAAACTACGTATGTCAGTCGCACTCCGCGTAACCAAAAAATAAGGGTACTTATTCAAACAGATGTACAATAACGATCAAAACAATTTGTGAAAATAAAACACAATGCACGCTCTTATGCCACTTCCGTTTAATTGATGCCCAAACACGTCATACACACACTCACAATGCAAGCTGAAGTTTTACAAAGTTGGCAATAGAAGCATATGCCGTAAAATTACAGAATCAATTAACGGCTTCCACCAACAACAAGGTCTCTGTTAACTTGAGTTTCGAGTGAACCAAGGTGTCATAATTTGACAGCACTTCCGTTCAGGCTTGCAGGGCGGAGATATATTAGACTAAGCCTAGAGAGCAGTGCTTTTCCAACGGTGGTATGCGGACGGTAGCCTGGTGGGACGCGAAGGAATTTAGGGGTTTTTTTCTCAATAATTAGAAGTTATAGACGTTAATTTCACTATTCAAATCCTTTTAGATGTGTTCAAATGTACACAAAAACATTCATAAAGATAGATCTGCTATTTACTTGTTCAATATAAATACAGGCTCTCCTTTGTCGTCTATTCGCGTTGAAGTATTGAAGTAGCAACTGCGAAATTTGACGTTTCCACAGCGTTGTTGTTCCGCTGGTTGGCACGTTTGAAGACGTCAGACCTGCTAACCAGCGAAACATCCCTGAAGACGAGTATTCTGAAAGAATGCATTAATATTTGCAGTACCTAGCGGTACGTGTACGTGCTTCGTATTGTGGCATAGTTACTCATAATGTTTTGTATTCTGACAGTGGTACACGAGAAAAAATTTGAAAAGCACTGCTATACAGTATACGACCGGTATCGACCTAACAACTAAGAGCCAGCGCAGGAAAATGCATGACTTCAACACAAATACCTCGACGAAAATTCCACATTCAAGATATCGTCTTGCCGTCGGCAAGGTCACTTCGTGGCGTATAATATGAAAATCAAGATTCAGTAAAATGTAGACAATTTACAACTAATCTCGTAATTTCAGTACACAGTTATTTCCTCACAAAATTGTCATCTTGACATGTCACGTGCAGTTATCCTCTTTTACCCCCGCATGAAGATAAAGAAGAAAAGGCATTTCTAAGGCGAGGGTGTAAGTACTGCCAATTCAACAAATCAAGACCACTCTTGTATGTATGCTGTTACAATACAAAGCCTGGATACGGGAACAGCCACGCACAGGAAAATCTGGTGTTCTAATTTTCACTCGTCGGTAATAACGCGGTGACAACGTTAGTATACACTTAAATGTAATACGCGTTCAATGAGAAACTGCACCAACATATTTAGCCCTTATGTCAACTGTCGAAGACGCAGAGCTGCATCAAATTCCGTAACTTACACCGGACCGATGTACTTTACAAATAAAACCTGGAGCCACGTGTATAAAACTTACAGGCAAATGTGCAATTCAAAGCCCCAGTTTAATCTCAAAACGTATTAGCCAGAAGAGTTAAGTACTATGATGCGTAAGGGGCTCCGCCAATCCTGGGGCCTGAGCCTATGAGGACGAACTTCTGCCGTCAAGGTAATCCAGATTTAACTCAGAAACACTGTTATTTGCACACGGTCTAAATAAAATATATAAGCCTATAAGCATAAACAGACGAATAAAAATAATAAAGACTGTCATATGGAATTGACCTGAAGGTTTTGCAGCATCCTGTATAAAGTCAATATTTACGCCTTAACTCCACAGTTCAGATACTTGCCGCTCTCAGCCTTGCGTGAAGCACAACCAGCTACCAACAAAGCAGTGCGCTTTTAGCGTGTTTAGGATTGTAAATTGTGTACGACAAACAGTACAAACGCTCAGTTGCGGTTTGGATGTAGGCCTTCTGCTCGGTTTACCTGTGGCTGTAAATATAGAAACAGATACGCAATGGAAAACTTCTAGGAACAAATGAGAGTCTGGACGGTTGCCTAACCTAATTGTTGAGGAGGATTTGCACAGTAACGGTGGATACCACCGGCTATAAGCAAGGAAACAGTTACGGGGAAGGGAGCCGGGAATTGTTCCCTGCATGACAGTTCACAGTCACGGATTACCAGTATTAGCGCGACAGATAAACAAGCATCCGTGTGGGAGACAGCGGTTAACGATCTGAAGCGAGAGGAAATCCAAGAGACCCTACGACAAAATTACTGCTGTCGCACTGAAAAACTAAATCGCCTGCGAATTCCTTAATTCAAAAGGGCGTCCGATTTCAGTTTCAAAATGCATGAGCAGGACAAAGACCAGTCCCTTGCCTTTAGTCGCGACAGTTATTGGTCCAGTAATGCCTGGCACACTGCAGTCCATTGGTAGGACCAGCACATACGATTAGCTATGCAATGATAAACTCTGAATGCTCTGAAGAGGAATGAAACAACTCAGCAGTCTTAGCGACTACAGAACACGGAAATCGAAAATCATGGATTTATTTTTCACGACTGAAAAGAACACAAAGTGGAATTAAACATTCATTTCATAAAAGAACTCGATATTCTGCAGGATATTGACGCAGCGTTGATTTGAGTATGAATTGCAGTCTGCTTATTCTGAGGTCCCACAGCCAACTGGAGGAAAATCATTACTCAACATTCCAATATCCAATCTCCGTAGTTTCGCCAATGCTGCTGCAAGCATGGACAGAGGTATTTATCAAGACAGGAGTGACCAACGTGGCTATCTACTAAGTTTAAGTACGGATGTTAAAATCCGGACTTGACTGTTATAAGCAGAGCTACCAAATCTCAACCCTACATTAAGCGTCAGATTTACAGAACACTTGGGAAATTTTAAGCTTCCGTCGCGGTGCAACTGAGGCCGTTCTGCTGGGTTGTTGAACGACGCTGGTTGGTGGTGGTGCTACCGACGTTTCCGGACAATGTATCGATCCCATTTTCAAGGGTCAAGAAGTCCAAGACAGATTCTTGGAATGCTCCATGGACTGCTTGACCCTTGATGGGACCGACAAGTTATCCCGAAACATCGGTAACATCCACCGACGCCGCGCAACATCACACAACAGCAAAGACCTCACAGAGTACTTGTTAGATATTATCACGGGGCGGCGAAGCACAGGATGCAATAGTGCCAGCTCTTCTTAGACTCTGAAAAGACGATTGTTTGGCGTATTAAGGCAGTGATAACTGTACGTGGTGTGGCTATAAAATAACCGGACTGATGTTAGAACATTTTTTATTCAAAAAATTACACAATACAAATGTCACCCTCAATATACTACCCTCCCCGATCCCTACACCGCTCCATGCGCATCTTCCACTATTGGAAGCAATGCTGCAGGTCTTCTGATAGCTTATTCATGAGCTCCGTCGCTTTTGCCTTCACTGCATCTACGGACTCGAAACTGGTTCCTTTTAACGCAGACTTGATCTTTGGCAATAAAAAAAAAGTCACATGGGGGCTAGGTCAGGTGAGTACGGTGGATGTTCCAACACGGTGATCTTGGGCTTCGTGAAAAACGCCTTGATAGACAGGGCGCTGTGTGCCGGCGCGTTGTCTTGGTGAAGAACCCACGAGCCGTTCTTCCACATTTCAGGTCTTCTTCTCACCCGTTCACAAAGGTTTGTCAAAACCTCCTTGTAGTAGACCTGGTTAACGGTCTGACCTTCAGGCACCCAATGCACGTGAACAATCCCTCGGATGTCGAAAAAAACGATCATCATTCCTTTAAATTTGGATTTGCTCTGCCGTGCTTTCTCCTGCCTTGGTGAACTGGGGCTCTTCCAGTGGATGGATTGGCGCTTACTTTCTGGGTCGTATTGAAAAAACCACGATTCATCAGAAGTTATTACGTTCTCTAAAAAGTTTGGGTCGTTTTCAGTGTTTTGAAGAATGTCAGCACAAATGTTCATTCGAATTTCCTTTTGTTCACGAGTGAGGAGTCTCGGCACCATCTTGGAACACACTTTTCTCATGTTGAAATTGTTATGTAAAATCTGTCGAACAGTTTCCTTGTCGATGTTAACGAACTCAGCAACTGCTCGAATGCTCAAGCGACGATTTTGTCGAACAATTTCACGGACTTTTTCGATGTTAGCGTCTGTTTTTGATGTGCTGGGACGACCGGGGCGCCGATCGTCTACGATCTCTTCCCTTCCCTCTTCAAACCTTTGAAACTACTCGCAAACTTGAGTACGAGATATACACTCATCACCATAGACTTTCTTCAACAAATTGTACGTTTCTGTAGCGGATATTCCAAGTTCCACACAGAATTTCACACTGACGCGTTGCTCCACGTTTACACTTAACGTGATTCCGACGGAGAACAAGGATACGATCCACTTCAAGCAAAGGCTACTGCCAAACTGTTTGCAGCACGACCTTGAAATTGTAACCATGAATGGAGGGGAGAGCACAAGCCAATACCACACACGGCTCGCTGTTGCCAAGTTTACAGGGAAGCGGAAAAAAATTAAATCCGGTTATTTTATAGCCACACCACGTATGCCTTAAAGTCGGTTTACACTCCTATCATCTGCCTGTAGGGACTGCAGCGAACCCACGAAAACTGCCAAGACAGCCGATCTTCGAAAGGCAGACTTCGAATTTCTTCATTATGTATTAAGCAGGATTACTGTACAGCAGAGCACCAAGCTTCCGCACCCTTACACACTGATGACAGTCTAAAATGCGCTCGAATAGAACAGTACAGGTTACACAAGTTTATATTATGAAGAAATAACCACAGAATTGCCGATGTAATCAGTAAGATATATTACATAACAGCATAGAAAAAGGACAGTTTGAAAGAATGCACTTAGAGAACGAGATGCAGAAATATCGAACAAGAATTTAAAATGTTAAAACAGGAATATGGACAGAAAGGCTCTAACCAAATAGGCTACATACTTGCGTACGTAATACTGCTTACAGGTCAACAACGACGAATACTGTATGGGATCGGACTGTAATCCACAACATGTCCGAAAGGTGTGGTAACGCGAATGCGATTTTCCTCCCTCTTCCCTGTTATGTACACTTATTGACTGTTCACCTTGTTAACCGTATGCCATGACACACAGGGGGGTTGTAATGGACATTTCGATACAGTAAGAGATGTCAGACTGCTAATTTACCGTATGAAGAGCAGATGGAGAGGCTTTTGTGCAACAGCATTGACCGAGAGGCCCTAAGGGCACAGTTTTTCTCAGACAGACGTGTTACCAGTTTCTGCTGGGAACTAACCATCTAACTACATGAAGAAGGGTCCTTCTTAAGAACCTGAAAGTCGTTTAGCTAGACAAAAAATCCCCCACCTTTTATAAGAACCGAAGCTCAACTGTCATGTTCAAGTGAGTTACTCGACGTGTCATTAACTTATAAAATTAAACTACTCTCTGTTTTTGCAGGTATTAGGCATACCACTGAAGAGATAGCTGATGTGTGAGTACAAACATTTTGCAAAAACCTGGGGGCCACTTCAAAATTTTAAGCGCCAAACGGGTGACATGAAGCACGTTCCACACTGAGGACCCACAAATACTGGGCATCACCGTGCAAACTTCAGTCGCCCCGGCGACCTGGCGACCGGTATACGCGCACCGTTGCTCTAACGTTATTACGATTCGTCTATTCTTCTAGTAGTTTACTACTTCAAAACGTCACCGAATTGATTCTCTTCGCTTCTGCGATTCGACTGGGCTAAATCAGAAAAAAAAAAATGTTTTGCCATCCCTATACTCTATGGACGATGAAAAGGTTTACTCAGGACTGCTGATTTTTTCCAAATCACATCTTTGCATAGCAGAAATGGTGTTCATTGCTACGTACGCCATCTGTTGAGCTGTGCTACAGCTTTACAAATTAGCGAACACTACCATGACTTTCCTCCGTTTGTATGGTGACGTATTGCAATTACTAATGGGTTTTCATCATATAACGCTGCGTAAGCCCGCTGTAAGCGCTGAACTAGTTCAGGCCCGCTCCGCTGTACAATATGTTCGCCGTGTCATAACTTCAGAACCCTGTAACTTGGTTTTTGGACTACACACAGTGTAGGCTACATCATCTGCGTCACCAAGATGGCACGACCTTTGACTTGTTTTATCTGAATTTTACAACAGTCAGGCTCCTATTTCTACACCTTCGCTCTTCTGGGATTTTACGCAGAGTAAATTGGTAGTTCCTTACTTCCCACTATCAAGCCAGCAAACATTACGTAAGAGTTACGGTCGATTCACATTACACAGCACGACACGACACGACAAAAGCCAACGTGCATTCACATCTACCGGCGGTGACACAGAATATTTTCTTCCAATGCAAACGACAGTCTTTGTCTGTCTTTGTTGCTATCTGTCGGTGACCGGCTACTGCGAACTCGAGCATGTCAAACCCATACAAAAATATTTTGTCATGTCGTCTCGTGTCGTGATGCATAATGTGAATCGACCTTTAATAGTAATTTAATTATATATTACCACCAAACACAACAATTTTACTATATTCAACACCGCATACTACAAAAGAATAACAATACACATAAAATATAAATACAACAGGAAACTAAATGTTCAACAAGTCAAATGGAATACAGTTCGCGCGATAAACATTCTAACAAAACATGTTAGCAATTACAGAAATAATGCAACATAGTCTTAACAAGAAAAAGATACACAGGACGAATATGTAATACTTAATGTTACGAAAATTTTAAAATTCACGAGATCTCGCACACTGCAATATATTTTGAACGAATTCCACTTGTTTTAGATTACGTACATTTACACCTGAAGATGATCGTGTTGACCCACACATGTAGTACCTGTACGCATTGTTGGATATAATAACAATTGTCCCTTTTGATGGTAGTATATAAATTGCTATTAATTTATCACAACACAACGGGATTAATTCCATCAAAATATTAGGTAAGACGTTTACGCGTCGGCGGCACTGAAGTTGCAGCACTCTGAGTTACGACATGGTATCTTGATCGGGACACCGGGTACCCTGAATTAGGGTATTACTCAACTCCTCCAGGAAAACGTCTAGATAACACCTCTAATCGGCCACGACCGCCTTCTTCAAATTCGAGTGAACAGCACTCTTGTTTCGTAGTCGGAAGCTGCCGGGTTCAAACCAGGACACCGGCTACTCTGAGCTTTAGTTTGGCTTTCTTCAGGCCATCCAGGAAAATGCCGGATAGTACCTCGAAATGGGTCACGACCTACCCCTTCAGGCCATTCCCAGTTCGTTATACAGTAATCACTCTGCCATCGACGCTATACGGGACTGAAAACTTTGTAAAACAAAATAAACCGCACACATCGCGTAGATTTGTAGGTGGCGTAATTTGAGGCTTCCACCGCTCTTTTGGAATGTTACCGGGCGTAGATTGGCAGTTAGTTACTGACGTTTCGGGACAACCTATCTGTCCCACATTCGAAGGTCCAAGCAGCCCAAGACAACTTGACCCTTGATGAGAAGCCTGCTGCCTTCATCTAGACAATATGGAGACAGCAGGTTCCTCCGAAACGTTGATAACCTACGATTATGCCAAATTATACGGTGTTATACCCCACAACAGTGTCAGCGGAACTTCCTCTTTGCCACATATTGTGTTACAATCGCGACGATAATTTTAGTGGCCAAGTGTCAGAGTACAGTACAATGTACAAATACCGTGTGCCGCACAATCACCCGCCAACTATGCTAGTCGGGTCACTGCCCTATTATTGTGTAAATCATACGTAAGTGCGTTATGTTGCATAAGGAAATCACGTTGCAAGGTTGTGTGCCTGCACATGGGATACACATCAAGTAGTCCACAGGCTCGTAATTCCCGTGCGTCGTTGTCCTTAACGTTAAATGACAACAAACAAACATTGTCTGAAATCTGAAAGTCCCGAATTCCAATTTCGGCCCGAAAGTCGAACAGAGTTCTCGCTGTATACCCCAGTTTCTGATGGACATCAAGATACGCCACAACCGCTTCCCAAATAATGATTCACAATAATTTTACCATTCCTATGACGATAAGTGCGTTTAGTTAAATAAACCATATTAGTAACTCAAAGCGTTTACTTCTTCTAGGCTACTTTCAGCTAAGAGACGGGCAGTATTACCGTCACATCATGATTATAACATCGACACTGAGCTAACAGTTGTGTTATCAATTGTGTGTCTGTGTGCGCGCGCGTGCTACGTCCCATATATTCTGTAACATGCCACCTTTTGTTGCAAATCGACACGTACGTCATATCGGTGACTGCCAATCCACGTGCGTAACCTTAAATTACAAACATCATGAATACCAACAAAAACATGACAGGAGACCAAAACACGCGCCATTTTATGCCAGATTATTTACTTTTGTATCGTGATGAGTTGTAAATATACTTAAAGGTAAAGCAATCCCGTTACAGGCCTGGACAGGTCCTTAGGGTTCGAGGAGGTCGAGGCTGCCAGATGTCAAGACTAATCGGCACATGAAGGTGGTAAGGTTGTCAGCCATATGCACCGGCCGCTTTTACCCCCCAGGAAATATTCCTGGTACTCATTTCTGTCAGAGGCTGAGTCGACCCCAGGGCCATAGTGCGGCCGGAAGGATTGTGTCAATGAAAAATTCCAAGGACACCACCTTGAAACGAACCCGCGACCTTCCGACGTGTAGCACAGTGCCTCAACCAACTGTGCCACCGCGTCCCCTGTAAGTATACTTACGGAAATGCCAAATGACAGAAAACTGGGTGAACCATGCTCTTTGGCTCAACAGAAATGAATGACAAACCACTATAGCTGGGGGCATAAAATCCGACTTGAAACTGAAGTTAAAGTGTTGTTGACAACGCGAAATTTTAATATCATATAATTTACATTGGCGAAAATTTCGTACAAGGATCGTTAATTAAGTTATATAATTCATACGCCTACTGGGGCTCTCCGTGCAGCAGTGGTAGCACAGAAGGTGGATCAAATGGTGTATATCTGACGTTTCCATACTTCATGAATAACTGACGAACCACTGCCGTTATGCATGCGAAGTTTCGTATATGTTACACAATAAAAACTAGGATTTAGTCTGCGTGAAACACTAAAGTGTTTTAGAATCCTAACTTCTAGGTTATGTCAGACAGCATCTGAAAGGAACGTCAGTCTGTAACAGCAAAAATAATGCACGAGGATTGTTGTGGTACGTAGTAGGTTACGGTGCTATCCGTCAGTGTCTATAGACATAGGCCTATTAATGTAACGGAAAATAATAGATAAGTGATTCTTTAACCCTTTAAAGACGAAGCGTATCTATTTTATATAAGGACTCAGTGCGTACCGCACTGTAAACACTCTCCACTTCAGTTATAAAAACCAGTCTCTTAATGTTTTATAAGGCAAAAGTTGCTGTTTGTTCTGAGATCCATACAAAACACATAAACGCAATGTGGGCACCACGTAGAATTTCTTAATGTTAAACCTGGTCGTATGTAAAGTTACCACTAGGCTTTAAAAGGTTAAACATCTTAGTAACATGACGGCTGAATTATCCCTTTCACCGGAATCCGCATCGGACTTCATTCTGAGGGAAACTGCCACAGCTACAAGTACGTGCACGGTCAGTTAGTGCGTGACGACGATTCTAAAACATCAGTAACTACAGTTTCCACGATATCTGTTTCTCAGTCTTGCTTAAACTACATGATCACAGAAAACAAACTGATGAAGAATCAGCCAGAAAATAAGCTACAGTGGTGCATTCCACTACCCAATCTTAAGATCCCTCCACCCCGGTAGCGCCGAGGCCAACCCCATTCAGGAATAACAACGTAGGAGCATAACCTCTGACTTTAATGTACAATGAACACCTTGAGAACCTGAATATCAAAGTATTTAAGAAAGCCCTGAACTATGCAGGCAGGATGCGCGTTAGTTATTTAGTTAACAAGGACACAGCATGTTCCAGGAAACCGAAACTACCATTACTGTCGAAATCACTGCCAGAGAACCACAGGTGTGACTGACAATTGGAATTGAAAAGGAAGTACGCTACAGAGTAGGTACAAAAAGGTGGCAATAATAATAGCTTGGTGAACAAACCAGCACACTCATGTTTACGCCCTACGTTTGCCCTGCACGCTTCAGTGACATGTGTTTACGTTAACAAATCCCTGTTATATTTATAAAACCTGAATACCGTAGCTGCAAAAACTTCTACTACTATGCGAAATTAAAGTTAAAAACGAAAGGTGTGTTTCATAAACACTGTCAGGTTTCTCGGTGCCCGGAAAACGGATATGCCTACAAAAAAGTTCGCAAAACAGGTGTGCGCACAAAACATGCCTCCCTCAGCTGCCATTACACCGACCCCAACAATGTACCATTGGTCGACACCTTAGTACAGCATCCAATAGGATCATGTCTTAGTTGTACACACAGGAATCGCAGGCGAGTAACAATGTGATACAGTAGAATCGCCGAAGAGTCATTAGCAGGAAAGGGTCTATATTGAACACTGACCAGTTCCCTACAGCCATCTTAACATCATCGACCCATCCACCCTTTCGTCTCCCAAACAGCCTTCACAAAGCTGTTTCTCCAACTGTGCCTACCGCCAAACTTATCGTAACATCTTCAGCTATTGTAACAACAGTGGCAATACAAAGGCACCCAGTTTCATCATATAGTTTTGTTCTTGTCATATTTAACTCACATCCCTACGTTCAAAAAAAATTAAGATAAGTTTTACAAGTACATGAAACTACAATAACACTTTCTCAAGTAGATACTTAAAATAGTTTTTTGAATACGGTCTGTACTCAGTCATGGCCTATTTCAGGCACACATTATTTGGCAAAGGTATTATGTAACTTTACGGTGCAGGAACATTCTTTACGAAGTGTACAGTTACTCAGGTTGTTAAGAAATTATGGAACCCAAACGTTCATTACACTTCCAGCAACAACCAAATACTGCACCCTACCAAGAGCCCTCCCATACAGCCCACACTCTCGCACCTTATTCCCGCAGGTCCACATTAATATTACCTCCACAGCAAACCTAGCTCTTCGAAGGGTCCGTTCCTTCGAGGTTTTCCAACCAGAATGTACGCATTTCTCAACTCTCCCTTCCATGCTACATGCGTCATCGGTCCCGTCGTGTCTACTTTGTACACCAATAACATTACGCGAGGAGCTAAGATAATAAAACTTCTAGTTATGTATCTTCTTCTCAAGTCCCAGTTCCTTCCTCCTTCGTGGCTCCAGATATTCTCATCCAAACGCTTTTATGCTTGTCGATATTTTACTTTAGCCACCAACACTAAGTATCACATCCGTATGAAACATGAAATACAATTGCTGTTTTTTTATTTTAGTGTTCGATTTATACATAGGACAGGAACCATACCGTACACAGATATTATAAATAGGGCAATAAATACTGAAAAAGCCATTAAATTCGGTGTAATAAAATTACCGTGCAATACTTATAAAACGTACCTTCCTGGTCATCCTACTGAAGTTTTAGAAAAGAAAATTTGTCTAGTTACTCGTACTCAACAATCCATAAAAACGTCATGGAACGTACCTGCTCGTGTCACAAGGAAGACATTACATGAGCAATATGCTGTACCTGATTATTACTGGTGATGCTTCCATTTCTGATTAAGCGATAATACGTGAGGAGACTGCCGTAACTTCTAGGTGGTGGGAAACTGCTGAGCATAAGAGGCGCCGCTTCCGAAATACGGCTCAGCCTCTGCCTGTTACTATGGCCCTGTGGCCTGCATACAGCACTTTGATTCCCGCTGCTAGAACTAGATGTTGACGATGATAAAGACGCGGACCAATCCATTACGTAGTTGCTGATAAGCGAACAGGATCCCGCTGAAGAGACATTAACACTGGGGCAAGTTATGGCTAGATAAACATAGGGCACTGGCAACGGACCGCCAGTATTTATAGCTAAAACAAGTTTCCGTGGATCACTAAACACTGTGCCAATGAACTGATGTCTAAAATAGAATGACCATCAGGAAATAACACAAAAATTCGTATTAAAATAAACAAAGAACGACTGATAGCACGACACTAACAAAAACACACAAATCACAGGAACCACTTGAATGATTCCACTGCAGAAGAAGTCTTCGCATGTAGTGAAATCAGATTCCACACAAAACTGGTCCAATTTGCACCGCACATCACGTCTGCACGCAGCGTCCGTTCATGTCCAAAACACTTCAAGGCGTTATTCATGACGAATACCACAACTACTGCAAGCTAGAAGCGTCCATCACTGATGAAGAAAGATAAGAACACATCGTGATGACGTAAAGAAAGTTTCAGAACGACGATTACAAAGTCAGCAGTCCATGCATTTAAATACAAATAACACAATATCCTTGGTAAACACGACGCGAAATATCCGTTAATGGAATAACATGAAATAAATTGCGGGCCCCCCCCCCACCCACATTAAATATTCCCGTACTGACGATTTGCAGAATGCACTATCTCACTAATAGATGAAGATTATAATAGCAAAATATTCTAGAATATTAAAGTCAAAAATAAGTGAGGAAGCAGCAGTACCCTTCTTCCCAGCTGCAGCAAGCAGCAACTTCTGAGAGAAAGTCAGAAGGAACAAGGGAAAACATGTTAGTGTTTACTCATTGGTGTCCCAGGGGAAATGCCATTATCAGTCCACGACAAAATAAAGATAATGTTGACAGCACGGGGTCGTCGTGAGCTAGGTCTAACAAAGGAAGATTACTTGCCGAGTAATAAATCAGTGAAAATACGGTAGGTTGTCCAAAGCTTCCATGATGTGGGAATCAACCAAGTAGTAGGAAGTCTCCACCAACAAAGAAAACGAACAGACGTCGCAACCGTGATATACAGAAAGCACACTAATTCACAGAACTTGCACCTCCAATTTCGTTTATTTTACTACAACAGCGTACGTATTTATCGTTTTCAAACGAACTGAAAAAAGTTCAAATAAATATTAATACACTCATTGCCACACTTCTGAATTCTGTGGCTAAAAGCGGCAACACAAGCATTTCGATGGATAAATACAAAAAAATATATTCCGATTCCCAAAACCTCATGCTGTGATTTAAGTACGTTTTGTGACCATTCGAGGAACGCTTGAGAATATGAAATTTTTCAAGCCGGTGGCAGCTTAAGGCTCGCTACCAAACTTCTTCTTTCGGTCTTTAGCACTACAGCCCTGTAAGTTTGGTCTTGGCTTCCCTCAAGACAGATGTCCATTCCGTTCTGTGCAAAGATCTTGTTCTCCACCTTTTACAAGCACAATCCTCCTCAAGTCCAATTCGACATCATCCATCCACCTTAATCTATGTCTTCCTTTTTTTTTGTCTCTCTCGCTCCCTCTCTCTCCTCCCTTTCACCATCCATTCTTACAACACGCCCAAGCAATTCCGATCTACGTACTTTTAATTACACTTAAAATATCCGGACATTTAAATTTATAATAAACCAGTTACCGAACCCGAAAACACCTTACATATGAGAACATAAAATTTAGTCACTGTTTCAATCCAAAATGCGACCGTCTTACAGATTTACACCACTGAACGACAATGAGAATGAGCACGACCACAAAACTGATAGTTCTTTGACAACCGCTCATCTTCCGAACACACTGGAGACTCTTTCTCCGCCGGTAGAGCGGCCGAGACGTGAAGCTGGCCACTCATCGATCCAGTGCCGAGGTTAAGAATGAGTGGAGCTATACCTCCACTCCCCTACGCCTCCATGGCGTGCACAGCGTGCACAGGGACAAATTCACGTTACCTTACACAGGCAATGGAACTTTTAAGATACTGTGACAAGGTGTAATTGTAATGTGATATCCACAGTAGCTGAGCGTAACCTCCCAAGGGCACAGTTACGCCTGAAGGGGATTACAGGCCACTTTATGGTGGTAAATATTTGTATAAGCACCGGACTCCAGACACTTCCTGCTGTAATCAGAAGGCACGTTGTACTACTGATGTCAAAGCAATTTGGCCTTTTAAATAACTCGCAAATGAAATAAATAAAAACATCAATCAAAGGGATTTATGCCGATCCCAGTGGCCGCGCGTTCTAAGGCGTAGGTCTGCGGCCGAGCGCTTGCTGGGATCGTGGGTTCGAATCGCACGGGAAGCATGAATGTTTCTGTCTTGTGAGTGTTTGTGTGTGTTGGCAGGTAGAGGTCTCTGTGACGGGTAGGTCACTCGTCCAGAAGAGTCATACTGAGTGTGCTGTCTGCGATCTGGAAACCTCCAAAAAGAGGCGGCCTAGGCCCAATTTGGACTGTTACGCCACAGGAAAGAAAAGTTCATACTCTTCGGCTTCCTGAAAAGGCTCGGAATTCCATGATTAGCTGCAAGGACATTTCGCTTTACAACAAGAACTTTACTCCCTGGAGTGGGTGAGTGAAAGAATGAGAAGTTCATGCTATGAACCAGAAAAGATTCTATGTATCAACAGTCTCATTACTAAACCGCTTACGACAGAACACTAATATGCGCGTTCGCTTATAGTTCTAACTGGTAAATCCGACTATCCCAACTTTATCAGCATTATTGATATAAACTAAATAGCGTTTGTCATTTCTTGCAGCTATTTCGCCGCGCGGATGGATGGATGGATGTTCGGCTGAGTGGGCTCACGCAATAAAGCGAACCGACACTAAGTGACAGAAGTTACCCTTGAAATAAAAAAATGACCCTACATAAAGCTCTACAGGAGGCTACTCAACATTACTGACCTAGGCTGATGATGGACGTAGATTCCCCTACAACTCGATACACATCTACCATATTTTATGACATCAGAGTCCTGAATGCATTAAACTTTACACGTGAACACGGTTGTGTCATTCGGCCTGTGCACCAGTATGAAACATACTTCTTCCTGAAGCTCGATTAAATCCAGACGTCGCATTAGAATGATTCACACAAGAACAAACATTAATCTGCTCGGCACTTAATGTTGACCCACCTCTGGTAACGTATGAGTATGAAGCAAAGATGAGGAAATAAATCTCCGTGGCTTTAACTGCCTAGGACGGTAAGCTCCAACATCACTGTTCGCTCTGCTACGCCTAAGTATGACCAGAGGAATATTCTCACTAGCAGAAGATGGATCAGACACAGAAGACATTGTGATATCTGACGTCACCAGTAGCACAACACAACCACAACCTTCGCTTTCAAGCCAGAATGTCAGTACGTTTCCATCCACTGAACCCTACAGTTTATTTCGGAAGACACACGAACACTTGCGCATTATTACAAAATAAGGGGATTCAAACCGTGCGCTACAGGATACGTCACACTTCATCGCAGCGTATCACATGTATATCTGATTGATGGAGTCGCCACTCACATGCACAGCTGTTCCTACTACACACATGATAGACGCCTTTATGAAGTGCTGCACATTTTTTCGGTAATAAGAAAACACGTTTCAACGCTATTCCAACCGCCACAAACATGCTGTAGTGCTGACACCACAAGCCTACACGATTAGCAGTATTTTAATTAGGGAGTCAACTTGTCTGTACAAAAAAATTACTGAACTTCTCAACGAGCCTTCCTCATACATTTTTGAACGCACTGCAACACAAACGCAACTTAACTTTTCAACTCTTGATAACAGTCTCACATCATCAGGCAGTTCACCTTGTCAGTCACTAGGCATGATTTGCTGGCACGCGATGCCACGTGTTGGAAGACGACACATGTACGTGTATAATCGATAGGCGCGGTCGTCGAAGATAACGTGTTAGCCCTTTTACTTACTGGTTCACTCTTTTATCTGTGAAACTATGCTATATTTCTGCCCAGAACATACAACATACAAATGTCCATGTGTTAGAGCAGGATTAAAGTGACCTATTTGTCAGAAGAAAGTAAAAATAGCGAGATCGAATACAATACAGTGATGCTGGTGTTCTTAACACAAACAGTCAAGTCGAAAATACGAAGTTTCGCAAAACAAGCTGCTTCCTACTGTATTCACTATTACTTTCACATCTAATTTATGTATATCCAAGAACACTGGCAACACTACTACACCATGCACCGCGTAACGTCCGGTCGCAGAACACGGATATGAGAGTACACAGTTTCTTCCGTTTATCAAAAATATTATTGCGCGAAGTTTTCTATTTGGTTCTCTCATCTTTACGTAAATATAAATGAGTGTGTTAATCAGTACGAATATAGGTATAAAAAGGATAACGTTTTCTTTGCACAAGGCATAAAGGCATTAGTGGAGTGGAGGTATAGCTCCAGTCATTCTGAACATCGCCACTAGATGGATGTGATTGGTCTGCCTCACACCCCGGCAGCTTTCCTTCCGAGGAAAGAGTCCCCAGTACCCAATGAATACGCGTCTGGGTGCACCCCACAGCCGGTCTGGACGTTTTGGAGAAGAGAAAAATATGTTGCCCCTGCCCGGATTCGAACCCCGTATCGCCCAGCGGGTAGCCCAGCCACTAAACCGATTACGCCGAATGCAAGTATACAGTAGAGGAAATAACACGGAACAACTGTGACTTTGCTTTTGTTTGATGCTGCTGCAACAATGCGATGTCGGTTTTCATTCATAACCTGAAGCACGAAGAACGTGGGTATCCGGATGTACGAGGCATTATACAAGTCTTCACTACTGCGGACACCTAATAAGAGCATATCAATCATTCGACAGATGCTGGAAGTCAAACTCATGGAAAACGATTACGCCAGCAATGCCACGAAACAAAGACGTCTAAAATATTCACCGTACTATGCCACATACGACAACCTATGAAGTCTGTTTTACAGCACAACAGACGACAGAAAGCAATAATTTACACGCACTAAATGTGTGAGCATGGCATTGTATTAAAACACGGGATTAAACTGCTGCTGTGTGAATTGGACTGAACTGGTTGAAGATGGCAGTTCACAGGATGATCTCCGGGCTCTTCAACTCTTACACAAACATAACGTTCAGGGAAGGCACCACACCGGACGCTTGGTTGCATATCGTTCTTCTTTATGCGTTACGTACATTTTTGAAACACGACATCACCGTCATGTTCCAGAAAATCGGGTAGGCCTACTGTGGTCTTCCGCAGACGAGTACGAACCAAATAAATGTAATTTATGGACAGTGGGGCTTGAGATTATTCATTATCATCAGTGTCAGAACTATGTAACGTAGTTAATTACACACCATCACAGTACCCGTAAATAACACCCTCCATTTACTTATGTATTAGTTTCCGACATTATTCGGCGGCCCTATTGCCAGTAACGGGAAAAACTTGTTACTCAGTGCTAGAATACCGAAGGTTTGAACAATACGCATTGCACACCTGAATATCCACTAATATCGTTTCATGCAAGAGTATCTAGATTCAAAATAAGATGTCATATTTACAAAAATTCATGTGTAGTCATTTGCTATACCCTCATACAGCTCTTTGGTAGTTACGCGTTGTCTATGTTGTTACCGTTTTTCTACACATTATTTAATACATGATTACTACAGTTTCGTCATGTTTTCTTATGTTAAATCGCAGTTATTATTAATTTTTAAAATTGTTACCAAGCCTACTTTCCAAAACAATAACTTTAACATTTGTTCTGCATGGGTGTGCGAAGTTGTCCCTTACTTTCACGAAACAACATGAATTACAGGGTGTTTGAAAACAAAGTGCACGGAAGTTATTGTAACCTACGAAGATAAATACATGGACAGTTTACGACACTGCACAAAGATTTATAGACTACGCCTACAAGTCACCTAGTATTGTTAAACCGTGATATCTAGGCTCGGCTTGCATAGACGAATCATAGAATCAATACAGCATTTTAGAGAAGAAGACCCTTGGAAAATGTCCATTTATAAGGTCAGGAAATGGAATAGCATGAAGATTTGTTTTAGAGAGACGGGTTGCAAGAATTCGAAGGAGCTGTGACTGATTACTTCAGTAGAGTTACTGATTATTCAAGGTTGAGTATTAATTACACCGATTTCGACGGAGGAAGAAAGTTTCAGTTACGTTAAATGGACTTAAATGGCTCAATGGCAGTGTGACATTTCACTCATATCAGTGAGTCTGTCAGTTATAAGCACAAATTGAACCGGGTATTGCGTAAAAAAAACGCGATTATACCACGTTCCGCCGCAATAACACTAGCATGGTTGCGTGTGTTAAAGGCGCCAGAGGATAACCTTCTGATATGTATTCTCTAGACATACAGAACGAAAAACTGGGGTGAAGCGTTTTGAAGTTGTAACGGGATTCGTGCACGTTGCATGGGCAAATATTTTATGTTGGAAACTTTACAGTGCGAGGAGTGAGAAAAACACGGAGTGGTAAGTTCCATCATCCTTATCCTTCCAGTTCTAAGCACGTTCTAATAATACACAGTACATGTGCATTTCAATCAGAATTCTACGGAACAGAACTTCGTGTGTGTCTCTAAAAATATTAGTAACAAAGAAACAGGACAAGTTTCTCATTGATGCCTTTCCATTCTTATATACTACGTAAGCTCTAAAAATTAAACTATAATTAAATACGATATCAGTTTATGCCAATAACATAGCAATTTTAGTTTTTTTAAGGCGTTGGACTGCGGCCATTCGCTTGCTAGGACCATTATACATTTCTAATCTTTATATATTTTAAATTTATTGTAAAATAATTTTATCCTAATGTAAAAAGGGGAGGCCTCTGCCTTTACACTTTTTCCTTACAGATGTGTATTTTACTTGATGATCGACGCTTCGCGCGCCCGAAACATAATAAAAACTGGGAAACTTGTGTTGTACTTGTCGGTATACATTAAAGACAGTGATACATACGCAGAACGGGATGGGAAACCCCCCCCCAAAAAAATAGATCCTGCAGATGAAGGCAAAAAGTTCCTCTGAAACACCGGTAAATTCCTACCAAACTACACGAAGTCACATCGCAGAAGACAGCAATTGCCGCGATAACCTCCAACTTTCAGCCTTCTACTACCTCTGGCAAACAACTATGAACAAATACAGCTGGAATTCATAGTATTGCCCGCCGGTCACTACATGCAAACGGAATAAATCTGATGACTGACAAACGACGCCTTCAACATTAGCCTTAAAAAAGTTACAAGACACAGCCGACCCCACCCGCGTTATTAAGGCATATGGCGGAATGGTGGTTTAGCTTCACTCATCTTTATACCCCGACACTACATGGAGGCGAATAATCAAATCATGACCCGGCCGCTTTACCACCGGGAAAGAACACTGGTACCCCTGAAAAGGAAGCCGAAACATTGCTGATACTACGCATAATATTTATTCCAAAAACTATAACTCAAAACACTGAACCTGGTGCTATAAATACGAAATGCATCAAATCAAGCTAAACGGTCGATTATCAACTGAAGACCAGTGTCACTAATCAAGATGGACAGTACTTTCGCTTAAATCACACAGTTAAATTACAAGTTTGTAATAAATATTCTGCATAGAAATGCAGTTTTTTAAGGAAAATACTCCCAAATTTTAGGTCAATATGCTGCAAAGCAAGGCGGTATAGCTACTCACATCACTGTGGTCTACTCCTACATTAAGCGGTGTCCAGCCCCAGTACCACCTCAGCATGTTTACTGCTTACCACAAGCAACCTCTGAAACCGCAGACACCAGTCGCATGTCCTGGCATTGACTGACTATAAATCTGACCAAACGAAAGCTTCACCAACCCAATGGCAATACGTAAACTGATCACTGACAAAGACAAACGGGGCACTTTCCTTTATTCATTCAACTCCAATAAAACACGAAAGGACGGTCAATAACAAGCTTCGCTCTAACTTCAGCCAATGAGACTGGGGAAAGGACACTTTCTTCAAAACTTAACACTATATGCCTTCGTATGAACAAGTATCTATTACACCGTACATCGACCAAAAATAGGGTGAAAAGAAGTAAACCACAATAAAAACATGCGTGTTGATATCTTTTCACCTTATTTCCTTCCCTTAAATGGAAAAAGCAGGCTTTCCGGCTGCCCATGCTCTGCGTCGCCCCGTTAAACTTTGAACCAGTTAACCTATTTTGATGAAGCTTGTTATGATCACTGGACGACATCGCGACGATGTACGTTCAATTTCCTGAGATCAGTAATAACAACATGACGAACACGCGAACCTGTGAGGCAAGAGTGGCGGTAGTGACACGTACGAATGACAACATACAGTGGAGAAATACACATTTGTTAGGATTAAAGTTTAGCAAAAAGCACGATAACAAGGCGCGGTCGACCGAAAATCTTCTTTAGCTTTCGGCTTGATGGTGATTTAAGAATGTGGAATTTGGTATCTACCAGGATCACACGTGGGCCGGGAGGGATAGCGTAGTCGGTAAAGCGACTCACTGCAGGCTGGACAGTAGAGGGATCGAATCCCAGTGGGGACGAGATTTTCCGCACCCGTTCAGACCGGACCTGGGGCCCACCCAGCCTCCTGTACAATGGGTACCAAGTCTTTTTCCGAGCGTAAAGCGGCCGGGCGTGGCGTTGACCATCCACCCCATCTAATGCCGAGGTTAAAGAAAGAGTAGAGCTACACACCTACCTCTGGGACTTCATGGCCTGTTCTAGGATGAACTTTACCAGGATGATATACTATGTACACATAAAACATGGCGGAGATGCGACAGTTTTGAGTTTATTAGTGACAGATTTAAGGCATACAGAATCTGCCCTTAAATATTAAGTTCTTCACAAAAATAAAGCAAAGTAAAAACAGCCACACTAATACCAACAGCCGTGTAGAACTAAAAATCTACGCAACAAGGAAGTTGGCTTTTCGAGTTCTACCGCGAACTGCCCATTACTCCAAGGTTCACATTAACCACATTCATAAATTAAGGGACATACACAATTCTTTCTCCTCCTAAAGTTCTATAACGTCTATCCAATGCATTTTAAACGGGGTGAATAACAATTCGGTAACCTGAAGAAAAAATAATTATTCCTTGTTTTCCTCTTGTTCTGTATGGCTGTACACTCAGAATAAGGTGTCCAGAATATCTAGATCTAAGAGGCAGTGATAGAAAACTGCTTATCTGAGGCTCCACCATTTTGATTCTTCATCAAATACTATCACAGTAATGAAATCAAGGAGGATGAAATGAGTGGGACACTGGAGAGACGGCACTCAATTCGACAAATCCAACAGAAAGGCACAGAAAAAAAACTAATCATATAGGGCAGGACTAAAATCAATATTCAACAGCAGGATGTGGACTGAACTCATCTGACTCAGGATGGAGTGCAATGACCAGCCCTTATGAAAACAACAAATAAATGGTGGGGAATCCCTTCACTAGCAAGTATAACTCAGCCCCAGAAAGTTAGAAGATTTGATCTAGTTGCTTGACTCCTCATATTACATGACAAAGATTTAACTATTTCTGACAAAAGAGTCGCCCTTTACACCACTTGATGGTGATTTGTTTATGGTAGCAGATTTACTACTGACCCTATTTTCTGCCTCATGATATGAGTATATATATGTGTGTACAGTTATTGTCCCACACAGCACTTCTGAACATGTGGGGAGCAAATATATATATAAACCCAGCACAAAACGTAAGATGTTCTCAATTCAGAAAAGGCTGCACATTACAAACAAGGCAGTTGCTACTTAAATGTTCCCCCACAAACAAGTCACTGAAATACTTGGCATTTCGGTGTCAATTTGAAATACAAGCACTGTGCTAGTTTGTTAGTGGATGGCTGAGTTGGAAAATGGTGAAAGCAATAAAATGTAGTAGGGTGGAATTGGTATTTTTGGAACAGTCCCAATAAAAATGGGCTCTCAACCTAGCCCATATGCTTGTAAAAACTTATGTTGCTTCATGTTCAAGAATATGTCAAAATCACTAAAGCAGGTATGACATTAAATGTGGTTTGATGGTGAAAATGGGCACTTTCATGCAGAAGGAATATAGAATAAGATCATAGTAAAGGGAATGCCAGTTTCATTACAGAATGACAAAATAATGTTCTTACGTTTACTCTCATATGTTTGTCCACTCAGTAGGCCTAATTTGTAGAATTTTTTCAAAAACATATGAAGGGGATTTCACTGCATTTCTTCATTTTATATTTTGCATCTGCATAATTACAACACTCAAAATACTGTAACTAACAGAAATGCCATTAAGGTGTCAATATCTGTGGAACCCAATTTCAAGGCATAAAAGAAGACTTAAAGAACAATGTAACAGTGAACTAACTAAATGGCAACACAAATATCATTGAGAAGCCAACAGTTCTTCAGCTAGTCAACAAATTCCCCATATTTTGTGGTTCTCAAAGGCTCATTACCATGTTCACAAGAGTTTGCCGCTGGTCCCCCATCCTGCGAAAGACAAAACCAGTCCACATCCATCCCACATCTTTGTCCACATTTTATCACCAACGTTGCTCCACAAGATTCAGTCAAGTTCAAAGACCTGTAACATGCTGGATTTTTAGGGTGAGGAGTTGCTAGCCCCTAGGCAAAACCAAAAGTTGTAGAGCCACACCTAGTCAACAATCCACAACTGATTATTCAATATATGTACTGTCATCCTCCATACCTGTAGGTCATCTAATTTTTTCACAATGTCAGGGAGTGCCATGCCATGGTGCCAAGATATCCGCTGAACATGGGACAGATGATTAAACGAACTGTTTATATCCAGCTGATTCTTACATAGGAATTTTGCACCTTCAGAATGAAAAATAATATTGCTTGCTACACATTCACAAAATGATATAGATTTTGAAGCAATAACAGAAGGGTAGGAAGGTTTATCTGGATAATTTTTGATATATGAACACAGGTGAATGGTACGCATATCTGAAAGGTTATGGACATAGCAAACTAAAAGATTCAAATTACTTAAATGTTGCAACTTGTAATGCTCCCACACAGATCACTTCCACTGATCATCAAAACACATGAACTGAAGAACATCTCAAAACCGTAAGGTGGCCTATTTACATAGAAGGTACACATGAGGTCCAAGCATTTACTCAAGAGCATATTAAAATGTATGATTGTGGTTTTCTTCATTGGTCAGTTCAATGGCATTATAGAAGCAAATTAGAGTATGAGTCTATGTTCAAGTTTAGCCATTCAAACATTCAACCAGCTATAATGTGGAACAGCCACCCAATTAGTCGACATACCAATACACTTACAAGTATCAACCATTTAACCTTTAACACCACATCTCTGCCATGGCTCAGACAGTTAGTCACCAGCCGCTCATGAGGGAATTATGGTGGACAAAGTGGCTAAGGGACAGGTCCCCCCCCCCCCCCCCCCCACATGTACTTCAAGTCTCCCACGTCAGTATCATTCCACCAGTGGCCCATACTCATTCACTCACACGTCACTGATGCTACATAATCCTGGAAAATGAAAGGGCTGTAAAATAACACCCTTAAAAAACTTTCGTTTGTTGCCATTTGGCTGTTAAAAAACACACCTTCTCCAAATTTAGTATTACAAATGCCAAGACTTCATCACACCACAACTTGTATGGACGAGCAGCACTTCTTCACACACAATACAAACTGTAATACCAATTGCTGCATAAGTTTCCAGGCTTTCATGGCAGGCATCAATAAAATCTCACTACACTAGGTTTTTGTACCAGGTATAGCTGTATGAAAACACTAACATTTCAAGGAACATGCTGCTTCCATCTTCAGAGTGATGGAATCAGGATAAGTTCTCCCTAAACAGCTTGTACAAGCCCCTCATCCAATACATGGAGAAAAAGGAGAAAGAGGCACCTCCAAAGACGGTATAGTCCTATCCCCATGACGTGACACTACCCTCTGTGTACACACACACACACACACACACACACACACACACACACACACAGGGCTTCTCACATTTCACTGCACAACCACTAGAGCCCAGGAAAGGACCACATGTGCATTATGTCACACCTGCACAGTGTTTCAGAATTCTCACTGTGCTGGGACCCCTGGAAAGGCCATTCATTATTACTGTTCTCAAATTTAGTGTTTCACAGCTCTATGGGTTGGAACAAGATCTATCTTGTCTCCCTTTTCACAATTATGACTTGTCACATTCTTTACAACCTACCTACACAACTGACCCACTTCCTTCCCCAAGTCATTTCAGCATCTACACAGCCATAATTCTGTCATCCTGAACACAGAGGGAGCACATTCCTCTACAGTTCCTCCTAGAATCATATACAGTATCACAACGCAGAAGAATATCATTATATCAATTGTCCGCTTATTCAAAGAAACATTTAACAACAGGTAACACTTATTTTATTTAATACCAATACAATTCTACCTACAGAAATACACTTAATGTTTCACTTACCTTAAAATTCTACAAAGTTAGCCCTGAAAAGATGTTCACCTCTGGACAATGTCAATGTCACCATACCACTGATCTCTTTACACCCATATACCTCCATATGGTAATTGTGATTACAGTAAAAACTGTACAGCAACTCACTGTAGTAACATTCAACAATACCTGAAAAGAAATTTAAAAAATGGAACTTCCTGCAACAAACTATCTAGGATAGGTATACAACTAGAAAAACCACCTAGCTACACATGGTACAGATGGTTTTAATTTTATAACTATTGCTGGTACATGGTGATCATGAAACAGTTTAAAACTGACAAGAAATTTACCATGCACATTACCTTGATCTACACTTCTCAGGATCACAACAAATAATAAGCAACAATGGCCTTCCATCACCATGTATAAGAATTGGAGTAGATGAGAGTGATAACATTCATGCTGCAGGCATTAGTTATGAACTCAATATGGGCAATAACACCTGACAGCAGCTCATCAGTATACGACTGCTGTGGTGTCCTTGTCAGCTGTAATTCTGATCTTCACCCATCCTTGGACATTTTAACACATGATCAGCACATATTAATTTAACCATGCTAAACAAGTAGGTACATACATGATTTACATATGGAAACTCAGACGAAAAAACAAATCATGAACTAGTTACAAGGTCATATCACTTAAAACACACCTTCCTTCCTTCTCTCCTCAAGTAATAAAACAGGCTTACAAGATGACCATGTCGTGTGTGCATGCACGCGTGCGCACATGTGCACACACATAATCTTAATACTCATTCAAAATTTAAAACAAGGTGATTAATTTTCACAAAATTTGGTAGGCTGTGCTGCTGGAGGTATCATACCATTCAATTTCCTGCAATTCATAATAATAACATGGCAGACAAATAAGCACGTGAAGATAGAGTGACAAGAAATATGACCTCCATAAAATATGCACTTCTTTTGAACATAACTTTTCAGATTAGGAAGTAACAACACAGGTGCCACACAAAAATTTTCTGTCTCCTTTGTTTTGATGGTAATAATACACCATTAGAACCACACAGTAAAATCTGGTATGAAGATTGGTCATAAACATCCCCACACATAAATTTTATATTATTCATTTCCATGCATTAACAATAATTAATAATAGTAATAATTTATAATAGACTGATACAAATTACGTACTGGGATTTGAGCATTTGGTTGGTTTTTAATTATAAAAAAATCCCCAAACATAATCTATACAGAACTATTTGTAAGGCAACAATTATAAGTTGGTGACAGTGTGAAATCCTGACAGTACATCCAACTAATTTAACCTACACAAAATCTGTAATTAAGTAGTTTTTCACAAAAGCAAAATAAAACAGAAGCAACAGCAACAGTAGTAGTAGTAGTAGTAGTAGTAGTAGTAGTAGTAGTAGTAGTAGTAGTAGTAGTAGTAGTAGTAGTAGTAGCAGCAGTAGCAGTAGTAACAGCAGCAACAGCAGAGGAGGAGGAGGAGGAGGAGGAGGAGGAGGAGGAGGAGGAGGAGGAGGAGGAGGAGGAGGAGGAGGAGGTGGTGGTGGTGGTGGTGGTGGTGGCAAGTGGTGGTAGGGTTTATGAGTCCTGCTCAGAAATTTCTATCATTTATGTTCTCACTTCAAGATCAGGTATATGATAAAGCCATTCATAAGGGATAATATGTAAGGAAATGACCGTCATAAGAATACAAAGGTCTATTCTTATTGAAAGCACACATTTTTCTGATGCAGTCTTTCTTGTTCCGTAAGCCTTACTGGTATTGGTATTAATTTATCGCAGATAGAAATTTACAGCTGTAGAAACAAATGCACTACAGACATCACATAACACAGAAATCATTTGTTCTTATTTTTTATTACACATACAAAATCAGAAAAAAATTTGTTCAAATAAAACTTGTATATCTCAGTGACATTCACATTTCTGTAGTGTGTGAACATTCTGCACAATCAGCAGCTTCGAGAAAACTGGAACAGCATAGCAAAATAAAATTCCCTCATGTTTCCAAGATGAAATGTGCAGACAGCTGGACAGACACCACCTCCCTTATACATGTTCATTCCATTTATTTTACACAACAGAAGTACCAGACTCAGGTGCTGGACAAAAATGTTTAATTGGTAAAATTTTTGGAAAGTGAGAGAAGAGGGGTGAATGAAGAGTAAATGTGTCTATGTGTTATTTAATAACATTGTCAACTGCTAAGATTATATAGCATTGGTGATGGACGGATGGATTATCCTGAGCTAAAAAGTCTGGGTAACTGGATCCAGTGCCCACATAATGCAAGGTAATGCAAGACAATGCAAACAATAAGAGTGGCAGTCGTGGTGGTGAACATAATAATAAAAAAATTCAGTTTCATAAATCCCTACCTATCTTCCATTTCTATTATTTTAACTCCATATAAAATTGTCTCCACTGCCCACCTCAGACTACATACAGATGAAAGGAGGTTGGGTGAAATTACATGAATGGTATAATTCATTCCTTTGAGTACTTAATAGGGTAGATAAACTGAGTATGTAACTACTGTTGAAAAGCTGTAAATATAACTTCCAATATCGGTTACAATCAGTACTTTGGTCACTTATTCTCAGAACGTATTTCACTTTAATTACTATGCAAAGGTAAAATTATGCATAAAGACAATGCAACAGGCACACAAGAGACACCTAAAAAGCTCTACACATTTTAAGAGTGGCACTGGATGAAAGTAGTAAGCAGCTTCATACTGTGGGTGCCTTTACCCTGTTATCAATTAAAGGCTGATTCTAGCACAATTCAGGCGCTGAGTGTAGAAAAAACTTGTGTAATAATTTGGCTTACTGAACTCTTGCTATCCAGTCACGTTATTGTGGACACCTTAATAATCCAAGACTGCATTAAAAAAGTACCAAAGATCGAAAAACCAACATTCCCGAGTAGGTTTTACACCTCTCCCGCCATCCTACTTCCCTACATTCACCTCCACTCATTAGCCTTTCACTTCACATGAATGGTGATGATATCATGATGATAGCATAATTTTCGCTATCTGCCAGCGATTTGGGCTGGTTAATATACGCCACAGGAAGGTGACGAAGAGTACAACATTAGGCAGACAGCAGGAGACCTCGAGCTCCGTCACGCCAACCATCCACGGAAATTCTTTACATGGCCTCTACCTAAGCTGTAAAAACTTTATATATGAAAAGGCAGAATACTGTTTATCAAAAGACTCAGAAGTTGAAACCTCAATGACTTGGAACAAATAAAGCACTTTCAGATTACTCTACCTCCACGATCAATGGTTTACCTGCTACAACTAACCTCCCACATTCATTACTGACTATTCACTGCATCGAATTACACAAACTTCTTTACCGACCAAACTATATTCAAAGAAAGCGAAGTGTCAAATTAACCTATAATTCGAAACTATGATGGTTTCCCTGCGAATTACCTGCCACAAAAAAGCGCCAAAACGTAATCAGGACAGCTAGAGAAAAGACGTACTTCTTGTAACACGAAATACTTCCAGAATGCCATACACTGTACAGCACAACAAACACAAACTCGTATCTTCCACGCCGTTTTCGTACATATCAAACATACAGCAGACTTCAATGCCCAATAACGCAGGTCAAAAGTTCTCTTTCCGTGCTTCAGTTGTCTGCTGCATCAGTCACTTGTCTATCTTCCGCGCTCACAGATTAATACCTGTCACAGATTGGAAACTCCGACGACGTGACACTACACCGCCATATGCGGCGCCTTCATGCGTTACTGTAGCCGGTGTCGCTTACCACCTGCGGGTGAACGATGCTCGTGGTGGTCGGGGTCTGTGTGTGTGTGGGGTAGTGTGTTCTGGTACTGCAAGGTGAAATTGGAGAGTAGAGCAGGTTTATTTCAGTACAATGGCAAATCCTGTTGCTCTTCCGCAAAAGAAATATTATAGGCAGCGTGCGCATTCCAATCCTATTGCAGATCACTGCATAGAATAGTAAGTATTCTTATGAGAACACACTATTTAAGGCATTTATAAGGTACTCAAAAGTTGTTCGTGTGTTAACCAACCACCATGCCAGTATTGCATGTGGGGGCGTGGACAAATAGCTCATTGCAGTTTTAGCTTTGGCAGTGTATGGAAGTGAGTGGTGATATTCACTTTCCGGCCGCTTTACCCCGTGAGAGAAATCCCCCCGGTAACTAATGAGTAGGATGCTGGTTGGACCCCAGAGCCAGTCCCGACGCTGTGGAGAAGACAGAAAAGTGTCTTGCCTTTGCCAGGAATGTAAACATGATTCATCGGTCGCCCATACCAAAGCCTAATCTTCATACCAATTACACTATCCCAGCTCCATTACATAAATACTCCATACATTCTTAATCTCAGTAATATAAGAAGCTTAGTACCGACCTTTGCGCTTTGGCGTTTGTATTGCGGTAAACGATCTTGTGGTATCTTCTGAGTAGATGGTTAAGGATGTATAACTGTAATTTAGTTAGTTTGTTTGTTTTATTGATTTAGTTATCATGTTAATAAGAGGACTGAAAAGTTGAGATAAATTTATACAGATGTGTTACAACAACAACTAGCATTACTTTAACTGAGCCCTAAGTTTATGAGTTCCACCACATGATGTACATTTTACAGTCCACAAACTCCAGCAGATATGGACTGGTCTACTTTGTATCCAAATTATTTTCCAAAAGGAAAATCTGATGGAGGCGCATCACCCACAAAATCAGTTGAATTTGTAGATGTGGGATGTGGGTATGGTGGTTTACTTGGTAAGTGCAAAAATTGTAAATAATTTACCTGTAGGGGAGTCAGACAAGGTACATGGTTTTTCTAAGAATGGTCTAACACAGGAGTGCATATATTTTCCAAAAGTCTAGATGCCACCTAAAAATTCTAGGTGCCAGAAGGTTGACATGAAGCAAGTTCCATACTGAAGCCCCACAAATATTAGGCACCACAGTACGTGTCATCGCAGCAACCTGTTGCTCAGGATTCGTGCACCCAGGCATAACAGATGCTTGAAATGTTTCAAAAGTAGATTCTCTTTTAACCGTAATGCTGTATAGCTTATTACAAGCCCAAAATTGTTACGATTCAAAGATATTTGGAATGGTGATTTCCTGAAGATCTTGTGACTTCCATTCTGTTTTTCCTGGGTACTTCCTTTACACACTAGCCTACTTAGGTCAGTTAACTGTATATCAGAGTTAACATAGCTAAAGTATAGAAGGCCCAAAATTTGTAAGTGAAATCTGTATTCAGTTTTATGTTAGTGGTGTAGGTAGAGTAGAATTGTTTCCCTTTAGTCTGACAGGTTTATTATTGTAGAAAATTCCTTCAAATTTATGCAGAAATGACTGTAGCTATACTTGTATTTGGTCACCAAGGTAAGGAGAGGAGTTTCAAGGTACGGTTTGCTTGTGATCATTACATTGTATTGCAGTTAAGTAATGTTCTTGTACACTGTGTTCAGTTCTCTTCATGTCTTTATGATGCCTCCAGTTACTGGAATGACATGCATGCAAATCCAATGGAACTCAGCTATAATGTCATGAAAGGGACTGAATATTTTGTGTTGTTATAAATGAATGTCGTTATAACTGAGGAGTATAATGTTATGGTTAACAGTGAAGAATTTTATTCATACCACAACATATCTGACTGTACAGGCAAGATGTATAAACCAATTTCATTATAACTAGGTTCTATTCTATATATGTATGTGGGTGTGTATGTTCATTTCTTGCATGGGTAAAACTATTTTGATTTTAAAGGTGACCAGTTTTTAAGTTAAGCAGCTGTGCTATGGACTGTTGTTGCTAGAATGCCATGACTTGGATTTCAGTTACACTGTCGCCAATGTTCCCTGAAAGCCTCATCCTTGGAATGGAGATCAGAGTCAAAGTATCTAACTATGTGGTGGATCGTATTACTGCCCTTAGATCACAACATCTAGGAGAATATCAGAACATTGCCTGTCTGCGTACTAATGCTATGAAATATCTTCCAAATTATTTTCATAAAGGACAGGTATGTTTGTTTTACATATATGCAGGCATTCATTACATATGTAGATCGGGAGATAAAGATAAATTAAGTTGTCCCTGTGCTTAATTAGCAACACACCATGAAGACACATGAGGAAGTGGAAGTCTTGCTGCATGCATGCTTATCTTTGACACAAGATGGAGTTGAGTGGTCATCTTCACACACCAGCCACCTAATCTCCAGGGAAAGATATTCCAGTACCCTTCGAATAAGAGGCTGGGTGTATCCCAGAACTGACTGGCACATGGCCAAATAATAAAATAAGATAAAAATCAGTACTGCTGACAGTGATCCAGCTGCTAGCCAGCCTCTATGCTGACTCATTAAAATTTTAAGTTTGCTCTCTGTGTCATATCCTGACACAGTGTTATTGTTTCAAGGGATCTCAGTTTGATTTGGTAGAAGTTGGTTATTATTCTTAAAAGAGAGCATTTGATACCCGTATAATCATTAAAAAACATCAGTTGATGATACAGCCTGAAGTTAATTTGGGAGACCTCGGCACAGATGGGAGGTTCATGGTAAACGAGTGATATCTGGCTGTGAACTGAATTAAACAGGCCTGACTTTGTAAGCATGATAATAATTTGTTTTGTTCTATAAAGATAGGGTATTTCTTGCCATATGAATAACAGTAAACTTTTCAATGAATGCTATGTACTTTGGACTTTGTTACTAGCCTGATAATCTGAAAGATGAACATTAATTAAGAAGAAAATCTAAGAAGATTTTGGATGACTTAGATAAAAGCGTAGTTGGATTGAGACTGTAGAAAATGCTGTAGAAATGAGATTTATTATAGTTTCAAAGCAAGAGATGATGTGACCAAGTAAAGATAGAACATAAACAGACTTCAAAGAAATTCATGAGAAGCTGTGGAAATTACTGCAACAATATGACCCAAAAAAGTTAAAATTATTTACAATAATAATGCAAGCCTGTGATTCAGTAGTTTTCATGCAAAAATAGGGGAAAGAGTGAATTTAATTTGTTGTGTCTGTTAACTTTTACTACCAGCATGGATGTTGACACCTTGGCCTTACATTCTGTTCATCTCGGTATATATTTCATACACTTATGTTTTCCAACTAAAATTTTGTTTGTATTTCTTGTCTTGCTCATGCATACTAAGTGAAGGGGAGGGAGAAGTAGAGAAGTGCATGCAAAATTGTAGTAAAAAAATCTGCACATAAATACTTGTGTTTATAAATATATTTCAAATATCCTATGAGCCGGCACTTAATTTGGATGTTGTGTTAAAGAAAATATGTGGTGCTTTTTTGTAAAGACACTATATTGGATGCCAAAATATGTGTTTTTTGTCAGTTGCCTTGATTAATATTAGACACAAATTGTAGTGATTTTTCTTGTTTCCTTCAAAGAAACTAGACTGCAGAAACAGTAACTTACCATGAGTGTTGTTATTAGGCCTATTGTTATTTATGTGATTATGATTATGGATAACTGAGAGAATTAAGGAGTTACAAATATGAATAAAATGATGTTCAATTAATATTTACATGTGTTTATATCCTAAGTCATGCTGAAGTGTAAAGTAATTTTGGCAACCCTGATATCATCTTTGTCATCATTAGCATGTGGCACTTCTTTAAATTTTGTAACAGAACTTATTTGTTTTAGTACTAGTCAGTGATTAGACATTCAGACTCACCTTTGGAAGTTCATAGTGTAACTTTACCATGTAATCTGTGTTCTTGTATTCAGATTAAAAGCAATAAAATGTCTAATTGGAGCGTATCTGTGAAATTATAGCAGCATAGATCACTATCATTTTAGTGTCTTATTGTTACGAGTTTTTTGATTAAATTTACATTCGTAATTATCATGAACTGTTGTAGCTGAAAAAGATGTTCTTCCTGTATCCAGATCCACATTTCAAGAAGGCAAAGCACAAATGGCGAATAATTAATCCATCATTATTAGCTGAATATGCATATGTGTTGGCAGAGAATGTAAGTACCATTGGGTTGTGTAGCTGTCACGTGTTGTGTAATGAATGCTGCCATTCTTTGTACTTGCATTAGCTGCCGAAGGAAGATATCGGTAATTTTGTATTTTCTTGGCTGTATCAGTTATAGTCCTTTACATATTTGCAAAGTTTAGTTGAAACTATCATACCCCTAATTCAATGTGAAGTGGAAATCATTGCTAGTGAATGATGAAAGCAAAAATTATTTTGTGGTTTAGTCCTTACAGTGGCATTCTTCTGTCACATTGTAAATGCGCAGTACATTACCTCTTTGAAGGAAGAAGACATGATCTTACCTGTACTAAATATCATTTGTGGCAGCAAAGAAGTGAGGTTTGGGGAAGATTGTGGAGATCATTGCCCAAAAATTTGCCGAAGTGCTATAGATGAATAAGAAGAATATTATTGACCTAATGGCTAGTAAAGACTGCACTTCACGGGTCATTCAAATGAAAACAGCAAAATTTTGGCAGTTCACACAAAGGGCTTCATTGTGTACATATTTTACAGAATCACCCTTTCTTATATATAAAACTGTGAGCAAATGCAATTGTGATATTCAGTGCTTCACCTACACAGAATTCTTTGACAATGTGTCAGTACAAATATGTGTCATAGTACCTTATCCTGCATGTGCTGCAGGCATTTATCTTCATTGTGGGGGCCTCTTTTAAATGTTCTATCAGGGCTGTAGATACAGAGAAGTCTCCTACTTCAGAGACATCCAGAAATGAATTTTTCTAGGAAATATGCCTTCAGGGTGTAAAAAAATCACTGAAGGTTTCTTGTACTTGTTAAAAGAATATACGGTCTTTAAAATGCTCTTATTCCCATTATGTAACATAGTTCTGTGGTAGTTATTGTCAGCCATGTCACTAGAAAAGTGGAAACTCATTCCCCGTACATCTTTTCTCTTATTTTATTACGTTTGAAAGAGTTCCAACTGTTTTGAATTGAATCATCTTCATATCAGAGTGTAAATCTGTATTGCACTATCTGGCTCGTGGTAGGTTCCTGTAATGGGATTACACCTTCAGTATCAAGAAAGAAGGGAACTGCTTAACTGTGTGAATGGCTGTTGGCTTCCCAAGAAGGACATCAGTGATTACTGAATTGTGTGACTGGAGGTAGTGCTTGGTAACTAAGTGATGGAGTTTACTACTTTCATTTCTAGGCTCTTGTGTACACTGTAACAGATGTAGAGGATCTACATGAATGGATGGTGAAACATTTTCTAGAACATCCTCTGTTTGTTCGTGTAGGCGAAGAAGATTTGGTAAGTACGGAGCTAAATTATATGATTTTGGGAAGTTGACTCCTAGGTTTATTGAGAATGTTTGTCATAGCAAAGGTTTAGCAATTTAAGTCCAGAGATTCTTGTTTATATAGATGTAGCTTTCCAGAATATTCCAGGGTTCATTGCCACCTAGATATTAGCTGCTGCTAATATGCTTTGCTGATCCCATTGGCCATGCTGTCTAAGGTGTAGGTATGAAGCCACTTGAGTGTTGGGATCAGGGGTTCAAATCCTGCTGAGGGCAAGGATGTTTGTTTCTTGTGTTTGTTGTGTGTTGTGTAGGTGGTGGCTTTTGTAACAAGCTGGTCACTCATTCAGGGAAGTCTGACCGGGTATGTGTGTGTGTCTAATTGTGTGTGATCTAGAAACCACAACAGTGAGGTGGCGTAGGCCCAACTTGGGCTGTCGCACCTTACGGAAAAAATGCTAACCCTTTCATCCACACTACAGACAAGTGTTTCTCAACCACCAAGCCATAGGTCACTGCCAGTGTTGGCAACAGAGGGATAGTGTGTGTGCATGTGTGCATGCAGCTGTCAGTATTTTTTAAGCCATAACTCTTTAGGAAATCAAGTTAGAAGCTTCAAATTTTTGCAGTATTTTTTGGGTGACTGTGGGATGTGCCATGTCAAATACTCGTTTAATTAGAACCAGTTCATAGGAACTTGGTTGGAATGCAGGAAAGGTGTCAGGTCATCTACAGCTGACTGCATTTAATGCTTTCATTGATGGTGTGTAATAGTAATGGGATTGGTAGCTCATTTGTACTGTACAGTCTTATAAAAATACACATGTATACTGTTTAAAGTGGTGGCTGGGATAGCTTAAACAGTATAGCAGCTCACTGCTGGCTGGATGGTCCAGGGATCAAATCCTGGTGGGGGTCAAGATTTTCCATGCCATCCAGACCAGCCCTGAGACCCACCCAGCCTCCTGTACAATGGGTACTGGGTCTTTCCTGGGGCTAAAGCAGTTGGAGTGTGATGCTGACTACGTATCTTCTTCTAGTGGTGGGTGACAAATGGGTTGGAACTATACCACATCCTCCCCTCTGTGCTGCATAATCATGTCATGCAGTTACCTTTACGTTTACTATTTACAATACCAGTCGGTGGAAACAGCATGTTTGATGATGTTTTTCCTTGAATAATAATCCCAGTTTGGCAAGAACTATGAAATCTTTAAAGATGATTTTATTTATTTGATAGTGCAAGCAGAGTGATTAAAAGTGTTAGATGTAACTACTTTATGTAAGTCAGAATTCTTCACTAAGAGAATGAAAGACATATTTAATATGGAAAGCACTTTCAGTTATTACTGTCATTCCTTCTGTTTTGAGGTTTAATGCTAAACATTTTCGATCATCTGACATTTCCGTTGGAATCTTGGGATTCATGTCCACTGATAGAGACCATCCACCCCCAACTAAAATTACAGGAATAAAAGCCGTACAGCACAACTTTCAATTTAGTCCAGCTTAACAAATTTACAGCTGAATTATGATTATGTGGCCTGGATGGCAAGCGTAGTTGGTATAGAGATTATCTGTGGGCTGGATGTACTGGGGTTCAAACCCCAGTGGAGGGCAGAGTTTTGTGTATGTCTCCAGACTGGCTCCAAAGTCCTCCTAGTATCTGGGTCTCTTTTCCAGGGGTAAAGCAGCCAGGGCATGCTGAGATTAAAGAAGGGGTAGCATTGTACCTCCACCTCCTCTGTGCATTCATGGCATCTTACAGGGTGAACTTTACTTTTACTTCTGTTGTGATTATGTGCTAAGTGTTACATGTTTTTTCTTTACATTCTTTGGTCTTCCTTCTGAATAGTTTACATGTAAGAACAACATGTGGGCAGGGCCTTTATATCTTCCCACATCAGACTCTTTTTTTAAATTTTCATGAAGCTTAATTTGTAGTAGGTAAGACTGGCAGGGTGGAAATAAATAAAGGGTGGAAAATGGTTAAACAATACAAATGTGACACCTGTGTGGGTTCTTGAACATCTGCAGCTGAAGTGACAGTGCAGTTACTATCCTGAATGGAGATCATACACATCTGTGTAATATACGAGTATGTTGTTTTTTACAGAGAAGTTTGTTTATGGACAAAGGTTTAGTAGTCCTTGGTATTAGAATCCAGCATTTTATGTAGAAAAATATTTACCTCTTGTATGTTTTAGAATGTGGATCTGGTGGTAGAGAAGCTGTATGATAGCACAGAGGAAGGACATAAAGTGACACGCAACAAAGGGAGTAAATTTTTGGCTGTGTTCAGGAGGGTTGCGGACCCTTTTGGAAGCAGTGATATGTCCTGTTAGGTGAGTAAATGTTATTATTTAAATGTAGGTATTACAAGGGCGATTTACATCTTGTAAAAGACTAGGTTCACACATGGACCATATTCTGCTCACTTATGGTTTATTAATACAGTAAACTGTTTAAGATGTCCCTGGTTAAGAAAATTTCCTGCTTAAGAAGTCAGGGTAAAAAAGCACCAAAATTCTCCAATTTGATTAACATTACACGTTGCCCTTTTAATACATACCCACATATGGAAATTTCCCGCCTAAGAAGTAACAAATTTCACGACAAAACAGTTTTTTTACCCCTTTAATACATTTTCTGTTTCAAAATCTTAAAGAATTTCCCCAAGTTTCTATTCATTCTGTTTCCAAAATGCAGCGTTCAAATGGCACAGTTAGTTCATATTGGTTAATCTCCAAGGTCATTTCCGCCATGTTTCACATAGCAGAAAGACGCAACCTCACAGCTGACGTGGGGGTGTCATATTTCTTCCGCGATGCCTACATTGCAGTCACTCCTCACTACTCGGTCTCTCACGATAACTGATCAAGTTTTACAGAAACTTCAGGCACTCATGCACAGAAACCTATGGCATGATTCAGAAGGCCTTTGGGAATGCATCAATGGGCCGTACACAAGTTAAGGATTGGTTTAGGCTGTTTAAAGATGCAGGGACATCAGTCAAGTGTGATGAACGTTGACGGAGGACCCTCATGAGCAGGAACCAACTGATAATTGACAAATTGCTTTCTACCATGCTGGGTAACTGGGGAATAAGAATTAGAGAGCTCTGAGACAAGGTGGGGCTTTCATTTGGTTTGGTACACTCCATTCTGACAAGATTTGCGCATGAAATGCGTATCGGCAAAATTTGTCCCAAAAATGCTGACAGTCGAACAGAAAGAGACTTGCCTTGCAGTAGCCAGAGAATTGCTGCAGTGAGCCGATCAAGATGCAAATTCATGAGGGCAATATCATAGGTTTCTGAGCATGAGCGTCTAAAGTTTCTGGCAAAACTTGATGCACATGAGCTGATCAACTTTCTTGGTCATCATTAATGCGACACACACAACACACACGACAATAGGTTATGGCTGATTGCCAGTGACTGAGCCATCCAAGTGGGAGGCAGTAATTCACGCATGCGCATGGAGTTCCAAGGTCACATGCGCCCCACTCCCGGGCCCAAGCACCTTCTTGTTTAAAGGAAAAATAAATATGGTCGGATACTTTTTGATCGCACCTCATATTTTTAAAAACCAGCATGTATTGATTATATGCTATAAATTAACACTTAGCTCATTGTGGACAATAATGTTTTTATGCTTACAGGTCTTCATTATAAGGTCTCATTCTTCCAAAACACAGCTTCTAAAAATGGAAAATCAACTGTCAAAATATGCTACACAGGAGCATTCTAGGAAATATGATGCAATCAGATTTGTGAAGTAGTAAATTACTCAGAGATGTTGAAGCTTCATTCACTGGCTTATGTGAGTCAGCACATACAATCTACATTTCACTGGTTCTTACATGTCCATACAGAATGTTACATCTGGTACAGAAATTCCAAAATTATACAAGGAAAATATGTTGCGGAGTATCACTAACAACTTAATACTTACAATTTTAATCTCATATAATGAGTATTAAGTTGAAAGATACAGACGATGGTAGTCATTAGCACCAAATGCTGCATTGCACTTTGGACACTTCCTTTGTCTGGTTTCATACCGTGTACGCAAACAGTCCCAGCAAAACACATGAAAACACTTGCTCAGAACAGCATCTTTTCGTTTAACTTTGCAAGAGGGGCACGTCAAAGTTTCCTTGTATTCACGAATCTCTTCCATCATCACTTCATCTAAGGTTCCCGCCATCTCTATCTTCTTCATGCGTTCTGCCTTCCGCCGTAATTGTGCTATTTCTTCCTGCATACACAAAGAAAGGAGTCAAGAACATAAAGTTTATGTAATGATTACGTGTACCTTTGACACATATTAACCTTTTAAAGCCTAGCAGTAACTTTACATACGACCAGGTTTAACATTAAAATATTCTATGTGGTGCCCACATTGCGTTTATGTGTTTTTGTACAGATCTCAGAACAAACAGCAACTTTTGTCTTATAAAACATTAAGAGACTGGTTTTTATAACCGAATTGGAGTGTTTACAGCACGGTACGCATTGAGTCCTTATATAAAACAGATACGCTTCGTCTTTAAAGGGTTAATCCATCTGCTGACATGCACAAATGAAGCAGGATCAAATGTCACTAGGATTTCAGACAACTACAGAATAATTGATTAAAAAAGGCAGTATTTCATGGTAAACTACTATAATGCCAAATCTCCAGCCTATGAGCCAGCTTTAAAATCTGATGTCAGCTGGCTATTTACTGGCTGCTGTCCGCAAAACTAGCCATAAATCCCATCTGGCTCAGACCAATGAACAGCCATTTTTAGAACAGTGGATGTGTGTATGAATCGGACTGAATTGTATGGCACTGTGTTGTAAAATAACAAATTAGCGAACAAACAATGTTTTTATATACATGGCACTTTTAAAGTGTAAGCTATGGAGAAATGGTGAAGAAAGCTTCATAAAAAATTTCATGAAATGCTGTTCATGAAGGGTCTTTAAACAATCTGGAAGTCACAGAATGCTGCACAAAACTGGCGCTGCAAGAATAATATGATCCATTTATTTTGACAACACAGCATATTCCAAACACTATTTAAGATTCTGATACATTTTTGATCAACTGACAGAAGGTGAAATCAATGTATGGGTGTTTCATGCGCAACTAAACTACAACCCACATGACCACTGCTGCTGCTGCCACCGCCGCCGCCACCACCACCACCACCACCACCAACAACACACCAACAAACAAACAACTATTCTATATGAATGTGTTCGACAGGTTTCAGATACCTGCTGCCTCCTTCTTCAGGGCTGGCAAATTATTACATTCTACCGCTCTTCTCTTCCACCAACAAACACGTTTCTTATCACATAAACACAGATTTATGTAATCTGTTCTTGTGCATGTGCAACATTTTTCAATATGAAACAAACTCTGTCAAATACACAGCTTCAACAACCTTGTGGCAAACACGGAGACTAGTAATTACTATTTAAACACTGGAGGAAACTGAGTTCTGAAAAGGTATTCAAGGTACCACCTGTAAAATCTAGATACTGTTGAATTGTCAGATGCATATACAGTGAAACCCTGTTAAGAAAATATCGAAAATTCCAAGAAAATCCTACTTGTTAAGTGGGAAATTTCTTAAAAGGGTAATTTTAATGAAATGGGAGAATTTTGGTGCTTTTTTATCCTGACTTCTTAGGTGGGAAATTTTCTTAACCGAGTTTCACTGCAATACTAAGATAACTCAATTTCTGTAAAATAAAATAAAATAATACCAAACTTCATAAAAACAACAGGAGTTAAGGGTATTGTTATTTCTCTCAGTAAGAATGTATTTGTTGTTGAATGGTACACAACCTGTAAGTGGACTGCACAATGACAGAATTTGTACAAAGAAGGAAAATTAATCCCTGGCAAGTGTAAAATTTTATGGCAATCAGTACTTTTCAATGTACTAAAAGATCTGTGAAAGTTAGAATGCCCACATACCTAAGTCACTGCAGTGTGCCAGAATCACCATACTTAAACTGGATAAACATTAAACATCCTACTATGAAAAAGGGTTACAGTCTGTTCAAGTAGTTTTCAACGTGAACAGTGTGATACCTCACATCAATACATTATAAGCATGCTTTGCATGGTTCCAAAATTTGTTACTTTTTTTGGCTGTGCAGTATTAATATACATGCAAATAAAATCTTCACTTAACACTGAATTCAGAAGACCAAATTTGTATCTTATTATTTGTGAGGATGAAGTGCTGCTACAACAGAAAATTGTTTCACTATCAAATAACACTTTTTACCTGAAGTCTTTTTGTTTTGTAAGCTTCCGCCTCTAATGCACTTGTCTTCTCGGCTACAACTTGTTGTGCCTCTTTCATCTGAGCATGGTACTTCTCTGCAATAAAAGCTTGGCATTATTGCTAGACGGTCATCAACAGACAAGGTTTTGTAGGTAATTTCTATTAGACCACAAGACTTATTTGGAAAGACACAATTACTGGAGTCAGTTCTTCACACTTGCTTGTACCAGGACACAATTTTAAATAATGAAAAGTACAAAAATACTTCAGCACTTTCTTTCTATCCCATACACTCTACTTGTCTCCATGTAAGCCATATGAATCATGTGCATGACTTGTTGCCAAATGCAATTACTGTTTTGATGTGGATCACATATAAATTTTACTTACATGACCACACGCAAATTATTTTAAAGGAAATGATCTTACCAAGATGTAATTTCAAATCTGCTGCAGACTGTGCACTTTCAATTGCTTTTCGTTTGTGCATCTCCATGGCCTGCTGACGTAGCGCTAACTCCTTTTCAACAGTTGCTAGAGAGTTTTGTAGAATTCGCTCTTTCTCCTCCAACTTGCGCACCACTACATTAGTTGCCTCTACCTGTGTTGTAAGGGTGGCCACCTGATGTGTGAAATTAACATCACTAAGTCAATGTCAAAAATAGGATAATAAATCCAATAGTTTTACAGTTGCAAAAACATAAAACTGCTTCATGAAGAAGCTAATATGCCTGAAAGAATCCAAGGTCTGTATTACAACTTGGATTTTGTAAATGATAGCAAATTTTTCAAGGAAGACTCAACTTCATGATGTCATATACAGAGCAGTACATAAGTCAGTGGACACTAGAGGCATCATGTTAAACATCAAGTGTCAGGTGATTTTTTCGTCACCCTGTATACTGCATTAGTATCTTGTGTTCATCAGGTAATGGCTGCTCAGTTACTCAAGGAATTCCCCACTTTTTTGGAATTTGAAGGTTCATTACCATGTTTATAAGGGTCTGAAACTGGTCCCTATTCTCAGCCAGATAAATCCAGTCCACAAGGTCCCATCCAATTTCTTTACAATCCCATTTAATATCATCTTCCCACCTACACATTAGGTGTTGCCAGAGTCCTCTCCCCTTCAGGTTTTTATTACCAAAATTTTGTACACATGGTAGATGCCTCATCCATCTCATCCTTGATCAACCTAATAATATACTGTGAAGAGTACAAATCACAAAGTGTCTTGTTACACGTTTTTTCTACAGCCACCTGTAATTCCTCGCTCTTATATTCAAATATTCTCGTGAAGAGTACAAATCACAAAGTGTCTTGTTACACGTTTTTTCTACCGCCACCTGTAATTCCTCGCTCTTATATTCAAATATTCTCCTCAGTACCATGTTCTCACTATCCTTATCTGCTCATCAATTCTCACCTTTTATTTACATATTTATTTATTTTTGTTTTCTTCAACATTACTGCTGCACTCTCCTGACAAAAAAAATATAATTTTAGCTCTTATTTACACTGTTACCTGCAAAACAATTCATTTAATTCAACATCTGAAACAAAATTTTTCACATAAATCCTAAAATAACATTTATCAAACTGACAGCCAGCTGTCCTACTTAATGCACTTCCCTAACACTATCTTTACTTGAACCACTATCTCTGCTACTTAATAAGCTATCTTACCTGCTCTTTAAGAACATCTTTCTCCTCCCGTGCCAGCTTATGTAACTGATTGGACTTGATACGTTCAGTCATCAATTTGAAGTTTGCATCGTCTTTCTCACGTAACTGCTGAATCAGCCTTGAGTTCTGCTCCTGCATATCCTCAAATGCCTGTCCTGTAACTTCCATCTCATTCAGCAAAGCTTCCTCTTCCTAGAATCATATCCACATTTATGTTAGCATTCCTAAGAGAATGAAAATAACAGACATATATTAGGCTACCAGAAGGATGAAAACCAGAAAGACTGCTCTTTCTATGTGTAATGCAATCATGAAACTAAAAAAATTGGGCATCTGTTAACCTGTTCTTTCTTCCTAATTTGTACAAGATTTGTCAAATGTCATTCTCAGTTCTTGTTCCAGTCTGTAATGCTCTATAGTGTACTTCTATACTCATATAAGCAGACTAAGGAAATGATAATATAAACCAGTCACAAACACATCACAGACATTTTCTGCCTTACTGTTTCATCACAAAAACTACTACAAACAGTACATCTAACAGTAACATAATGCACAAAAAATAAACTGAATAAAACCTGATGGCCACTCCAGGATTCAAAATCCAAATCCTATGTACTACGGCCAGCATAATAAAATTTAAAATAACCAGTGCATTGTTACTTAATTTAAGTCTCCGCTAAAAGAAGCTGTGTTAAAGCCCTAGTGTCAAAGATGTGTAGGAGAAATATACCCTTATATAACTAGAAGTATCAGTCAGTATGCAAAAACATAACACTGAATTTCAAATATTAAATAGAATCTTTCACCTTATACACTTTGTTAAACAAAGTATTCTTTTGTACTGCTTTTCTGTGACCCCCACTACACCAGTACATTGGTGCCAACTCTGTCACAAAATACTCACTACAGGGCATGAAGCAACCTCTGATCTCAGTTACAGAACTATGCTGGTGCCATAAGCAAAATAAATTTTCCACCGAATATGTGGAATGTTTCTCTGCTTACTGATTGATTCTCATATTTCACAGATTTGAGCAGCACATAAATTCTCAGCATTTGTTTCGTGACTACTCCGAAGAAAGACACAGAAATCTTCAAAAGAGGATAGTTCAATCACATAAAAGGCTTCTCCTTATTTATTTTTGTGCCTCCTCTGGTAGCACAATACTGAGTAAAATGCCATTTGCTTCAAAGAACCTGTGAAGATGGAAGACAATGCACAGCCAAGCTTTGGACAGTGCAGTGATATTATGGCACTTGACCTTCTGCATTGCAGTTGAGGACATAAAGATCCACTGATGTAACAATAACATCACATTACAAGTAATAGTGATATGTTCCTGATATTAGACATCTGAAATCTCAATTTAATATTCCCTCTGCAAAATGAGTTCATTATTCCCAAGTTTATCGTTTGTGACAGATACTGCTTTAAGTCCCAGACTCTACGACTGACAAACTGCATACAGTAGTTAACTTCCCTGTAGTTGATGCATACAATTACAGAATTACATGTTGCTGAGGACGAGGAGAAGATGCAGCACCATAAACTGTATGTAGCATAGAACAGACTGTGATGTGCAATAAATTGAAACCTGAGGTCAAAGAAACACATCTATGATATTTGGAACACAGATGTATCAACTGCCATACAAAATAAAAATTCATCGTTAATAACCTTACCCTGCCTCGCCACTTGATAAATGTATTACACAGCTACCATTAAGTAAAACGTATACCTCGTATTAAAATTATAAATTAATTTCAAATTTTCATTCTCATATATTGTTTATATTCAACAATTACAAAAATGCCACAGAGGGGGAAGGGAATTAGAAACAAGGTAACATTAAAGGTGGGTATTCATAGGTCATTATAGTTGCCTAATGTATCTTGTATAGTACCACAATATTAATGGCAATATTCAGGATAGTTACAAATTAGTAACACAATTTGAACATAATATTATACATTTTCCATGCAGTGAGTAATATACAGATAAAGATTCGTTGCAACTTACGGCACACTTTATACCATATGAAAGTTACTCCAACATGTTTCAGCTAATATATGTCAGCATCTTCAGGGAGTATACACAGTGTGTTATCTGATGCATACACACCTTTGCTGCTGCATACAGAACTTCCTACTAACATTGAAAAGAATATGCTTGGATGCTAAGAAAAATTACTAAACCTTTACTAATAGTATCCTATTATTGTTTACTTCATTGTCCGTTTCAATTGAACATGATGTAATTAACTCTGAAATCTATATTTTACCTTAGTGTTGGACAATGATATACATTTTAAACTAAACAATTTGTATTCCCTGAAGATGGCTATATATGTTAGCCGAAACATGTCGGAGTAATTTATATATTGTTTAAAGTGTGCAATAAGTTCGAATAAATGTACCTCAGAATTTGAACAATCTGTCTGTTCCACTTACAGGTTTCTTGCAGAACATTTATGAACAGACAAAGCATTCAGTTACATGTACAAAGCTAGCACAGGGATCTATAACCTAATCTCCAATTGGGGGGAGGGGGGGGGGGGGGCATAATTGTGGTACCACTCAAGGACAAAATCATTATGGACTGAAAACATGTAGGAAAATATGCATACAGAGCGTCTTTTAAATTATTTGAAGTATCCACGGATTCCACGATACAGCTGCACTGTATGCAGTATCTATCAAAGTTGATCCTGAACCCTGCTTAGGAAACAAAGTGTTTGTAGCATGGTTTGGCAGTCTTGCCTCATCCACCACCTACAAAAATGTATGGAATCATGAGAACATGCAACATCTTCCAATTTAGTGAACAAAAAAAAGGACAACAGAGAAATCTCTATCCAGCAACACCATTATTCATGGAGTCATGGAAGTTTACAGCAGATATTTTGAGTATGAATGCCCATGCAGTAAGTACATTCCTCTCGTGTTTCTGCAACAGTAACAAAATCAAAACTGTACGAAAGGAGAAGCATTTTACATGATAATGACCTACAGAAACATGAAAAGAATGTTTTTGGTGGCTTGCACTACAGTAATTGCTGATACTATATAGTATAACCTACTAACAGTACAATTACATGAATCATAAAAATATATTAATTTAACTCCCTAGTGTTGATTAAGGGCACATACACACCCAGGATTCTGCAAGTTAGAATCAACAAACATAGTCACGCATATGAAGACTAGAAAACATGAATCCCAGTCTGACATTTACACATTCATTACATGCATATTAAGGTACAAAAAAATACAGTTTCAAAAATTTCATATCGTCTGCTGAAGAGATCATGATTCATCATTAAGTAGTAAATTGCCACTAATCAATGTTAATAACATATTTATGGTATGAGTTTCAGTATGTGCCTTTTCAAATTTACCATACCCAGAACGTTTCAACATCTACAAGGTCCAGTTTTTTTACAGTGCACTTATTTTTGGAGGCAGTGATAGACCAGGTTCTTAACCCTTTGGCACCTAATGCTAGGTACACCTGTCACACAGCATGATGCTCAGGACACCAAATGTCAGGGTAAAGTTATGGCATTTAATGGCCTTCTTTATGCAGAAAACAACCAAATTCTGATCTTCTGCAGCCCCCACTGGGCATTTAATCCTGGCACCAAACAGTTATGTAATAAAATTGATATTACATATCATACTGACTCCCAAACAAAGTTCAGCTTTGTGTTTAACAACTTATACTTTCATGGTTTTCAACTTGTGTCATGTCAATGTATTTTAAAAATAACTGGCACCACCAAGAACCATTCTTGTATACATTAAATGACAGCAACTCAGATTCTTGGATACAAGACAGTGGAGATAGCAGTAATTTTGATTTAAAACATGACATTATGCACTCACAGAAATGCAGTAATGTTTTCACTAATAAATATCTGTCAAACACAACTCTTTATGTTAAAACAGACCCAGCCATCACAATTACACATAGAAAAAAATTGTATAAATTACAGTTACAGATTGTCAAAATTCAGATCTCGGTTTTATGTCATACATGATAAGAGCCACATATTATGTTTAGTACTTAAATCAACTTCAGTATCTTTCAAATTATGATGGTCTACCAAGGATCATGAATATTAAAGTTAAAGCAGCTGTATTCACAGAATAAAAAAGTTAACAGACATAAAACTGTTCTGCAGTTTTCCATAGAGTTTGTAAAATGGAAGATGTACAGAACATTGTTCTTGCTGGCTTGTAGAAGGGAATGCCAGAGAGAAGTAGACTTCAAAAACTTACATTTTGTGGCCGTGGATGGATCTGGAAAGTCTGGCTTTATTCCTGTAAAGGTAACCATACTTTGGTACCATTCTGTAAATATTTTATAAGGAATTACGGTCAACCACGATTAAAGCATCCCCCTGTTACAGCATCACCTTCACTACATGTCTATGGAAGTCTGTAAACAGAAATTCTCTATTATGTTAACAGTGGGAACCCTCAGACTAACATGACCCCTGTCAGCCACCATACACCAATGACTCTGGTGATACAGATGTTAAATAATGCTCAACACAGTGCCATGTTGGAAGGTATTTGAAAAATGCATATGGCATGGGATAAGATTTCTGTCTGCTGAGACTGCATGGGTCAGTGACTATTACCTCTGCCAAGACACTTACAGTCTACACGTAGAGAAACCTCTTTTCAGCTGTTGCAGTGGCCAATGTCTTTTGGACTTGTGTTTTTTGACCTGCTATACATTCAAAGAGGTACTGATATCGTAACTCCAGTTCAGTAAATATCTATATTCCAATGTGAGCCCACTGAAAACAAGGAACAAATACATTCAAGCTGTCTATCCAAAAAGTGCCTACACCTTCTGTATTTTTAATATTGTAAATTATTATTATTATTATTATATTCACTTCTTCTGTTTTTTAAAAACTTATACACACATAATTTTATAAATTTCTTAAATTTTATTCTGAGGATGCATATTTATGTAATGTATGTTATGTAGTTAAATATAACAATATACCTTAAGGTTCAAGGTCTCAAAGTCATGCAACTGTGAAGATATCCTTTTTGTTTTTGTAGTCATCCTGATGGGGCCTTATATTAACCAAAACATGGTTTGGTTTACTAACCAAAACATGTAGCTGATTTGTATGATAAATGAAGTGTTCTGTTGGGACTGAATATATTGTACTTCTGATCATTAAAATAGGTACTGCAACAGATAAGGATATTAGGGAAAGGCCAAGACTGCAAGTATTGTACACTATTACTGCATTAAATGTTCTTATTTTGTAATTAACACCATTTTATTACTTCAAGTAACTGCTATTGAGTTTAAAAAAGTTACAGCATTTTGATTTACTGCCACCCCCAGTATAATGCCACAAAACTGTGGTGAACAGTGTCGCTATATCAGGGGCTGACTATGGTTGATTCATATGGTCTAATGAAATACATGGATCAAAGTGAGATGTAAAACATCAAGATGTCTACTGTACACTACATGTCCTTCTAACATAACCAATTTTTTTTACGCACCTATCAGATAACAACAATATCTAAGCCAGTTTCTGAATCATACCACATAAGTCGATAATCTCCATATTTCATATCTCACTACCACCCACATGCTTCGTTAAACCACATAAAGTAAATACTATTGCTTATAAAATGTTTATGGAATGAAAGAACCTGCAGCAATGCAGCCACCTTTACATGAATAAAACCGGACTTACAGATATGTTGCCACAAAACATGTCTGAGGTCTGACTGTCCCCAGTTCCTTCTTGTATAACTTAGCAAGAAGAATGGTCTAAGCATATTCCTTTTTACAATTTCTAAGGAAAACTTCAGTACAAATCTTTTAATGTTATCCATGAATATGGCTACTTGAGCCTGAGTATTCATGATCCTTGTTGAGCCATCATAATTGAATGTTATAATTAATAACATAAATTTTAATACAGTCACCTCCCAGAGTGACACCTTAGGTGGATCTAAGACTGGGACAATAGTCAAGATAACATAAGACCACAAAGATTTTGCCATACACACATGTTAAAATGGGGGTGGGTTCGAGACAATCTCTTTTCACAAAGAAAAAATATATATTTTTACTTACGAAAAATTTAGAAAAAAAATGACAAATGATAATTTAAGGAGGAGGCACCTCCTCTTGAACTGCAGGTAGGTCATCTGGATCATCATCTCCAATGTCCAACAATACAGATGGTGATGCATGGGTCATTGAAGATGACTTAAGAAATCAAGGACTGAAGTCTGCCAAGAAAAAGACTCTTTTCCCCTTCAGAATCTCCCCATAACAAGAAAGTATCCTCATATTTCTTGTCTAGTAATTGCTGCTTGCTGTTGATTCGAATCAATGTCCTCAAAACACCCTGTTGGAGTTTCAATTTGCCCAAGCCCCTGAGTCAACTTTCACATCATAATGGTCCTCTTCTTAGGCTCAGGCTCAGGTTCCTCAGCTTCTTCTAAGGTACTTTGCCTCCAAATTTCAACAAGATGCTTGAGGGTGAACTCTTGATCATGGAGTTCAGCAACTCAAAGACATCTTCAGCATCACACACACGTAAATCTGGGTGCTTGGTTTAATATAATGGGTGAAGGAGCACACAACATAAGTGCAGAATGAAGTAAGTTAAGAAAATGTAAGGTGGAGGGATGACTGCATTAATAAAAACAACATGTAAGTATGCCACATATAACATGAAATTGAGATCCCAATTTTGACCGTCTATTAATTTATTACAGTTTATGCAATTTTTCTCTATGTCACTGTGTATAGCTTGAAGGTGGCTTGATCTGGGCCCAAACATGTAACTGTGACTGCACTTTCAAAGTAAAGATCTGTGTTTGACGGCTACTTATTAGTACTTTTGCATATAAAATGCAACAGGATACACCAAATTAAGTTAGCAATCTTTTCCCTGTTACAACCACCTGCAACAAATCTAACAAAAAATGCTACATTCCAAAGTGAAGAGTGCAGATTTATGTTTAGAACTTCCTTAGATCAACCTGTTTACAGCACTGCTGCAAGAACCTTTTTCTGCACAGCACAATGTAAGGTAAGTTTGGGAATTGGGGTATTTCTGAATAGAGGCACCACAGCAGAGACTTCAGACCATCCAAGCCAGGTTCGATCACCAACTTCCTACTGAAACATTCAATATTCTCTATCCATACCTTGCTTGTTCGATCACCAGGGTATAAATATGGCACATTTTAAAATACACTGAATTGATAACAACTTCCCAGAACAGTACTAACATGGAGAAACATAACACACACATACATACACCAAGAAGTAATATGAAGTAAATATCAAGCAACAATAAATGTGAAAGAGATATATGAAGAAACATTATTCACTAGAAAACCAATAACAAATTCTGAGTTGCCACATTACAATGGACACAGGTTAGATAATGCAGTGCTATAAAACTGTTAGAATTAAGATGATGTGGCTCTGGTCTACAAACTACACACTAATTAACCTCATGAGACCACGACTGTTACAGATAATGGGTACAATTCCTGAACTACTTCAGACAGGATGTTGAGCCTGGCTTTTTGTATTTAAGCACAGCTCCAACTGACACAAATTATCACTTGTTTTGAAAGTGGGAACATTCATGTGACATGGATACCATTCCAAGCTACCCAACTAAAGGGCTGTTGCTCTCATGATATAAATGAGCTATGTCAACTCTGGTTCACAAGAAACCCTCATACTTCAAACACTTCTTGTCCTATTCTTCCCAGAATCCTTGACAATATTAAATGTTAATAGAAAATAAGTACTGAAACATGATCAGTCACAGGAGGTATGCAACAAGTTTCAGAAATTACACAGGCATATTTTACACTTACAACTACACATAAAAAGAAGCAATTACGTACTGTCTATATGATTTTATAATTTCAGCTTTTTCATAGGGTCTGAGGCATTACATTGTAGCTTTCAGAACATGAATATGCAAGGCCTCTGAAATATGTCCAAGAACTTTCCACCAGTTTTAGGTAAAAGTCATACTAAAATTATCTTCACTTAGCTAGGACAGGGGTACAAAATATGCAGCACAACAACACATACAAAAAAGCACATCAATATACACAAGGGATCAAGAAGAAAGTGTTCATCTTGCTAATGACCATTTACCCATGCATTTTAGATTACCTGTACTTCTGTAGTATGATTTGCATGACACAGTCTGAACTGAAGGTCTTAAGACACACAGAAACACAAATTGGTGGGTATGCAGACATTACAGAAATTGCATCCAAGCATTTTGATTCCACAGAGAATGGCTTAAGAGTAATTACAACAGCGGTGAACATCAAACCTACAACCAATGTCGCAGAAGTAGGCACTGCCTTCATACCTCTATGTTTATCTTGCAGTATGGACACAGAAAGGAAAATACATTTACACACTTTCCACTTAAACATCTTCAATATGAATCTATATCAGGAAAATAGATAATGATGATGGATAAAATTTACTCAGTCTACTGTCTTTTTGTACATTCCTGAAAGAATGCAAAACTGATATACAAACCGGCCATTATTTTGAACCACTTGGTCATCACTGTCTTACTGTGAGTGGAAGAAAATTAACAGCAGCAGTGTAGTACATTATAAAATTGCTGTAGTATCTCGGATGACCAAGATGGTAAACTATTTTAAATATGACAGCTAATTCTTTACATGTTTAACTATTTCCTTCACACAAGAAAAGGTTATGCAAATGTTCACAGCTGTCCTCTCAATGTAACATGAACAGTGAATAAACTCACAAACCTATCAAATCAAGAAAACTACCGTTATGGGGAAAAAAACTGTGAACACATCCACCAGCATACAATTAAAATATGAAAGGAAAATAACAAGAGAATGGGAGTTTTCATTTCACTCTTCTGGTAAATGAAATGGAGCGCTTATCAACCACTGAAATACTCTTAAACTGATGTGTAAAGTATAAATACAGACGTGTGTTCATGCATCTCCCCCTGAGGCCATACTGCCCACACAGTGTTGTTTGATACCTTCCTACAAATGCAGAATAAGGAGAATCCCTTATGTCACACATGCACAAATCCCAGGCGCCAAGCCTCACTGTGGTGACTAAATTTTGTACAGTGGTGCCTAACATGTGTGGGTCCTCTGTATGGAACTTGCTTCATGTCACCATTCCAGCACCCAGAATTTTGAGGTGGCTCTTATACTTTTCAATAATTTGTGCATCCCTGCTTTATGTATCAAACATGTCTCCAATGTGGATTACAATTGGTATAAAGTTTCCTGCACAATATTTCACCTCCTTCTGACAATCTCTCCATATTCTGCTTTTCTTTCATGTATATATAAAAAGGCATGTGTCAGAATGTTGAAATTGAATTAAAACTGTACTTATAAGAAAAGCAATATGTCACTGAAGGATGCATACAGATTATTTGTATACTGAGATCACACTTATAACAGCATACACCAAAAGTTTAGAGCACAACACCTAATGCAAGCTATGAACAAGGAATAAAGGACAAGCAGACAGTTGTATTAAACAATTTAGTTTACATCTGCATTAATCCCATCTCCATACGAGTGAAATACTTAACCATATCAATCAATGGTACTGTTCACTCAAAACAAAGACAAGTAAAATTTTCCTGTTATTTGCTTCACGATTTGTAAAATTTTAACCAATCAGCTTGTTTCAAGCATCTCTGACCTCAGAAAGGTATTCTGTACCTGCACATATCAACAAATTTTACAGAGGTTATGTAAAGGTGAGGCCAAGATAACTATCCAACTAACTGACTGACTGACTGACTGACTAACTAACTAACTCAGTTGTAATTATGAGAGGATGATACACTCAAAAATTAATGATGTTCACTAAAATGTAGAAACTAGAAAGTAATGTTATGCAGACCACATCATCAATGAAATATAAGATAAAGTACCCCAGAAAAGTGAGATCCAGTGAATTTTTTAGTTACGTTGATTATTACCCATGCTTCCTTCAGTTGTTACAACAACAGGGACAGTGAAAAAGTGGGGGTTCTTCAATACTAGGGACACATTCTGTACTGGTTGGACTGATACTGGGCAGAATTGTTATGTACCAGCAGACACTAAGTCATACTAAATAGTATTATTATAAAAAATCATTTAGTAAACTGATAATGACTAGATGCATTAACACTCTGATTGTCTGACAGATTCTGTACACCCATTTCCATCTTGATGTGGCTTCGATGAGCTATTTCACACAGGTATATGTTTCAAGTGAAGGATTTCTGCTGAACCACGTGGTCAAGATCTTTACAAAAATAAAATATGAGGGGCAACACAAAACCAGTCTCTTCTAAAGCTTATCTTGTAATGTAAGAGACAGAGGAAAGCAGTTTGACATCTCAATAAGTGACATAAGTCTTCTATTTCAAGATAAATGGTGCTGTGACATCATCAGACTAGTGTTTCAACTTGGTGGCTTTGCTAGTTGTGTATACTGTGTTCAGTGATGACGAATTTCTCACTGCAGAAGAAATTACTCCAATGGAAAGTCACAGGCATTCAAAAATTTGTATGGTGATACAGTGTATTGCTGAATGCTGGAATTAGGCATTTCAAAAGCAGTGAATATGACATGACCAACAGGTCTACGAGTCAAAGACTTGCAACAGCAGTGAAACCGGACAACATAACTTCAGTATTCCCAAGCTATCAGTGCAGTGGGTCTTTCCCAGAGATGTTCATTAAAGAACTTAAAGTGGCACAGAAGCACATCTGTAAGCAAGTGCTATGAAGCTGATGATAAGCATCTCTTCTCATGCACTATCACAAGAACAAAACAAAGGCCCCCCATTACAACTCTGATACTAGTGAGACTATAGAATGGCACCACAGGACATCACCATAAAAGTACACTTCAGAATACAGCCCTCTGCAGGACAAGTCATGGCTTCTTTGCTTATGGGCTTATAAAAAAGCATTTCATGTGGATTCAGAGTAGTTTATCACAACTAACTTTGTTTGTGGTTTATTTAATGACACTGTTGGTAACTCAGACTATGCACATCATGTAACTGGATGGCTGTACTAGTCCCTGTAACCGAAACGTTCAGCCCACTTCACAACACTTACGAGTAACAGAAGAACTGAATTTATTAATGCACAAATATCAAATTAGGTACAAAAACAGTGATACTTTCACAGATAAGAATTACAAACACACAGCTCAGCAAAGAATGATAAGGAATGTGTTGAACTTACATTCTGATGATTGTTGGCAAGTTTCAACAAGTAAGACAACACAACATCTCTTAATGCCAAGGCCACACATAGATAATGGCCATACAAGCCTACATATTCCATAAGTTATTCAGAAATACCAACTACATACAAACCTGCCTCTCTAATGGTGTCACGACTTCTCTGTGTACCAAATTTATCACACTTCCAAGATGAGCTTAAAATCCACATTGATGACAGACATCTTTCACTGAATATATCTTACCTAATTTAATTCATTTTTTCTGTGTACTTGCTGAATAATATACGTCTAAACACCATCAAATTAAGATTATGCATGCAAAATTACCAGTTTTATTATCTCCTAAACATTTCCAACATTACCATATCTATCCTCAGAAAGAACATGCCGTTAACAAACAGAAATTACTGAATAATATAGCTACATATGATATTAGTTGACTACTTAATTTCCTCTATTTATATCTGTGTATTCAATATACTTACTTGTGGAGTCTTTACATCTTCAGAATATTATTAATTACAGGTGTTTTTATTAATATGTTAACATTCAAGTTATTAAATGGTAGTAACTAGTGTCCTTTCAGTTTCATATAGGGTATACCTATTAGCATCCTGTTACACCTTACAATATTAAACAGTCTGTAGACACATTTACTTTGTACAACTTATACCACTTTGGTTTATGGTATCTCATATTTACATATTCTACAAAAACAGAAAAGTTGTCAGTGGTCAGTGGCCAGGTGCTTGTCCTGTTTTCATAGTACATCTCTTATGTCCCTGGTGTACATTTTGCGCTGAACCTATCTTGGCAGTGCTGCCAGTCCTTTCTTGATTGTGAACAACAACTGTGACAGGACTGACTACATTACCAAGATCTAACTGAGCACAAAACAAACATCAGGGTCATATGACACAGGAGATGCAGCTGACCACTTTGCTGTTCTTGTGGAATATGCCAATAAGAAGAAAACATACACCAAATGAGCATAAGTTGTAAAAAATTAATGTAGCCATGGACTGTTTATATTCCACGGTTCACAGAATGTAGAAAGATATAACTTGTACAAAGCTCAAAGAAAACTACTATCATTTAATAATTTTAATATTAATACGTTAATGAACTGAACACATGTAATACAAAAGATATACAGGCTTCATATTTATGTGCATTAGATACAAGGATATACAGAGAGGAAATATTCAACTAACACTGCATACAGGATACATACTCATTAATTTCTGTATGTTGACTGTGCTCTACTTGAAGATGGATAAGATACTATCCATGTAAGAGGCAATAAAACAGACACAGTTATACAAATATTGTATACAATACTGTATTGTTATAAAGATACTGTATACAAAAAACGTTACTTTGAAGGTATTTAAGAATACATTATGTACCTTCCTTATCTGTTAGTAAAAAGGGATAGGAAAGTGAGAACAGCCCTGCATGGTTGCAGCACGACATAATTACCTCTCTTGGCAATAAAGACATCAAAGTTAGAATGAGTGGACAGATCTTGGAAGTACACAACAGAAGACAAGAGACCAGTCTGTTGTCAGTTGTGTCTATCTTTTGACCTGTGTTTTAACAACAGCTAAGGATCTTTGGTTTTCATGGCTTTCTATTATACTGAAATCCCACTTAATTTTTCCTGTTTCAAATAATGCAAAGTAACATTGTTTACCAAAGTTCTGGTTTTAACATCTGAAGAATGCATCTGGAAGGTAAGCAGTATGTGTTAGTGATTTTGTAATTTCTCTGTTATGTTGTTTCAGCCATTAGCAAGTTAAAAGATAAGTTTGTGTTTAATCATCTTCTCACTTTCAAGAAAAAAATGAGAATTTGTTTAAATTTAGAATACAGTATGTTATAAAATAGCAATATTTAAATTTTGAGAGGACAGGATACAATTTTAAATCATGTGATTACATGCACATTGTGAAGTTTTACACTTGATATTAATTTTAAATTTGCATATAATGATGTACGTAAATACAAGGGGTCAAGGTAAGCAATAAGCACAATGCTGAAACCCATCTACTATATAATGTGTTCTCCCTTACTACTAAACTATGCACATGTAAAACCCAATTTTTGACATTCTCACCAGTTAACAAGTTCTCTGATTCACAGCATAATGGAGCGGCACAAAATTTCTGAAAATGATATTTTCCCCATTTCACACAGAAGAAAAATCTGCTGGCCACCAAGCATGATGAAACAAGAATGATGCTCAATTTTGAATACTTAAACGAGTATTGCCATTTTCCTATGAATGTACAAAACAGTTTGTCTTCATTAAATTATTTTCTGTTTAACCTTTTGACAGTGGGGCTCAAAATTTAAATCTGAGCACACACTTCATGTAGAGCGTGAATATTTTATGAACAAAAAAAGATAACAGACGTAGCATTTCATGGAGAAGAGATGGAGATTGTACAGAAAGTCTAAAAAAATGCAGTATGTATACTGATCAACTAAATATGTGAAATATGGTCTTGGGTGGTACCGGTACTTGCGTCCTACACGTAAGATAGGTGCCGTCTAATTATAAGCTCAGAATTCTATGGTAGGACGATTACACATTGACAACAATTTAATTTTTTTATTCTGAGCCAGACAAATAAAAACTTCTCTGACCCTAACACAGTGCATGATCGAAGCCTTGAAATTAATAACCTGAACAAACCAATATTTATCAACTGGCAGGAGAATACTCCTACTTACATAAGATTATGGAAACATATTTACTGGGTTACTTGTAAGTGTTCAACATGTCCCAAGCAATTTAGCTTCAAATTTCAGTTCATTCTAACTTCCTGGCTCCATGCCAAAGAAACAATCCTTTTCACTGTTATTTAATTCCACCATGCATTCACACCACCATATATTCCCAGTTTTTTCACGCATTATATTAATGCCTGCACCACAACCTGCAGCCACAAAGGAAAGTTACAGGCTCTTTAGTGCTGATAAAACCCCACAATTTTAAATTCCACATTACAAACATAACTACTTTCTCTTCTTTAACCCTTTCAATGCTGTTAATTCTGACAGACATGTGAATTTGATAATGACTGAATCCTTTATGCCTCCCAAAAGAAGTACATAGTGATTAAAAAAGGATAATTTTGGGGCATGCTATGGCTTGGGTGGTTAGATGCCCTGTCTCTCACCACAGAAGCCTGTGTTTGCTCCAGTGTCAGTCCATGTGGGGTTTGTAGTGGACAAAATGGCAGTGGGCAGGTTCTTCTACCAGTACTTCGGTTTTCCCCTGCCAGTATCATTCCACCAATATTCCATACTGATTCATCTATCTATTCACTGACGCTATACATTCTTAGCAAATTACAACACTGTTAAATGATACCCTTAAAGAAATAGCTGCAGTGGGAACTGAATACTGACCACAGACACCATAAGCAAACATTCTACAACTGAGCAAGCATGGACATATGCACATGCTCCTTTATGAGACTTATAAACTGAAGGCAAAAAGCACAATATTAAAACTGTATAGTACAAAGAAATTTTGGTCAGTAAGTCAGAGGAGGGTTCACTGCCACATTGCAAACCTGGAGTCAAATCAGAGGATTTCAACTGACGAAGTACTCTTATGAGATTAACCCTTTAAAGACAAAGCGTATCTCTTTCATATAAGGAGTCAGTGCGTATCGCACAGTAAACACTTTCCATCGCGGTTACAAAAACCAATCAGTTGATGATGTATAAGGCAAAAGTTGCTGTTTGTTCTGAGATCCATACAAAACACATAAACACAATGTGGGCACCATGCAGAATTGTTGATTGTTAAACCTGGCTGTACATAAAGTTACCGCTAGGCTTTAAAAGGTTAATGTAACAGGGCAATTTTTAAGTCTAGTGGCCAGTGAGACAATCAACAGGGTGATAAACAGGGACAACACACTAAGAACAAATCTGGAAAAGAAATATGCAGCAGAGTGCATCTTATGTCTGTGGCATTCTCTGTAAATGTCCCTAGATGCAATGTTGGGTAAGTAAGCAGACACCTAGTTGTGTGACTCCAAGAACACAGACATGATCTCAAAGAGGGTACTCCACGAAAATCTAACTGGTGGAACATGCTTACAAATAAGGCCACTGGATAGGCTGGAATGAAGCCATGACTTTTTAAATGGCAACAGCAAGTATATGAATCACAAGAAATTGATCCACACAATGTGTTCAACAAATCCCATTCACCAACCCACTTTTGAAGAAACTGCCTACGTAACTTCCCTGATCAGTAAGGAAGAGAGCAACCAATAAAAAGGCTTGTGTGATTTGGTACATTCTTTGTGCTTATTTCTGTTATTTTCTCTTCTAAATTCCAATTTTCTTCTACAGAAGGCACTAGCAGTCTAGCAGTAATATGTAAGTATATTATGTTAACTTCAGTTTCCTTCCAGATCAAAATCTGTATGTGATTATTGGTTTGGTGGCAATAAATCTGACTTCTCGTAATGTCTGTATATTTTCTATTATCTCATGTGAACAAAAAATAATCATATATGTGTATATAGAGGTAGTTAATTGACAAAGGTCACCAAATAATTTAAATCAGTCCCGTTCGTTGGACCCAAATGAACTAAGTCTCCATACGCCTTCAGCTGAGGATGGGAAGTGCAGTTGCCAAAAGAATGTGTTTCTTTTTGAATATGTGAGGATAGACAAATCTAGTAACCCTACTTGGTGTGTTTTTTCTGCCATTACCAGTATTATAATATTGGAATCTTAAAATTTAGAACTGGACACTGCCAGCCATCCATGATGATTCACAGAAAAGTCAAAAGATTTAAATGTTTGTTGTTGTCTGATCACCAAGACTACACTTGTGAGCATACATCATATCTGTACAGATAAACAGGATAATACTGCAACGTTATAATACCTATTTACAGCCATCGTTTTTGTCAAGGAAATTTTTTACTTTAAACAATGAATCAGTAATGTATGTACACTACTGTATTAGCGTTATGAGGATTAACACAGCAAAGTACATCAAAATGAGCTGAAAAGTCCAGTATTTTGTGAATTCCATGTATATATGCGGCCCATATTTTGGGCACTTAACCTTTAACCAATGTGGTTGATATTTGAATTTTAGCACATGGTTTATGAAAAATGCATTATTTGAACAGAAAAAGATAAAATTATGAAAGAAACAGCACTTTGTGAAAAAATAAACCAGAGATGATGCAGCATGTCTTAAAAATACTGTAAATTTCCTTGTCGTTTAAATACATAAAATGAATTTCTAGGGGTGTGTTGCATGTGCGTTTGCATATACAAATGTAGGTTGTTAAAAGGTTAATGATAAAACTGCAGGTAAGCAGTTACCTGTACTGAATGCCTGACAAAATATGGGCTACCAGTTGTGGCCACAAGGGGTAACACACTCACAATGCTCAAACTAACATGCAAACACTGTAATGCCTCAACTGCAGTAGTGTGTTCCTTTTATACAAACAGCAGTAATACGGAATAGTGCGGTGGATGTTGTACTTCTTTACCTGCACCCAAGAAAAACTACTAACGTGAATATGAAGGCACTAAGACCCACTGGGATCTTGAACGTAATAGCAACTTACAAATGGTCTCATGAGGTTAAAGTTGCTGTGTGAAGTCCAACTGCCATCTACCTGTTTCTGGGATGCCACTTGTTTTTGCAGCTGGTATGCTTGCTCCTCCAACTGCTTTATCTTGCGCATTGCATCTTCATCACAAAGCTTTTTGCGCTCCTCACGTTTATTTTCCTGAGGAAATAAATCACATTATGCTAAAACTGTTGACACATACAAGATTCTGAGTGAGAATGAGAGACCTTACACAGCAAAGAGTTCACTGACAAAGAAAAATCACCTTGCTACCTCCTTGTGTTGTGGCTTACACCTCTGTGTTTGGTCTTCACCAAACTGGTGTCTGTACGCTCGGCAAAGGTGAAGGCAGATAACAATAATTTTAGTAAGTACGCAATGAGTTAAGATCATCAAATGGTACAATGACAGTCATAATGATGGTCTATAGAAGGGGCCTACAGCTTTAAATGTAGAACCTGAACAAAGCTGGGGGCCTGGTGTTCCCGACCTATCAAAAGTTCTGGATTTTTAAAACTTGAGCTAAATCCACCCATTAATGAACTACAGGTATGCACTAATGGTACCCCTCTTGTTTTTTCCATGTATATATTAAAAATGTATATAAAAAAATGTGTGTTTGAGAGAAAAAGAGAAAGTAACGATGTATATGAATTTCAAAGATGATTTCTTAAGTCTGCATGATATTTCATTTTACTGCTCAGAGTAATATAGAGGTAAAATGACAGATGCCACTGTGCTCAACACCACATCACTCCACCACATTATGGGGGTGTACAGGTATCATGGTGGTAAGGTTCAACATATTCTGGACCATAATACAGTAAGATTAGTTCCCACAGCATTGTGCTTCCATTACTTTAATGCTAGCCTCTGAACTGCTTCATCAAATACTATATATGGCCTACTGTCATTTCAGTAACAGATGAATGTGGCACCTGAATCTTCTTGAGTTGCTGACGAATATCTTCCAACTCAGCACGAGTCTTCTTCTCAGCTGCCATCAGCTGAACTTTGTCTCTCTGCTCCTTACTCACACCTTTGTACATGTCCAGGAGAAGCTTCATCTCTTTCTGATCATTCACAGCTTTCCTGTATGTGCATCAAACCAATTATTTACACATTTGTATTTCAACACTGATGTTTAAGAACATTCATTATGTCTGCCACCCAGTCCAGCCTAGCCCTTTTAAAAAGTTACCACGGCAGAACATTGATATTTAATAGCTCTTCACTTGTTTTTAATTTTCCCCTAACCAAAATAAGATGATGAAACCTTTAACATACTTCTGGTGAGTTTTCATAGAGTCTGAGTTTGTGGTATTTGAAATTACATGTTCATGGAGAAGCAGGGCAACACTTCACACAAAACCACCCTGTTTCACTAGTCTTTTCATTTTTCAAAAGAAATCGGCACTTTCTTGTATGAGATCATTTTTGGTTGGCACAAAGTGCCAGAGGATATGTTCCTTCCTTTGACCGTAGAGTCTATATGAAGGATCCCCAGCTGCTTATCAGCGTGAGTGATATTACACTGAAAATGATGATGATGCTACAGTTCTTGGACCAAGGATTTTGACACAGTCTGCAGAGATGTCAGACAACCAGTTTTGCTCTGCACACTATGCTTACTAAACAGGACAAAAGTGTTGAACAGTATGCATTGCAGGATGCTGAAGAAAAATTTCGTTGGTCATACTAAGGGTTTACTTAAGACAGGACAGACTGCTGGAGAGTGCTGATAGCGATCAGCACTGTCAGCGATCAGCATTGTCCATACCACGTGCATTTCACATAGTGGACAATACATTCTGGTTTTGATTTTGTTCTGCAGAATTTTCCTGCAATATCTGTCCATTTCAACAGAACGGACAGTTCATACCACACTTACAATTCACTCATCTTCCCACAAACAAAGAAGCAAGCAAGCAAGCAAGCAAGCAAGCAAGCAAGCAAGCAAGCAAGCAAACAAACAAACAAACAAACAAATTCAGAGACAGAAAGACAGATAAAATGAAACAAACTGACTACCTAACAAATTACATGGAACACAGCTGTTCTTGAGAAGGTAACAGCCTTTCAGCTGGTCAAGAAACTCCTTGCATTTTACGGTACCCAATGATTCATTACCAGGTCCAAAATAACCCATCCTCCCATCCTGTTTCTTTAAGATGCATTTTAATATCATTCTTCCATTCTATTTCTTTAAGATCCATTTTAACATCATCCTCCCATCAATGCCTTCTTCCAAGCAGTCAATTTCCTTCAGGTTTCCACAGTGTGTGCCACATACCCTGCCACATGGTGCACCAATACATCTCGTTGTTACCAAAATGCCAGTGCACCTGTTTTTAATGATTTCTGTTATTATTTCAGTTCACGTGGATGAGGTTTTACATAATGACACCACAAGCTGTGGTGTTCATGTCAAAAAACTTCCGTGACAGCTTCAAGCCACTGTAATAACTGACCACATTAATTTCATAGTGCTGTCAAAGATATGGATCCAACAGTCCTAAAAGAGTGTGTTCTTAGGTCATACAACTTCCATTGTGAGTGACTTGCAAATACAGCCTGCTGCAGACTCACAAGCCATCCAAACTACAATCAAAATTACAGCCTGTCCTTAGGCTAACATTTCTTCATCAAATGCGATCTGCTTTTGTGGACTGTACGAATCTAAAAATCTTACACAAACTCTGAAGAACTGGACCTATTCTAAAGGGTATGTCTGTGCCCGGCTCAGTCACATCACTGATCACTACAATGCAAGAATGAAAGAATACTTCTGATTCCGTTTTGAGCCACTGTTTTTGAAAATACCAGAGCTCCAAAAGTGGTTCTGTCCAGCATACTTTCAGTGCAGGTTTCTTCATAATTCCCAGTACAAATACAGCAGGCCTGTGAAGTCGGTACACAAAACCTCCCACTCTGACTCTGAGTCCTTCATAAAAGCTCAATATGTATTAATAACGGTAAACCTACAAAACATTTCATCACCACCATGTAAATCATCAGGCTACTTTTTAGGCTTATAACCTATATTTAAGTATAAGTCTAATGGTTATTGTAGCTATCAGGGCTGTGGAGCTGGAGTGTCTAGTTAAGAATTTAGACTGAGGTCAGAGTCAAAGCCAGTACATTTTTACTGACTCTGACTCAGTACACTTTTACTGACTCTGACTCCACCCAAAATTCCTTCTGACTCCAACTCCACAGCCCTGAAATACAGACATAAAAATTTCATTTCTGAGCCACCAGCAGGTGTCCCAGGTTTCATACAGTGAACATGTTGTGGTACTGATAAGCATACCGATTGGTGTGCTGACAGAAATATACTAAAAATTCTGTTGTGACAAACATTACAAATGGCATTTCTATAACAGTCCTCAGTCCAACATTTCCAGTGAAATGAAGAGCTGCAGGTGGTAAAATGGCAATGACTGAGATGATCCAGCATCATTGCAACCTGCAGTTTCAAATTTGCTGTGAGAAGAAATTACTTCATCCTCTAAATCTTCAACAAAAATAATGTGATTCGCTCACCAATCTACAGCAAATTACGTGAAACTTTCTGGAATTGTCATGCGGCATTCACATTCCTCTTGCCAATTTGCATCATCTGTATCAGTCTGTAAAGATATGATTAGCACATGCCCACACCAAACCAAAGGAAGAAACAGCTTCTTTCAGGAAATGAAAAAAATGTTGCTCTGTACGCCCTCCATTGACATAAATCTAAATTACATGCATCAACAAAGCGCTTCTCAAATGACACCCCTTAGTTTAACCTTAAAGGATTCTGACAATGGTCACAACTGTGACTTAGCTGTGGACATTGGCCATTATCTCAGGCTAAAATACCTGTGAGGTTTCAAAGGCTTGTTCTGCCTGCATCTTCAGATAAATGTAGAACGAGGAGAAAAAGCTATTCTCAATCCAGGGATTAAGATTAGCTCTTTCTAATGGGCCCATCACAGAAAGTTCTCTCCTCTCCCCATTCTACCCAAAGATAGACAGAGAAGCAGCCTTCAAAACTCTGCGGATTTTTTAGCCTCAGGTGGACAATCTCCAAAATCTCAGTCATGGCTATGAGAAATTGCAGTCTGTAAGTGCATATTTCTAAACAACAAAAGTCATATATGAACCTGGACCAGAAATACAGCAAATAACCAAGATCATTTATAGTTGCAACATGACAATGAATATTCTATCAGGAGTCATATTCTAGCAAGCATCTTCACAATACTTCATCTAAATATATAAACATAAAGATGTGACAGGATAAATCATGTTTTCCAAGTGCAAGAAAACCACACACACAAAATTTCTTAACCACTTACTTAAGCTGAGCCTTTAGATCTCGCACCAACTCTGATTCAGCCCCTTTTGCATCCTTGGCTCTATGCTGCTCCCTATGATCCTTTTCAGTCTTAATTTCCTTCTTCACATCCTTATCTCTTTTTATATCCTTTTCTTTCTTAATTGGTGGGGATGTAAGTTGCCGGTCTTTATCTACCTCACGATCCCCGTCTTCTCCCTGGAACAGGTGAAAATAAAATATACGTTTACAGCCAGCAACCGAATTTAAATCCTACTGGATATTAGTTACATCTAAGTTGGGTCAGAAACTAATGTTTTGGAGATCTGGTCTGCCACTGTCACCAGGGTTAATGTATGGCACAGCTATAAGTTATATATAAGTTATACATATATATCTTGGGACATCTCGATGGAGACTAATTTGCACGCAGGAGACCATCCTCTAGTTCAAGCTACAATGAATCAGATATAAAGGTGGAGAAGAGACTATTAAATTTCAGTCTACCATTCTGTTACCCAGCATTCTATTCAGAAAGAGGCATTACACGCATGCACACACGGGCACGCGCACGCATGCACGCACACACACACACACAATTAGTGACTTCTGTTACTTATAAATTCTGCAAAAATGTAAAGTCAAGGAAATGTGAAGTCCATTAAAATTTAACATGCTTCTTGAGGGCATTGGCTAGGGCCTTAGAGAGTGTGTACAATTGCATAAAATGCATACAGCAGGAATCTTAAGAGGGGTTTCACTGTAGTACAGGAATTTCTGTTTCAATTCACCTACGTAGCCAGTCTTTAAAACGAAACATTATGCAGAAGGTAATAAAATCACACTGAACAGTCACTGTGAATTCACTAATACCCATGTCTAACAGTTGACTGCAGGATGAAATTACATTGAAATATGCATCACCTCCAAAATCATAAGTAACTTCAACACATACGTATTTAAGAAATAAATTCCTTCATGAAGTATGAAAATCATTCAGGATCTATTATTTTGCCCGTACATTAACATCTCCAGCAAACACCTTGAACAAACTGCCTGTCTTAAGAAAAATACAACAAAGGATTACACTAAGTTGACAGAACTAGTGTGCTAACCTCTGCTTCTTCTTCGGCACCGTCTTTACTAGCACATGTCCCAACTTCATCTTTAACTTGAACAACACTTTTGTCAGCCGAAGTCTCCTCCTCCTTACATGAAGATTCTGATAAAGAGCCTTCCTTGATTTCTTGAACTGTCTGTTGACCCATGCGAGCAGTCACTTCCTCCAATTCCTTCTTGAGCTGAAAAGAATCAAACAGCACTGCAACATCAGGTGTAAACACAAACCTTGTTTGAGAGTTTAGGATTTCTATAAATGTGACAGTACAGCGAAACTCACTTAAGAAAAACCCTGTTAAGAAAATTTCCCACCTAAGAAATCAGGATAAAAAAGCACCAAAATTCTCCCATTTGATTAACATTACAGGTTACCCTTTTAATACATCCCCGCATAAGAAAATTTCCTGCCTAAGAAGTAACAAATTTCATGACAAAACAATTTTTTTACCCATTTAAAAAATTTTCTGTTTCAAAATCTTAAGGAATTTCCCCGAGTTTCCATTTGTTGTTTCCAAAACGCAGTGTTCCAAGGGCATGCGGTCAAGGTCATTTCCGTGACATTACACACACCAGAATGACGCAACCTCACGGCCGTTGCGGGATTGTCATATTTCTTCCATGATGCAGAGACTGCAGTGAATCACTCCCCACTATTCGGTCTCTTGTCATGACAACCGAAAAATTGTATCAGATGGCCGGAAGCCGATCCTAGCTGTTTCATGACCTGCATGAGCCTGCGTCTGGCAACAACCTGGGACTCGATCAAAACTAAGGCAGCCAGTAACATTTGAAGAAGTTTAGGCACACGCTGGCGGGAGTCACACGTTGCTGGAGGACAGCAGTTTGATGCGAGATAAGTGGGTGATCGATTGCAACAACTTGTTTAAACATATTTATCGGCGGTAATATAAATGCGTCGTTGTGTTGTGTGACTGTGAAACACTTGTGGTGACTGTGTGCAGGTAAGTTACATCAGCAATTCCAGAAAATAAATTCAAGTTACTGCAGAGTTAGTGAAAGTGATTGGAACTACTGACCACCCCTCATGGTCCTCCTAATAGTGAACCCTGCCTGTCATTTTCCTTAGTCCTCCCTTGATCATGGCAACATCAACAATGGGTATAAAACGCAAGCCACTATCAATATCTGAAAAGCTGAACATCATAAGCAAAGTGGATGGCACTCCAAATGCACCTTGTACCAAAACTGCTGAAGAACTAGGCATTCCTGTGGCAACACTTCGCACAGTCATGTACAACAGAAACAAAATTCTTAAACAGTCACTAACAGAACAACTGAACAGAAAGAAAAGAAAAACAGCAAAATATGAAAAGGTGGAAGCAGTTCTTATGGAGTGGTTCCAACAAAAATGGGAATTTAACTTAACAGATAATGGACCCATTCTTAAAAGAAAGGCAGAAGAAATGGCAACGAAATTCAATATTGACTTCAGACCATCCAATGGTTTGATAGACAGGTTTAAAAAAAGTTCTGGTCTTGTGTACAGAAAAGTTTGTGGTGGAGCACACAGTGTAAATCCAGAAGAAGTGGTAGCCTGGAAAGACACAACTCTTCTGCAACTCATGGCTAAGTATCCTCCCAAGGACATCTTCAATGCTGATGAATTTGGCCTGTTCTACAATATGCTGCCTGACAAAACATATACATTCAAAGGAGCAAGCTGAAAGGCATAAAGGTTAATAAAGAAAGGATCACCATTCTTGTATGTACGAACTTGGATGGCACAGAGAAATTGCCACTCCTTGTAACAGGAAAATCAAAACAGCCACGATGTTTCAGGAACACAAGGCTTTTGCGATGCACCTACTGTCACAAGACTGCCTGGATGACATGTGAGATCTTCCAAGAATTTCTGGTCTCTTGACAGGAGAATGGTATCAAAGAGTAGAAAAATACTCCTATTTGTAGACCACTGTCCTGCTCACCCATAAGATGTAAGGAACTTTAAAAATGTGCAAGTGGAGTTCTTTCCTGCAAACACAACATCAGTGTTGCAACCTACGGACCAGGGTATCATCAAGGCCCTAAAACAGAAGTTCTGTAGAAGCTTTGTTCTGAGATTGCTGCAAAGACTTAACTCCAATAAAGATAGCTACAAAATGTCTTTGCTTGATACAGTGTCCATGCTTGCTATGACCTGGAATTTGGTTGGAAAAGATATTCTTGCCAACTGCTTTAGGAAGGCAGGATTCATCACAAATGCAGAACCTGCAATACAAAATGAAGATGGTGATGATGAAGTAAGCTGTGATGAATGGCCTAAACTCCAGGATAAACTAAATATCAGGTCCACCTTTGAAAAGTTTGTGCATGCAGAAGATGCCCTTCCATCACATGGGGAGTTCAGTATAGACCAGCTATGTGATGTCAGTTCCAACCCAGAGGAACTTGAAATGGATGGTCCAGTGGCTTATGACTGTCCATCTGTTCCCACATGCTCTGAGGCTGTGGAGCACTTGGAAAAGTATGAACATTTTCTACAAAGCAACCCAGATATCCCAGAGCATGTAGTTCAAAGCCTATGGAATCTGAAGATGTATACTACAAATGTTTTTGAAAAAAGAGCAAGACAAACCACACTTGACAAGTATTTCAAGCAAAAGTAAACATCTGGAACGAAATGTGAACTTGTGAATGAAGAGTCAGTGAAAGTACAGTTAAAGGTGTAAATAAAACTGTGAATGAAAGGTTACAGACAAAATGGTTATGTGGTCAGGTACAAGTGAGAATGTGTTAAGACAGCTGCAAATTATACAAATTCAGCACACATACGTAATAAGTTCACAAAAAAATTTAAAAAATAGAACTTTTTGGTCCTACCCTTTTAAGAAATTTCCTGCTTAAGAAGTAGGATTTTCTTGGAATTTTCAAAATTTTCTTAACAGGGTTTCACTGTATTATAAATTCAATACTGTGCGTGCGTGCATGCATGTGTGTGTGTGTCTGTGTGTGTGTGTCAAGAACAGCAGTGGGTCATTGGTCAGAAGATGTAGAATTAGGCTTTTGGCCTATGTTTCTGGCAGCTTTGCATGATGCATAGTTTTCGTTCTTTTTGTAAATACATGACTTTCTTGTAACATATTTCTCCACTTGTACTTGGCTCACACATGTTGCTACACATGACTGCACATACACTCTGTATCTGTTGAGATAATTTATTGAACAGCCCTAAAACATTGCAAAACAACTCATTCTGCAAACAAGATGCATTTGTTTTCTTTTATAAATCTTGGGATTTTAAAAATAAAATCTGCCTTGCAATGGAAATGGTTTAATATTGTATCAAATGTATGTTATTGACAGACAACAGTGTGGTCAAAATAATGGTTGACAGACACCGTGTGGTCAAAATAATGGGCCACTAAGTCAAATCCATTACAGAAAGACAACACATAATTTGCAAAAAAGATGGTATATATCAGACCATCCTTGGTCAAAAGGGCATAGGTCTTAGCCACAACAGACAATCTGGGGCTGCATGTTTAAACTATGTTCAACCACGTCTGGTTCTGTTACCTTGGGTATTTCAGCATTAGCATCCTTATACTTCCTCTTATATCTGTGTACCTCCCCTTTCAGTTGCTGGTTGTGATTTTGCAGGGATGTAATAAGATGGCGCATCTCTCTGTTAATGGGACCTGTCTGCTCATTTGCTGCCAAATTCTGTTCGAATTCTATACGCAGCATCTCATATTCTTTGCGTAGCTGTGCGAGAATATCTTCCAGCTGGATTACTTCTGACCGTAATTTCTTCTGAGCCATCAATTCTTCACTCTGAAGGAATGGTTTGAAATAAATTATAAAACATTAAATTGCACATCTAAAATTAAGGTGTGTTTTTTTTCAGTGAAATTACAAAAACACACTGAATTGCGATACTAAAGAAAACCAGTTACTTCTCCAACACTATTATCATGACTCATCAGTATTAGCCTTACAGAAATAGAGAGGAACATAAGTTGACTCCTGCGAAGCAAGAGGAATTTAATGCATACATTTACAGATGTACATGAATTTCAGACAAGCTTTTAATACAAGATTTCAAGGACATGAATATGAACAATGAGAAAACAGTGGATTTAAAGTAATGAAATCTGCAACTTTGAAATTCTATCATAACAACCTAATCACAAGTACTATTTAACACAAGAATTTTCTATATTCAGACAGAACACCACTATACAGCAGAGGTGCCCTTTGAGGGAGGCCAGGGCCCAGAAGGGGCTGTAGTGCCATACACGGATGGACTGACACCACTATACATGAACTACAAAGAAATCACACTTTTCACCTGAGGATGATGACTGTAGTTAAATGAACAAAAAATTATATACTGTCTACAGCAGACTGTAAATGTTTTTTATGAAGTATGTATCACTGAAACCGGTTTGAAGGTGCTCACCAGCGAAGGTACTGCAAGAGTCACAAAAAGTCACCACAAGTATTAACACAAGAGTCCCACCGATGCACAAGTCCAAGTATTCCATGTGCAAAGAACTCCTTGGGCTGCTTCGCAAATCACCGTACCATGTTCTGCACATTGCTGTCCGATATCAACATACGAACTCTGAGGGCTTTCTTAATGATCCAAACACATGAAAATCATGTGACAATAAGTCCAGGCTATAAGCAAGATGTTTTGACCTCCTTCCCTGCAGCATGGCATTCTGTTGGTCCTGCAAACTCTGGGCCACTTGTGGATGGGCATTGTCATGCAGCAAGATGATGCAGTGAGTTTGCCTGGGCATTTGTTCTTGATCTTGGTACACAGCTTTTGAAGTGTTTGTCCATAATGGTTTGTATTGATTGTGTAGTCACGTGATTTGAAGTCGAAAAGCAGTGGTACCTTGATGACCCTTTGGTCATGTTTAGATAGATTCACCAGCTGGTACACCACTTTTAAGCGGCACTCTACTGTCATTCATACCAGCTACTCACCTAGCTGACAGTACTGATCCACACAAGTGCCTGCCAGCGTGTGCACAGCTGTGCCATCTACACTACCACAGCAGCACCACAGATGGGTTTCAGTTGTACATGCCTCATATTTAATACATGACAGAATGGCTTCTAGAAAATTTATAAAAATTAGGACGGCACAAAATGATATGAATGTCTTAATCAAACACCACGACCACTACCACCACCACCACCAAACAACAATGAACATAAAAAAGGAATAAAACCACTCATTTTAAAAACAAGCCTTATCCACTGGAGATTAGATGACTTAACTGTATTACAAATTTCAACTTTACTGAAATGTATACCAATACAAAATATGAAGACTGAAATCATATAATGGAATCCCCAAATTCATGAATCTCTTAAACCAATATGACAGTACGAGAAATGTCACATTCTTATGGTTATCCTAGACTGACAGTGGAGGCAACAAGTACCTCTGAATTACTGGTACACATCTACCAGACTACATGGCATCATATCCTAGGAAAGAATAATCTTCAAACAAGGCAAACACTATATTCCAGGACTGTATTGTAGTCTTTTTCCTTTTACTTTCATACTGGGAAGTAAATAATGAAACCTGACATAATCCATCCTTCAGGCATCCACCATTCAGGGGAGAAACATGTGATGTTATGAAGATAAGTGTTACACAGATGCTGCAACCCCCCCACCCCCTCCCCAGGTCCCAATGGGAGAAGTGCATCACAGAATTCTCTTTCTAAATATGAACAAACAAAAACTGATTCCTATAACTCAAGCACAATATTTGCCACTTAGTGACAAATAAATACAGTGCTATGAACATTACTGCAAGAACATCAGAAGGTGTTGCTTTTCCTGAAAAGTAACTTCTTGAGGACTGCTGTATTCAGTGACACTAACACAACACTATATAGAATGAAATGATAGTATTCAATAATTATGAGTAAGAAAGGATTTGACAGGAAATGGATATGACCTGAAGTACTATTTCTGCATCTGTTTGGAAAAACTGAAAAAAATCACAGACAATCTCAGTCCAGATAATAGACAACCTGATCAAGATGCAAACCGGACATCTCCCAGACATTAGAAACATTAGAGCATTACCACTATATGGCTGCTGAATGAGTTGATGAAAGTCTATAAACAAATTTGAACACAATGAACAGGCCCAGAAGGATGTCCATTGCAGACAATTCCAAAAACTCTCAAGCTGTGACATGTATGAAGTTTACAGGCTCAAAAATGCAATGCTGAATTTGTTTTTTCTTGTAGCACCTCTAACTGCAACACTTCATACCTCCATCATTTCAATATGGCGCAAGTGAGCGTTCTTGCTAGTCTGAAGTTGCTGGCGAGCCTCATCAAGCTGTGTTTTCAACTGCATAGATTCATTGTAGAGGACAGAGAACTGGGACTGTAGACACTTGTATTCTGTCGTTTCAACTATGACTGATTCAGGAAGCTGACGAATCTGTTGGGGACACAAAATAAACATATTCACAAGTCTGCTAACAAACTCCTTGCAGCACAGTCCCCTTCAAATGCTAACAGAGAAGTTATGATTTTAAGGAACCCAAATGTTCGTTCCTGTGTTCAGAACAGAGCACCACTGGTCCCTTTCCCAACTGGATGAAAGCACTCCACACTCTTCCTTCTATTTCTTTAAGATCAATTTCAATAGCACACTACCTTGCCAGTCTTGTAAGCGGTCTCCTTCCTTCACATTTCCCATCAAAACTCTGTATGCATTTTTCTTCTCTGCCAGGCATCCACCCATCTTGCCATCTCATCCCCTTTCAATCCCTGCCCACTTCATCCTCCTCAGTCTGATTATCCTTAAAATATTTGAAGGTTACAGAGAAATAGGGTGGTAGGATATGAACTTGATTCATTTGACTCAGGACACAGACCAGCGGCAGTCTTTTGTGAACACCGTAATGAAACTTTCCCATCCACTCAATGATAGGAATTTCTATCATTAGTTACAACTGATTACTATCAATTCCTGCACCACGCCACTAGCTTAACAGGTGTTAGATATGGATCTGCTTCCACGTTTCTAGAAAAGAAACTGCTTTCCACTTCATCCCAGGCAGAAATAAATGTCCTGTGCCATAAATAAATAACATGAACTTTCATCAATCCTATATGAATACTGTGTGTATAATCATCACCATTCATTATGCAAAGGCACACAGAATTGTTTCAAATTGATTTGTTTGTGTGAACTACATCAACTTAGAAAGTAAAGATGTCTTATAACGCATTAATTGGAAATCTTCCTGAAAAGTATGCAACAAAATAAACTTCTGAGATGGGAAAGCATAAGCAAGAAACTCATTACACATGGAATTTTAACAATGCACTTGTAGGCTTTATGGCTAACACTTCAAGAATTTTTATACAGGAAACTTTTTGTATTTTGTTCACAGTTAATATAAAATGCATTGTGTCAACATCTATTGTCAGTATTCTTGTCATAAGGTGTCAGCAACACAAGAGCTGTGCCTAGTACATTGGGCATGTAAGTTCAAGGTTCTGGCCTACATCAACATATTTCACTTAATATCATAACACGTTTCTGTCAACATACTGAACTTGGAAATTAAATACATTACAAAAATGCAATCACAGCATGCACCAAAGATGCCTGCTTTTGATCAAGAAACCAGAATCAACATGTCTGTGTTGGAAATTTAACATGGCTTCATACATAATTATGTCACTAATAACAAAAACAACATGCACACAATTAATTATGAATAAACATTACTCACATCCATCTTCAGTTTCTCAACTTCTTTAAGTGCGTCTCTGTGCTGCTGATGCAGTTTATCCAGCTCCTGAAGGCGATTGTTAGCCAACTCTCGAAGTTCTTCTACTTCTTTCTGGAGGTCTTCCAGCTAAGAAAACAAATTAGTATACTCAACTTCAAAAGTTTAAACCACCATTCCAACAATTCATATTTTTGTCAGTTTCCTTACAGTTGCTTGAATGCCCACATTCCCACACAAGGTCATTTGTCACAATACGCACTTGACATTGACAGGAAACATGGCTCCATTCTGGTGGTGCAACCTGGAAGCCATAGGCTATTAAGTGTACACAAAGACAATAGACGTGACAACAAATTATAGCTGAAAATCAATTTGATTTCCCCATTTGAAACTGAAAGTACAAGGGAAGTCATAAAGTAATGCCTCCTATTTGCATCTCCTTATATTCTTTTCTTTTTTACAAGAATAACCACTACAACAGTTATGTCCTTGATCATTCCCAATAATAATCTATCAGTCACAACTATTTCACTCAACACAAGCCAACACCACATTTGATTCTCAGATGGCAGAGACTGACATGCAATACAAACAATGAGCAGTGATAAGAGTTTTTGGCTGCTGATGGTGAGGAGGGATGCCTCACAACATCCACCAGGTTCATTAACTGGTTTGTGGCAACAATCAACATGATAACAGATGAATTATACCCCACTTTATTCATCAGTAAAGGCAACGTAATGGCAATTAGTGAAGAGCTTGGTTACTCCAAAGTTTTGTGTTTGGTGGGCACCACAAATGCTGACAAATGCACACAAAGCGGCAAGGAAAGCAAATGCCACTTATCTTTTGCACCAATACAACACTGGAAGTCAGGTCTCCCCATCACAATTATCATGGGGGATGAAACTGGGGTCCACCATTTAGAACCAAGATAAAACTGGGGTCCACCATTTAGAACCAAAATCCAAGTGGCAATTGGTGGAATGGTGTCATACTATATCCCCAAGAAGAAACTCAAGAGTGCACTGTCGGCTTGAAAAATCATGGCTACAATCTTCTGGTTAAAAAAGGTGTTATACTTGTAAACATCTTGCCTAGGGGTGAAAGAGAACTGCAGCCAGTATACTGAAATGCTACGTCTGAATGCTTGCTTCTGTTGAGCGGCCAAAAGGAAAAATGTCTTGAAGTGGTGCTCCCCACCAAGACAACGCTAGGCTGCACACAAACGTGTGCACCACACAGGCCATCACAAACTTCTACACTGAGAGTACTGCCACATCCACCCTACAGTTCTGACTTCACACCATCTGATTATCACTTGTTTGGTCCTTTGAAAAAATGCCTGCAAGAACACCATTACACTAATGACCAGGCACTGTAGAATGCTATGCACTAGTGGCTGCAAAGGAGGGAGAACAACTTTGCCAGGTGGGAATACATGCTCTTGATTAAAGGTGAAAGACCATCAACAAACATGGAGAACACACTGAAAAATAACTATGCCTTCCACAGTGTTGCAGTCAAGTAGTGTGAAATTTTCGAAACAACAAATGACCATTTCATGCTCAATTTGAACATATAATCATGGAAATGAGTAGTAAGCACAAATATATATTCCAGGAAAATATAACAGTGTTCTTCTGTAAGTTTTGATAGGACAAAGACAGATTCAAGGGAAGTACAATTCAAGTTTCATTGTATTTTAAGGCAATCAAATCAAGGAGATGAGAGTGGTGTAGCATGTGGCATGTAGGTCATAGAAGAAAAACGCATTCAGGGATTTGGTGGGGAAACCTGAAGGAAAAAGATAATTTGAAGACCTTGAAGCAGATGTGAGGATCATATTAAAATGAATCTTCAAGAAAGATGAGTATGTGTGGACTGGATTCAGCTAGCTCAGGATAGGAACAAGAGGCAGGCTCCCATAAGCACAGCAAATGAACCTTTGGGTTCCATATGATGCAAGAATTTCTTGTGTAGATAAGGCACTATTAGCTTCTCATGAAGGACTCTGCTCTATGAAGTTAGTTAGTTAGTTAGTTAGTTAGTTAGTTATGTCTGGTAAAACAGGGACATGAGAGTTACCTTTTTCTGAGATACACTGGTGGTGACTACAGGTTTCACTATACCCTTATCATCGCCATGTATCTGCTGATAAGTTTTGAGTTTCTCAATGGCTTCTGCCAGGTGGTTCTCCAGCTTGTCATTTCGAGACTGTACTTTCAGTAATTCATACTGCAAATCATCAATCTGATTTCGGAGTTCAGCTGCTTCTGTCTCTTTTCCTGTTAAACTGTCTTGAAGTTCTGCCATCTATTTAAACAAATAATCAGTTAACACAAATTAATGTGATTTAACTGACAACTACAGTTACTTCATGGTACCCAAATTATGCAATTTTTTTCAAATGAAAAGCTGACTAAAGACTTGAAATAAAACAAAGGATTTAACCAACCATGTAAAGAGCATGTGGTCAATTTTTACCCTCGTGTGAAAATATTTTAGCTGCTCTTATACATTACTTTCTGCGGAACATTAATTTAAATTCAATACACACACATTCAAACACACAAAAAATGTTTTACCAAAACTCATCCAGCATATGTACCTTCAGTGAAATAGTATGGTACTTTTCATGTAATGATGTGTTCAGTGCTTGCAAATTCCTGTTTTCACCTTGAATTTCAATGTTGGCTTGTCGGATTGTCTCATCCATATTTGGAGCTTCATCTAAAAAATATATCACACAAATCTTATTATTGATGCATACACAAGCAGATTTTGAATGACAGACTACAGTGCACTCTGGTGGCATTCCTCAACTCAGGAAAACCACATTCCAGAAGTTTAAAGTAAAATGCTCTGTCAACCATTCTGAAAGAAGACATCTGTACTGAATAGTTCCTGTCACATACAAAGCAGATTAGCATGGTCCTCACCTCTGATTTTGACATTTTCACTTTTTCAGACTATTTTGCTTGCCAACGAGACAGTCTGGCACAATTAACAATTATTTTTCACCATTCATTCCAGCTCCTCCCCCCCCCCCTCCACACACACACACACTCTCTCTCTCTCTCTCTCTCTCACACACACACACACACACAAATATTCTGGTTAGCTCTTGAAATTGTCAGAAATATATCTGCAGTATGTTCCTTACTTTGAAATGTGATGCTGGAAAAGGACATAAAAGATCAGTTTGGCCAACTGTGCGAAAAATGAAAAAGTATTACAAAGAGACAAAGATGAAAGGAATATCCTACATACAATAAAAAGAAAGAAGGCTACCTGGATTGGTCACACCTTGCATACGAACTGCCTTCTAAGACATGTTATTAAAGGAAAGCTGGAAGTGATGCAAAGGAGAGAAAGCAGATGGAAGCAGCTACTGAATGACCTTAAGGAAATGAGAAGATACTGGAAATTGAAACAGGAAGCATTATATTGCACATTCTGGAGAACTCACTTTGGAACAGGCTATGGGCCTGTCATAAAAGACTACATGATGATACTCCTTCTATACTTGAAACAACCCCATCTCCCCTTGATCCACTGGTGTTCTATTCACTGTCCCTCTCCACAAACCTCCTGTAACATTCTGTAAATGTCACTGGTATTTCTTCCAGTTTTATTGAAAACATTAATTATCTAGTCTAACAACAATCGAACCTAAGCGAACTACACTTTGTACATCCAGCACTACTATAGTGTACAGGGCTCCACAAACTATTCACCTGACAGAATTATTTTAATGTAACAAATTTTAAACAAATCATATTAATCAGAAAAGAAATATTCATCTGAAAGAATTATTTTAATGTAACAAATTTTACACAATTCACATTAATCAGAAAAGAAGACAACAAAAATGCATAACAAAATAACAAGCAATGACCACTTGAATGCAAGATCGTATGAGAACAACTTGTAACTTCAAAATGGACAAATAATATGCTTCCATACAGTACATATGCTGATTATCAGTTGTTTTTGACTGGAAAAACAGATTAATATTATGCAACACAACAGGATGGGATTTGGGGGGGATTCTTAAGTTCAATTATTGAGTTCACCAAGCAGAAAGCACTCTAAAGTCATGACACTACTGTATATATCATAAATGTATCAGATTATGTTGATTCAGCTAAAACACAACTTACGAAAATATGTAAAATACTACCAACACCAAATACACCAGTAAACCTCACATACTTCACCTCATGAACTGCATAAATGAGATTACTTAATACTTGAGGCCAATTCAGCTAACAACACTTTGAAAAAACAAACACATGGTAGATGTACCTAAAATTTAAAATCTCGATCAAGTTCATACAATAGAAAAAGCAGCAAAGTCAGCAAAGTCTGACAGTTCTCATAAGTACATGGGCACTATCACATATACAAGCAGTAGTGTAATATATCAAACAGTTTATTACATGACTCCAGCCTCCCTTGGAACACTTCCTAGACTACCATGATCAGTACCTGTAGACTACACCTAATATGTCTAATTCTGTATGAAGGCCAAGAAAAGTAAGAATGATAAAAGACACACCAAAAAAAAAAATACAGTGAAACTCTCTGAAAACATTTTCGAAAATTCCAAAAAAATCTCACTTATTAAGCAGGAAAACCTCTTAAAAGGGTTTGACTGAAAAGTCCTATGTCCTACTTTTTGAAAACTTGTAACATATGTATGCTAAATTTGTGTAATCTGCAGCGGTCTCAGCATATTCTCACCTGTGTCTGACTTTCGAAGCATTGTGTCAGTAAACTTTCTGACAGGAATGCCTAGTTTTTCAGTGATTTTGTTGTGAGAGACATCTGGACTGCCATCCACATTATGTTCAGCTTTTCAGATACTGAGAGTAGCTTGCATTTTACGTCTGTTTTTAATTTTGCCATGTTTGCGGATGTGCATTATGAAATCAGCGAAAAAATCTAAAGATAACATTAATTCAACTTTGAACTGTTTTCACTGAAGCCTTCAGTTCACTATCAGCACTGAAATCAAACAACTGCAACAAGTTTTGCATTGAAAACCACTGCTCCATCAAGTAATTTTCCCATCTTATGGGGTGCATCCACAGATTTTGATGTCTTACGTATCAAACAAGCGATGTTAATGGAGAATATGACAACATCTTGTAGCACAACACAGCTCTGTTAGTGAGTGGCACGCTGATAGTGTATTCAGTAATTAATTGGTCTACAGGACAAAAATTTGCACACATACAAAATTCAAATTGAACACAATATGTAATAAATTTTGTGCACATAACACTTCAAATTACTGAAATTCAAGTATAAAACAGCTGCCATCACAGTGTGTTCTGTTGCTGGACAAATCAGTCTGCTGCAACATTTATGACAGAAAGTGTAACAGCCACACAAAGGGCAGGATTTTGATGACGCTAATAGCGATCATAAAAATTTCTCATTCAGCGCAGCTCAAAGTCATTGAAAGATAGGATCAGAATACCTGTACAAAAGTCTGTACTCAATAGGGAGCTTGGCTGCCGGCAAATGGGAGGGGACACAGACACCATGTTTGCACATGGTCAGTCTGCCTGAAGTTTTCACACTGGTAACATTGTTTAAACATATTACATGCATAATGCAACTAGATGCAACTTGATTTCAAGTTGGCAAAGGGGTATTTTTGCCCGGGCCTGTCCTTCAGTGCTATGCTGCCACGCTGGCATGACGTGAGCAAAAGACTTTGCACACATGTACACTACTAAATAACATTAACAGCAACACGGCTAGAAGCAAAGGACTGATGCAGTAACTGTGGTGATGGAAGAGTGACAGAGTCTGAGTAAAGGGGACAGACTGAATGCAGTCTCTGTATCAGCAAGGAAATACAACACCCATACACCATGATGTTGTGTCATTCTGCTGTGTAAAACTCATATGCAGAAATGTACTTGGAGATTAACCTACACCAACTGATGGCATCATTTCAACACAGTATTTTGGAAACAAAAACAATAAATAAATAAATAAATAAATAAATAAATAAATAAATAAAAATAAAAACATGACAAAACTATTTAAGATTATGATATGAAAAAGTATTAAATGGGTGAAAATTTTATTTCATCATGAAATTTTCATGCTTCTTAGGCAAGGAACTTTCTTATGCAGTGACATATTAAAAGGGCAATATGTAATGCTCCTCAAGGGGGAAAAATTTGGTGATCATTTACCCTGATGTCACAGGCAGGAAAACTTCTGCACCAGGGATGTTTTAAGTGAGTTTCACTGTAATAAAAACAAAAATTGCCCATGCAATAAATGCAAGAATAGTAACAAGATTCTAGGAATTAAACATGAAAGTCTTCCGAAATAAGACATCGTGTCAATCAGTAACTAGTTAAACATGTCAGTAACTAATTACCAATACACAAGGCCTCATATCTGAGAAGACTTTAATCTTCATCAACAACACTGTAATAGCCTCAAATTACACACTGTAGAATTCTGTTTAAACAGTTCTTGCATTAGAACCCCACTCACATATACCACACAAAATTTGTCAAGTGCTGTAATAATGTCAAGCATAATCAACAAAGTGGCTTAGGAAGAAGGAGAGCATACACAGCAAGAGACACAAGGTACTGCAAATTATTGCTACATTTAAAACTAAAAAATAAAAAAGCAAAGCAAGCATACACTGATCACAAGACGGGAGAAGATTCCAATAACCTCCATCCAGTTCGCCTTTAAGAGCAAGGGTAATCTTCTCATTTCTTTGCATAAGACGGTCAAAGGCTTGAATGACTTTTGCAACAGCTCGTTTTGATACTTGAACCCGATTTGCTAACTTTTCATCCAATTCTTCCTTGTCCCAAGTTGATAGCTGCATCAAGAATGAAGTTGTTGCTTCATTTTCATCTGAAAATGCAGATTGGTGAATATTAAGCTAATTTTAAAGACATACTGTCTGTCTGTCTGTCTGTCTGTCTGTCTGTCTGTCTATCTATCTATCTATCTATCTATCTGTCTATCTATCTATCTATCTATCTATCTATCTATCTATCTATCTATCTTGCTCTCTCACACACACTTGCATGCATGCATGCGCACCCAAGCGCGCATGCGCACACACACTGGAAATTAGATGGTAGTCTTAAAATACTAAAAATCCACTTTTTGTATGCCTGTGTGCAAAACACAAAATACGAATTTTTGTTCCGTTATGATGTTTCTGACACACTGAATGCTTTCCTGCAACTGTTACTTTCCCACACTTAGATTTGCTTCTTTCTTTCTATCTTTCTTTCTTTCTTTCTTTCTTTCTTCCTTCCTTCCTTCCTTCCTTCCTTCCTCCCTCCCTCCCTCCCTCTTACAAATACACAGAATTATGTATTCGCCTGGGTCAAATCACTTCAGTACACACAGGACACTTTAACTGGAGAAAACTTAACAATAAGGTAATGCAAAGTAAAAAAAAAAAGCAGTCCCATTACAGGCCTGGACAGGCCCTTAGGGTTCCAGGAGGTCGAGGCTCCCAGATTTCTAGACAATCGGCACTTGAAGGTGGTAAGGTTGTCAGCCCTAAGCACCGGCCGCGTTTACCCCCCAGGAAATATTCCTGGTACTCATTTCTGTTAGAGGCTGAGTCGACCCCAGGGCCATAGTGCGACTGACAGGATTATGCCAATGAAAAAATCCACTGACACCATCGGGAATCGAACCCGCGACCTGCTGGTTTGTAGCGCAGTGCCTCAACCAACTGCGCCACCGCGGCCCCACATAAGTTAATGTTGCAAAGGGAAATAATGTTTTTTCTGAGAATCATATGAAACACATACATACACTCTGTACATAAAACACAGTTTCTCTAATGTTAAAACAAGTGAACATATACAATAAATTATTGCACTTTAAGAAGTTAAACATACTTCGGTTCTCAGATTCATCTGCTGTTTCAGCATCAAACCGCTGCAGAAGGACTCGTATGTCTTCATTCAACTGATTCCAGTAACGATTTACAACATTAAGAACAGCATCATCTTGAGTCTGTCGTTTTTCCAACTGTTCAATGCGCTGACGAAGTTCGGCTTCTAATCGGTGTCGCTGCTCCAGGCGCTGAAGAAAATTAGTATATATAATAAAAGAAGGAACAATATATCTGTTTTTCATTATGCTCTTCCTGTTAACATGGAAAGTAAATAATTCCTGTATACGATACCAGAAAGCATACCAAATGATTATTCTTCAACTCTGCACGATTTCATAAGAATGGTACACTGAACGCCATACCAAGAGGACTTTAAATTAAAGAGTCTGGATCCAAAACACTTGGATAATGAGTTACATCTATTATACTGCTACACCAGAAGAATTTGTGTTTTGAGAGCTATGATAATACTTGTATTATCTGCAAGTTCCATCTACACTAGGGCTGTGTTTAGGAATCACATAAAACAGTGTCTGTTCCTAAAGGTTCCAGGTTCTGCAAGCAGAACACAGAAGTAAACCAACATCGGTTTTATTCAATGTTCATGGAATAAAATGGACAAGCACATATGATGACCTACTTCTTTTACCAGTTCTAACGACAGTTAAGTAAAGGACTCAGTAGACAGTATTAGATATTATTCGAGCAGCTGATTTACTCGACTATTTATGAAATTCCCTTCTGCTATGAAACCAAACCTAAAGATTCATTACTGTAATGACAAGAAAACAGGCAATGGGCCATAACCTAGGACAGTTTAATCAAATTCTCATCTTCACAACCTACTTCTCTCATATCTATTTTAATGTTAACCTGCCACTCACAACTTGATCTTCCCTTGTTTCAAAATCATTTTTAATCTATTTCATGCATTGTTAACATGACCCTACCTGATCTCATCCACATGATCTTCAAATTAACTTGGTATGCAAAAACCAATCTGATGTATCAGACTGTAGAATATTATACAACAAATAACTTGTATGGTAATCTGTATGACAGAAGGTAGAGAAATGTATGCACAGCATAGCAACTGTTGCACAGACACTCCATTACTGCCACTATGGCTTTCACTGGTGAAAGCTTACTTTTGATGCTCTCTGATTAATGGCATAAAGCCTGTATGCCAGGCCACTGTAGAGGCACAAGAATGAAAGACAAATTTGTGCCTGGACCTTACTCACAAAATTTCATAAAACCAGTCCAACAGTTTGAAATTTATGATGTGATTAAAAGACAGTTCGTGGAAGTATCTAAAAAAATGGGGGGTGGGGTTACACACAAAAAGTGTCTTCTGGATTAGATGCATGTTTCATTTACAGAGACAATTTTTATTCACAATACTTTGTTCTCTGATACTTTTCCAGCAAGTTACACATGGGAGGAGTGCATAAACACATATTTGTCCTTACGTAAGTATCTGTTATTATTGTCTGGTTTTAACCAGGATTGAAATGTGCTGAAAAATTTTAGTAAACCTCCCCACAATCCATTTAGCTATTCTCAAACTGTTACCTATGGACAGACTGGCACAGAGAAGAAAAGGACACATTCATAGGTGCTTATTTGCAACCCTTTGTCAAAAAGATGCCAATAACTAGGCTGACAGAATTGGTAACAAACATTCTAAACACACCAAGTACTAAGTCCATTCCTTCAGTTTACTGAAGGAAAAATATTTGTGCACCAATACAAATTTTGCAGGACAGGGACACAGATACCTTTAAACATAAAAGAGAATGCCATTACTCGCATAGAAGTTACAGGTTAAAGTACCAGTTTTACTCACGAGAAGATCTCTAGTCCACAATGAACATTAGAGACAAGAACAAGCAGTGTCAGCTACAACAAGCACAGGTGTTTTAGGATTTATAACTTGTGGATTTCACTGGGAATGGACACACATATTTCAGAATAGCCTCAGTGTTCGAAATGAATAGGTTAAAATGCCAGTTCTACTAACAAGAAGATCTCTAGTCCACAATGAATATTAGAGACAAGACCAAGCAGTGTCATCTACCACTACAAGCACAGGTGTTTTAGGATTCATAACTTGTGGAGCTCACTGGGAATGGACACACATATTTCAGAACAGCCGCAGTGTATGAACTGAACTTCAGATAACAGCTGTGGCCACCAGGGCTGTGGAGTTGCAGCTGGAGTCGGAGTCAGTAAAAATGTACTGACTAAGAGTCAGACCTCGATAAAAAATCTTAAGTAACCATTAGACCATAAATAACCATTAGACTTATCCTGAAATACAGGTTATAAGTCTAAAACGTAGCCTCATGATTCAGGTGGTGGTGATGAAATGTCTTATGATACCATTTACCATTTTAGTAGGTTTACCATTATTGATACATACTGAGCTTTTATGAACGAGTTGGAGATTTAAAATTGTAGGAGTCGGAGTCGGTAAAAATGTACCAACTCCGACTCTGATCGCGATATAAAATCTTAAATAGATACCAGCTACGATAACCATTAGACTTATACTTAACACTTTCTGTCCGTGTGGCGTACTAGTACTCTGCGGCCTCACACATCACCTGTCCGGCCGGAGTACTAGTACTTCCCGACTTTCATAAATTCGTTTAAAAAAAATTATTGGAGATACTGGCTTCCCGTTTATACCATTCTACTCCCCCATGACTGTAGTTTCAGTGGCTATGTGCCGCTTCCTGCAACACTCCGTAGCGTGCAAGCTGGACTCTGGCAACAGAATGGTTGCGCAACAAACTGTTTTGACGTTTGACTGAATGCATGCCTTTGTTTTATCGCGGCTGAAACATGAGACCAGACGCAATGAATCACGTATCCCTCTCCCAGCATGTGGTTCGGAAAAGTACCAATCAGCTGCAATTGTAGTTAGTTGATGTTTAGTGCGCCTCAAGCAAAATGGCAAATCCTGGACCGAGTTCTATTTGAGAAAATTCTTCACAAAAAAAGTTGATCGGAACTGATAAAATAAGTGAAATTGTGAATGATTCGGACTCAGACGATGGTAGTTTTAGTGAACTTTCTACCAGTGAAACCTACGAAGCAAATTCACCCTTTAGCAACAGTAGCAGCGAAGAGGCAGAGGAAGAAATTGTGCAGTGCAAGCCAGACAGAGGCAGGAAGAGAACACGCAGGGCCATTCCTAAACGTGCACATACAGATTTGGAGTTAGGATGGACAGAAAAAATTCACAAGATTCAGAAACCTGCGTTTTCCGGAGTACCAGGGATCAATAAAAATTACCAAATAACTCAAAGACAGCTCTCCCTTGGGCATATTTGAAATATTCTTCAGCACAGACCTGTTTTCTAACGAAAAAGTTGCTGAAGGATTGCTCACTAGTGCTGGCAAAGAACCTCAAGTACAAGGTCAGACCAGCAGTCCAGCAGGCAGACTCATAGGGAGAGACCATTTTTTATATAGGATTCCTGCAACACACGCTAAGCTGAAAGTCTCAGCGCTCATGTCGCATGTGTGCAGACAGAAACAAGCACCAAACCGGGAAGACCGTAAAAAAATGCACAACAATGTACTGTCGAAAATGTGATGTAGGACTTTGTATAGGGCAGTGTTTTGAAGTTTACCACACAAGCCTGAATTACTGGACGTGAGAGTAACATTCATATTCGGGGGTCGAGCCACAAAAACCTAATCTCTGTGAGATTTGTAAACTGAAGTGGCCTTCTAGTGACTTATAAAATTCATGATTGCGGCCTCAGAATTTCCGCCTATGGTGTCGGACTCCAAATCCAGGTAAGTACTCCATTTTTCATGCACGAGATACAGCAAACCTTCTGCGATGGCGTGAAAAAATTTCGTATTATTACAACAAAAAGTGCCGTACTTTTAATTTTTTTTCATTGCCCTTAAAATCACCCCGCATGGGGGATTTAAAAGTTTAAATGGCGGCCGGAGGGAAAGTGTTAAATACAGACTGTAAGTCTAAAAAGTGGCCTGATGAGTCACGTGGCGGTGATGAAATGTCTTATGATACCACTTACCATTTTAGTAGGTTTACCATTCATGATACATATTGAACTTTTATGAACGAGTCAAAGTGAGAGATTTAAAAACTGAGGAGTTGGAGTTGGAGGTTTTGTGTACCAACTCCACAGCCCCGGTGGCCACTGATTTTTAGTAACATGAAATTCTCCCACATTTAGTTTCGTCCACACTTAATTTTGAACCAGCTGCACTATTAAATAAGAGTAGCAAAACATAAACATGGGAACAGATCAACTGAATATGTATATACAGTAAGATTTCAACATACACATCAGACACATTGTGAACTGGCACAAGTTTCTACTTACTTGAGCCAATTTCTTATTTTGGAATTGAAGAACTTTCATGTCCATCTCTTCTAAGGTTGATATAGGTCCAATCCTTATGGGTTCAAACTGTACTTTCTTGATAGGTGGCTGTCCACTTGTGTTGCCATCTCCTTCTGCTGGTCGTTTTGCCATGATGACCGTACTAAAATAGTTCAAATCTGAAATGCATTACATAAAAATGTTATTATAATGCATCTGGAAGTTCACAGTCACAGAAAATGTGGTAATTGTGAAGTCTAAAACATGACACACTGTCTTTCATAAACATTAATTCTGCAAAGCTGAGCTTGAAACACTGAAAATAATTAAAATATGAATGCACTGACATGTAAGTAAAGTAAAAGTAAATTCACCATATAACATGCTATGATGGCACAGAGGTGAAGCAGAGGTACAGCTCTACTTATTCACAATCTTGGTGTTAGAAGGGGGTGGGTGGTCAATGAAATGCCCCAGCTACTTTACCCCTGGGAAAGACCTGGTACCCACCATACAGGAGGCTGGGTGGGCTTTGGGGTCAGTCTGGATGGGAATGGAAAATCTTGCCCCACTGGGGTTCAAAGCCCAGACTGCTGAGCTTACAGTGAGTCACTACGCCAACTATGCTACCATAAACACTCCAGTACAAGCCTCGGTTATTAAAATATTGGCTTGATTATACGGCATTTCTTAAGACTAACATTTAAGCAATACATAGTAATAAACCCAGCATGCTCGAATGGGTGCTACCAGGGCACAGGAAAGGAAGATTAAGTCACATGCATGAAGGGTATCTGTAAAGCAGTGATAAAGGTATGACAGGAAGGGACAAAGAAGAAGGGAATGAGAATTAGAAAATATCTGTGACATTAGTAAAAATATACAGTACACTGGGTGCCCATCATATGATTGTGTGTAAGCCCAGCACAAGCACTGAACTTGTCTAGGCTGGCTCACTTAACCAGCATGTTCCCAGTATAAATATATGTACAATTCAGCTATAAAATTCGAATGACTTATACTCACCTAGTACTAAAATGTTATGACACTAAATTCTTTCATTCCCACGGTTTCTTGAAATGCAGATCTTTTTGTTTCACTGAGATCAGTTTGAAAGAAACAGTTTTTACAATTATGTAGTTATATACATATTATGAATTGGATGTTTGTGAAATAACTTTGTGCCATGTTACACAGTGTCTGTACATATATATTTGTAACTATATGAACTGGTAAGTTCAGTCCACATATGAAGTACGATTCCACTTGTAATTATGACATGATCCCCATCCTGTGGTTGTGTTCAAAGAAGCATTTATGGAAAGTAAATGAATTCAATTCTGTTCTATTCTATTCTAGGCTCTTAGTCCCCATTCAACCCACTAACCAGCAGGTACACAAATCCATTTCCCATGTGTGAAGAAAAGACCAGAGCATAAACCCTACCCCTGCCACCCACCTTCCCACTCTGCCACTTCCTTGCCTCTTTCACGCCTGCACTTTGTTCACCATTACCCATACTCCTAACAAGTTTGAAGCTGGTGAAGTGGACAGACATATAACAATTACTAAAACCCTGTTAGTTTCCATTAGGTAGCACATTCTTGGCATCAAACTTCTTGTACAGTAATCACCCCACTGCATGCATAAACATAAAGAAAACTAATGCAACTTAAATCAACATAATTTTGTTAATGGCACTTCAAACCAAACCTCATTCATACCAGGCATGCGCTGAACTGTCACTGACCTGACAAGTGTTGATGGTGTGCATTATAAACACATTCAGAAGGTTTATATAAAACGTTATCATATGGGCATGGTTAAAACACATGGTGTCCGACTGTATTTGGTAAATAACAATTGTTTGTATCAAGGTTTGTACTAGTTTGCAAACCCCCACTTCAGTGACAGGATACAATAGTTTATGTTAATTCCAGCAAGCGTGAAAAAAAAACCACATTCAGCTGTGTGGTGACCACATTAAAACATGTTCCCTATTACATGTTTTTTTTCATGAAAGTCAATAACAGGGAATAAATCAGATCACATGGTATGTCTAACTACTAGCGAGGACAGCACATGAAAACTCTGCCAGTCCTACGACTTTTGTTTGGTTGGCACTACCGAATATCATATTCAAAAAATTCACCCACCAAATTAAACTTACGCCCAACCACGAATACTTGATAATGAAATCCAAACTTAGGAACCCACAGGCAAATGTATACCTCCATTTGTTGACTGTGTTAACTTTCATTACGTTAAAGCAACGTGCTTCATGCCACGTAATCATTAAACACAACTGTTCCTTTTATTTCAATACATACCAACAACGTTAACTGTTCAAGCAGTCGGTTCGATTATTTGTTACTTCCCAGCACAAGTACGAATGCTACGTGCAACCATGATGTTAACAACAGTCACCTATGCGTAAACATCTGCTAAATGTGGCAACGCTACAGGAATAATTTCCTTCCACATATCTTCAACCACAACCGCCATCTTTAACAGGCATTACGAACACCGGCTTCTTCCCAACCAGACGACTTCAACGGCAACTGAGTCAGTTCTACTATTTTGGCAGACCTGCAATTGTATTGTTTGACCAATGACAAAATGGAGCGGTTTCCATGACAACGGCTGGTCGGAGTGGTATACGTAGTGTTAACCTCAACACTAAATATCTATTTGTGAATTTACAAATAGGTGGAAAATACTACTATTCACGATAGTGAAGGAAAGAAGTAAATGTGCATTCTTCAGTATGTTCTCTTCGTTAGCGGTTAAAACGTTTTGATGCAGGTTTTTTCATGAATTGTCGATTAGGTAGTCAATACGTTCCTGAATTTATGAAACCTTCAGGCTATCTATCATGTTCCCAAAACCTGCCACTGGGATATTTACTGAACCAATTTAAATCACACCTTGTCACACCAACTTTCATAAGATTGATTTCAATATTATCTGGCTGTAGTTGCATCTCCCACACTGTCCTCCCTTTAGGTTTTGTACCTAAGACTATATATATATATATATATATATATATATATATATATGCAACATATATATATATATATATGCAACATATATATATATATATATATATATATGCATTATTGTTTGCATATTTTCAGGCCTTGGTGCTTTGGGAGGGAATTGAAGAGTGTATGTTATTCTAAAAGAAATACAAAATTTTTGCTAACAATTCTTTTTTTTTTGTATTTGTCTTCCACTACCTTGCAACATTCAAACCAACAGGCTAGTTTCAACACAATTATGTACCACATTTACCCAACTATAAGATAAAAAGTTTTTCCTGATTCATCACCTGAAAATTGGGATGCGACCTTATATGTTGCACAATGTTCAACACCATCTGTAAGGTATTTTCCTGAAAACTGAAGACTGTGAAAGGAGGTCATCTTATCTTCAGATAAATGCAATGTGTAGTTATTCTAGGTGAAACCAACTAGTCACTACCTGTTCAATTCTTTAACATCAATACATTCACATTTTTAGCCAGGTACTTACATTACCAGTTTACAGTACTTTTGTTCCTAAGCACTATGACATGACAGCATATACAGTGAATGAAGAAAAGTTGTCTGCCTAAAAGGATACTGAACACAGTATTATGTTTCTTTTACAAAGAATATGTTCTGCAAAGCAACAGATAAAAGAACACTCACACATGAAATTTAATTATACGATATATGTTGTACTTTGACTTGTCTTATACCCTACTTATGTAGGTTGGCTGATAAGTAATGGACACAGTGGAATATCTAGAAAAAGAAACCATGTATTTAAAAAGGTAAAGGTAAAGCAGTCCCATTACAGGCCTGGACAGGCCCACAAGGTTCCAGGAGGTTGAGGCTCCCAGATTTCTAGACAATCGGCACATGAAGGTGGTAAGGTTGTCAGCCCTATGCACCGGCCGCGTTTACCCCCCAGGAAATATTCCTGGTACTCATTTCCGTTAGAGGCTGAGTCGACCCCAGGGTAGTGCGACCGACAGGATTATGCCAATGAAAAAAATCCACTGACACCATCGGGAATCGAACCCGCGACCTTCCGGTTTGTAGCACAGTGCCTCAACCAACTGCGCCACCGCGGCCCCCAACCATGTATTTAAACAAACGAAAAAAGGAAGTAAAGTACAATATTTTAGCTACAAAGTGGCATACTTATTTTTCAACATAGTCGCCTTGTCGCTCAATACATTTTTCCCAACATAAAACAAGTTTATGCATGCCATCAGTGAAGAATTCAGGGGTTCTTTGTCTGATCCACGACGTCACAGCTCGCTTCACTTCATCATCTGAGGTGAAATGAGTCCCCTTGAGATCCCTCTTGAGGTGAGGAAAGAAATGGAAATCGCTTGGAGCCAAGTCAGGGCTGTAGGGCGGATGGCAGAGAACTTCAAACTTCAGCGTCTCCAGAGCATCAAGCGTTGTGCGAGCAGTGTGCGGTCTTGCGTTGTCATGCAGCAACAAAATCAGTGATGTTGACTGCCTAACTCGACACACCCTCCGCCGTAGGTTTTTTATTGTTTCAATGTACCGAGCTGAATTGACAGTATTCCCAGCTTCCAAAAATTCTGTCAGGTAAACTCTTTGTGAGTCCCAAAAAACAGTCAAAAGAATCTTGCTGGCAGACGTCACTGTTTTGAATTTTTTTGGGTGAGGAGATGAAGCGTGCCTGTATTGCATGCTCTGTCGTTTTTCTTCAGGGTCAAAATGATGAATCCATGACTCATACCCAGTAACAATATTCAAAAGAAATTGATCTCCCTCTTCGTGATAGCGCTTCAGAAGTTCTTCACAACTTTCAACACGTTTTTGTTTGTTTTCTGGCATCAACATGTGTGGCACCCATCGAGAACAGACTTTTGTGTAGCCAAGTAAACCAATGATATAGCCCACTCTTTCTTTAGACATTCCTAGCCTACCTGCTATCTGCTTCTGGGTGATACGGCGGTCATGCTTGATCAGTTCATCAACCTGTTTTTGATGCTTGTCATCTGTCACGGAAACCGGCCTTCCACTGCGAGCTTGGTCAACAATATTGGCACGACCGGGTTCACATTCACAAAATTTAATGGCCCAACAATTTACTGTAGTTCTGTTAATAGTGTTTTCACCATACACAGCCTGTAAACGGCGACGAATTTCAGTTGGCGTCACGTTTTCAGCACTTAAAAATTCAATCACCGCACATTGCTTCTATCTCGGTGACATATCATCACAACACGACTCCATGTTAACATGCACTGTTTTAGAACCAGTGTAGAGAAAGGAATCAAACTTGGCACCACTGTGGAAGGGGGTCGTGGCTACAAGGACACACTGGGCGCGCATCGCTGCTTTGCTCCATTGGCAAAATATTTCACTGTGTGCATTACTTATCAGCCGCCCCTACTACTAGAATCTAAGGAATGAATCTAGTTCTGTCCATCTATTACCCAACCTGTTTGTGATCCAAACTAGTTTTCCACTTTTGGAGTGAAAATATCACTTACATCATAAAAAGTTACACCTGACTAAATGAAGCAATGCTTACATAAATGAATTAACTGAAATCTACCTATTTTATACAGGTCAAAATTTGTTTTATTTTTTCCATATGGATTTGAAACGTGAGAGACAGGCACTAGTTAGTGTTCCACCTCCTACACATCATTCTACATTGAGTGAGTGGTATCTAAACAACAGGCATTGCTACAGAGCAGCACAAGACCAGCAACAAATAGCAGATAGAGTGATAGCAAAATCCAACCAATTGTGTGATTTGATATCTGAGGTCACAAAACTTAATAAAGCCGAAGTAGATAGCACACTTAAAGAAAGAATTAAAGACACCGAGTATCTGAAGAAAGAAAATGAAATACAGAAGGAAGAATGCTGTAAAGAAGAAGCCGCTTTGCTTATATACAAGGGAAGAATTATGGGTGCTCTAGAATCTCTGAAAGAGCAAGTGCTGAAGATTTGTAAGAAATGTATCATCCTTAGGTAAGTTGAGAGTAATTACAAAATTTATTGTCAGTTAAAAGCTACAGTAGTTGGGAATTACAGCATTACTTTGCCCATTTCCTATCATTTTACTGAGCAGGTTCAGCTAGCAGTCATATTTTCAGCTTCATATTTAAGAAATGTCAGGTTCAAATATCAATTAGGCTACTAGCTATCCTTATAGAGTACCCTGACATGGATCATCACTCCCTCCTTTCAAATTCTTATCTACTCACTGTCATGATCATCTTCTAAGTTTTGATGGTATTTAACTGATGCAGATGAAATAGCATTGTCAAGTATTCTACAAATCAATCCAAGTGTCAGCTGTATTAATTACTATATTTCTGTGATTTGAGGTTCTTACAGTAGTGACTATAAAGGATACTTTCCTCGAACTGTACAGTTTACATTCTGTAAGGCAATAATCTTCATCAGTACAATTAGAGTAAAACATCAATATGAATCTGAAAGAGGGATTAATATTGTAGCATATTAATTTCTGTAAAACTGGTTATTAATGTAATATGAAAAATTTGTGTACTATAAAGTATTTTTCTACACACAAATATGTTTATTAGAATATATGCATACAGTACAGTGTTATCTCTCACTGTATATCTAATACTATCTAATCTCAATATTCATGAAATGATTATATTGTATTTAATGCAATTCTCAACTTTCCATACGTACCAGGTGAGAACAATATGTGTCCTGCCTCTTGAAATTTTTGCCTGTGTCTGCACAAAAAATTCCTTTTTCTTAGAAATGGTTTTGGCAGCAATGTCTAGCAGATTTCCCTGGAGATACTTCAAACACGGGTCCTTCTAATGCCCTTGGAATTCATGAACTGTCACAGTGCCCTGTGCCGGGGCTATGCTTACATATAGTGCTGGCATCTTAGCTCATTGTGATGTCTGTATGAATGTACCACAATTATTTGCTTACTAATTGTTATACACAAAACAAACAGTTTTTACATATTGTAAAGACAATGTTCTGCTTATCCTCAGTATCAATATCAGAGCCACAATATAATGTATGTGTGTGGGTAAGTCTTACAGCATATTCAACAATGAACTATTTCCTGATTTCAGAGACATTTCATGAATTGTTCCACTAATAAATAAATATTTACATCTACCAGGGAAGGCCGCTTAGGAACTGATCTAGTGCATGATGATGTGGAGCGTGAGTTGCTCAAGGAAGTAGAGACAATTGAAGGAGCGCTGTCACTGCTAGGTCGAACTCTGGAAGAGGCCAATGAACAAATCCGTTTGCTTCGTTCAACAAAGTACTTTCTAGATCAAGATAATGACAAAAAAGCCAATACCCTCCAGATTGACAAGCACTGTACTAATATACAAGAAACAATCCTGAACCTCAGTATGTATCACAAAGCAACACCACTCGATGCTGGGTAAGTCACATATCTGTTTTGAATTCCATTATTATACAGGAGATCATACCAATGGCTTCCGTAAATTGATGATCCCTTCTCACTGCATAGGCACTCATACTTTCTCATGGCAGCCCATATGTTATTAATGGTGGACAAAGTAGCAGGACTATTTTTGGCAAAGACCCTGAATTTACTTTTAGTTATCATTCTGCCACACTCCACATTCATCAGTCACTGTCTGTCCCGTTAGATGTGTAAGAAATCCTGCCAGCCATCATATAATAACCTTGGCCCTGAGATGGGGGCTTCACTTTTGACATGGCACTTTGCTGAATTTGGGAAGGAACTTTGTGTTCATATCTGCTGAATGCTTTGTACCAAATTCATGTGCTTTTGATTTAAACATTACCCATTAATCTGGGGAGGAAGTTAGTTGTCAAGAAAGTTCTCTCTCACAGAACCTCATTTTCTAAAGTCAAACAGGACCTTTAGTGGCAAATGGAGAGAATGAATTAAAATTCTAAAACAGCTTTTTGATACTGTGTAGGATTGTTGATTGCCACGAATGTGTCAGAGGTATTTTCTGCCTCCATACTCAGGGTGATGGAATTATACCCCAGTACAAGCCGAAGTGACAGGGACATAATTCACTTACCTTCTTTAACCTTTTAAAGCCTAGTGGTAATTTTACGTACCACCAGGTTTAACATTCAAAAATTCTATGTGGTGCCCACATTGTGTTTATCTGTTTTGTACCAATCTCAGAACAAACAGCATCTTTTGCCTTATAACACATTAAGAGATCGGTTTTTATGACTGAAGTGGAGAGTGTTTAGAGCGCAGTACGCACTGAGTCTTTATATAAAACAGATACACTTCATCTTTAAAGGGTTAACCTTTTAAAGCCTAGCAGTAACTTTACATACAACCAGGTTTAAGATTAAAAAATTCTACATGGTGCCCACATTGCATTTATGTGTTTTGTACAGATCTCAGAGCAAACAGCAAATTTCACCTTATAACACATAAAGAGACCACTTTTATAACCAAAGTGGAGAGTGTTTATGCACCGAGTCCTTATATAAAACAGATATGCTTCATCTGTAAAGGGTTAATTACCATTTGGTTGTCAATCCTACTACAATCATGCTGTGTAATATTTACATATTCAGTAAATACCGTATATATAATAATTCACATTACACAGCAATATACAGTAATTCCAACAAAACCTAATTCAGTTATGTACTACTGTTTATGTTCTTAAATATGTGGAAGGATATGACCTCACATGTAAGTGTACAGTTTATGCAGTTAGTGCAAATAATGCACAAAACATTATTTTCATTTTGATGCTAACAACTTTTCGTATCTGATGACAGAATTTCAATAATGTTTCTGAAAACTGTAATTAAAATTTTAACCATCAACAAATTTGATATTGGGGTACCAGACACTCTCATAATTAAATCTATATAGAAAACATTTTATTAATATGCCTTAGTGACTTCTGCCTTTGTTATAATTTATGTATCTTTGGCATATAAAAAGAAAAACTTGCAAGTGTAAAGGCGTTCCTGTCCCTGCCATGAAAGCATGTGGGAGAGTGGAGTGTGTAGCTCTACTTCTGCTTAACCTCAGCACTAGATGGAGATAAGTGGTCAGCTTCATCCTTCAGCTGCTTTATCTCCAGGGAAAGTGACCCCTGTATCCAATGAACAGCAGGCTGGGTGGGCCCCACAGCCAATTTGGTTGCTTTGAACAACAATGTCATCCATGATGGAAACTGAACCACATCTCCTTAGTTGTTCAGCTCATAGCCTAGTCACTATACCGACTAAACTATCTGCGCTCATAGTGTAACGGTGTTAGAATTTATATACTGTTATATTACACTGTCCTTAAATTACACATCATGTTTTTGTAATTAATACATTTAATAGCAATGTAACAAAAGAAGAATGGGAACACTTCTCTAAGAAGTTCATTAAGCGTGCAGCCCAGGAAGTCAACAACGCAAGACCATTACGTTCCTACATTGACACACTTCTGAAACAAGTTACAGAAGATCTGTGGAAACAGTTCAATGTTACAAATGAGGCTTTCAGACGGAGAATTGCAGAAACACGAGATGCCAAACTTAAACTGGAAAATGAACATCATGAGGTAATACAGACATTACATTTTGATAACCAGCAACATATGTGCCATAGTTTAGTAAAGAGAGAGGTCACCCACTTTAACTGTAAGAAGAACTACTTTGTTTTATGCATAATTCTTCCAGACACTGCGGCAAGCAAATGAAATGTTACGCACCATCACACGCCTGGAAAAGGCCATAGCAGAAAAGGAAGGCTTCATGGCACTAGCTCATACTCGTCTTGAGCACAGGGCAAAAAGATGTGCAACTGAACTGACAAGGTGAATCTAAATGAATAAAGTAGGAAATTCTCAAATGCTAACATATCTACACAGTTGTAACTACACAAATATACAGTTCTGAGAACAGTCTCCTTTCCTGTCACATAGATTTCTGATTCAACAGATTTATTTCTCTATTATTGTACCTGTTTCACTTTTATGAAGAACTTATTAGCTAAGTATGGCAATCTGTATACATTACATTTACTGGATATAACCTGGAAGTTTCACACCATTACCATGTTTTTAACTGCTGACTTACAAGAAAATATTTCACACATAATAGCTGAATGTTCGCAGCCTACTCCTGTACCACAGTTCAGATGATTACAGCCAATGATTCAATGGTTGCTGCCATCAGTCACCACATTATTTTACATTCTACAAAAATATTACCATAACAAATTTGCACATTTCTCCATGGGGTACGTCACTTCAGAACCGTAAATATATGGCACTAGTGTCAAGCCTGCCTCATAAATTCACATACCCAGTAACTTCTTGGTCTTGGGTGGGAATACTGTGAATGATCTCTCATTTTTAGAGCAGAATTTTACATTTATTTTCATATTGAAAACATGTTTTATCTCATTATATATATTCTTCTTCAAACGATGTTACTAATTGTTGGAAATGAAAAGTACAACATTCAGGTGGCCTTCGATGGCAAATGTCATTACCAAGTTGGTTACCTGGTACATTAGTTGAAATGGGGGATACATTAACATCGTCTCTTAGAATGTCACAAGCTCATGAATTTGAGTTCAGGTACAACACATCCTGAAAAAACTTATTATTTAATTAGTGACTCATACATGAAAGGTTGTCTCTGAAAAAAGCAATCTGTATGTTCTATGCTGCTATTTCCATATATGCATAAGGGTTAAACATGAACATTTGGGAAACTGGCATCTAGGTCTCTCTACTGCTCCACTAGACAAGTCTGTCTCTCATGATAGTCCCTATACCATGGAGTTTAACTGCATTTAGCTTCCTACCTTAAATAATGTGGATGTGCAGCCCTTTGTTTAAGCAGCATGGAAATCCGGTTCACAGTCTTCTGCAGATACCAAATTCAGCAACCTCCTGCACATTAGCAGAAACATTTTCCTCAAAACATTATTACCATACTTATATTTTATATTCTTCTAAGTGCATTATGTGCTGCCAATTTTGTTTAAAATATATGGATGTGGCATTGTTTAGATGTTAAGAGATGATTCAGTTTTATCAACATTCATTACTCTGCACTGTAAATAATACTAAGAGCAATGATGATGAATTACAAACTGGTGGGACAGGTGAAAAACAGGTCACCATGTTCTGTATTAACATCATACCTTACTGAGAAGCATGTGTGTTTCTATTCAGGATATAGTGTCAGAGGTGGTCAGTGAAAGGAATGAGTCCAGCCATCTCTCAATAGTTAACAAAGCTACATTTTTAATGAACACATTTTTGACAAATGTATGTACTGCCATGAAAATATAGGACTGCAGTAGCCAAGAGAAAATCATTTAACAATAGAAATTAGTGTGCACGCGCGCGCGCACACACACACACACACACACCAGGCACATATGAATACCAGTATTATGATTTACTTAAATATCAAGCAGCATAAGAATGAACGAGGCACATTTTCCAGCAGTTAATAATGTGTAGTGGGATAGCGGTTGGTAGGTAGTAGGATAGGTTCACGAGAAGTGTATATTGTAGTTTTACCTTAATGAGAAAACCGACTCCCTTATAGTAAAGTTTAATATGTTATAATATGATCAACCCATGCAGGTTGTACAATGTGCAGTACAGTAGAGTTCTGGACTATTATGCGCGGTTCTTGCTTTTGATGAATCTTGATGCTGCTGGCACGAACGACAAACCCACACTGCTGGCTGTTACTAAGCGGCTTCTTTTATCCTTCCGCACAGCTGAGTGGGCAGAGCCCATGTGTCCGCGAATCGCGATGCCACTGGCTAGCGGGCAGGACAGTGTTGTCGGAATGGGGGAGGAACGACCATAGCTGAAGGTCGGTCTGCTGGATGAAGGTCGGTCGTTGCCCTCCATGCTGTGTTGAGGTTTGGAAGTAGTGAATCCCGCTGGCAGTGTGATGTATTTCTGTGGCCCTTAAAAGGGCCGCTCTGCTGGTGGTGGGATGTTCCCACAAATGTTTCAAGAGGAATTCAATTGAGGGTCCAACACATTAAATAGACTTTGCTGATGCCCATAACTGAACATGCTGTCTTTATTTTTTTTTTTTTTACTTCTTTCCAGAGATGAAGTGGAAACAAGACTAGTGACTGAAGTACACGCATTAAGAGATAATGTTTCAGCATTGCAAGAAATGTTATCTGAAGTATGTAGTACATGAAATATTACCAGTAATAAGAATGCAATGGATTTGCATGTCTGTGAAAATAGGAGCAGAAAATATTACTGTTTCTTAACCATAAAAATACCTACTGTATTTTTTTATGCCTAACCTCTTAGAAAATTCATTTCCCTTTGCAATGCAATTACACAAAGCTTTGTTTCTGAAGAACCTATTTCTGAGGTAAGTATTGTACACAAGCACACACTTGTCTTTTACATATGGGCTCATACTGTATTTGAGAATGACCAAATCAAAATTTTGAAGTACGCTTTTATAAGAAAAACATAACACATGCTGTCACTGTGTTTACTGGTTGGTTTATTTAACCTCTTAAAGCCTAGCAGTAACTTTACATACCACCAGGTTTAACATTAAAAAATTCTACGTGGTGCCCACACTGCGTTTATGTGTTCTGTACGGATCTCAGAACAAACAGCAACTTTCGCCTTATAAAACATTAAGAGACTGGTTTTTATAACCGAAGTGGAGAGTGTTTACAGCGCGGTATGCACTGAGTCCTTATATAAAACAGATACGCTTCGTCTTTAAAGGGTTAATGATGTTGCACGAAGTACAGAACTTACCATGGCACAAAATAAGAAATGACATGATAGTTATGAACTATGTGGGATGACTGTGGAAAGAAGCAGTACTATCCCATACTATGGTACTATCCCCCCACCCACAATAAGGGACTAAAGAAATTACAATTAAAAGCATCTAAATATCCAAAATCTGACTGAATAGCTCCTGAATATCACATACTGATCTCTACACCATGTTGTGGAACAGATGTCATTCTCAGTGTAAAAGATAATACCTTACTGAATTCATAAAGCATACTGACTCGATGATGCTGTAACAGATGCTCACACTGCAGTAAAAATTTGGCAGTTGCTTTTTATTATATAAAATCAGAAATACATGCCACATGCGTTCTTCAGACATTCAGTACTTTTTAGTTACTGATTTTTATCTGATGCATTCAAATTATGGCAAAGGACACTGCTGTCATTAATAGCAGCAGTTCATGTGGTACTCCACAAATGACAGCAAGTATTACAATCACTCTTACTTTAGTGTAATTACTACAGAACTATCACTAAGAAAATGGCAAACTACTGCTATAAATATTCAAACCTTAGTAAACAATAAAGCAGTAATACAATAATAGGCTAAGAGTTGTAAGAAGATAGAACTAAGAGGAGAAGACAAGGTATGCTCCTTCCAATACTTAAAGTTTTGTCAGTACGAATTTTATTTAAGACTCACTTCTTGGTAAATTTCAATCAGAATCTAAAGTTACAGATATCTTCTAGTATTTTAATATAATGTTATGATATACAAACTATTATTTGTTAACAGGCTCAAGCATCTTTACGTTACTTGCTTACAACACAAATCCAACTGGAAGAAGAAATTAACATCAAAGCTCACACACTAAAAATTGATGAAGTTGACTGTATGACTCTACGAGAGAGCATGGACTACCATTCATATTAACTAAACTTAAAGCAATGAAACAGACTTCTGTGTGAAACTCGATAAATTCAAACTGTGTGCACATATCTGTATGTTTCATACTGAATAATTTTAAAATCTGTAGTGCTGATTCTAATTGTGTTCCTGGTCACTCCACTGTTTAGGCTATGTGAGTACATGAATGATGGAAGCATTATATATAATTACTGTAAACAACTGCTATACCATTATTCCCATACTTTATTAACCCTTGAATGCTGGCCTCACTGCATTGTATGGACCTATAATTTTTCAGAGAGTGATAGCCCTGGTGAAATATGTGGCTGTGAATGGATTTAAAGGCATTGTGAAAACCCGTCCATCATGGGCAGTAGTTGCAATTCAATCCTCAGCATTGCCAAAGGGTTAATAATGAATACTACAACTATTTTCAGGTGTAAAAAAATTATATGATTAATTTAAATCTGTATGGGAATAACCCTTATCCACCAAATGCACAAAATATTAAAACAGCCAAGCTGACAGCCTTGTAATTTGTTGTCATTTTGCACCAGTGCTCACATGTATAAATGTAACAACCGAAGTGAAGCTGGATATCTCAACATTTTCCTTAAGATGTTCTAAATTTGTGTTACACTGTTGTAAAACATGTGACATACAGCTCCAGTAAATAAAATTACAGTTTCAATGATAATGGAGTTCTGTTGCAATCTGGTGAGCTTACAGGAAAACGGCAATCATTTATGTTATGGTACCCTTTAACACATGCTTAATTTTAACAGCACATTTATGCATCATGCTGTTTACATTATTTTATAAACACTACTAAAATGTGACTACAAAAATCTGTACACACTGGACAAGAAAAAATTGCATTGCATCCTAGAGACCAGAGAATTTGCCATGAACATATTCAAGTCCATGCTGCAGTGTCTTAAGTTAACAGCTGCTCTGTTACCCAAGAATTGGCCCCCCCCCCCCAAGACCCCCACTTCTATGGACTCTTTTGACAGTTCGTTACATAATTCAAACAAATTTGTCTCTTCTCACTATCCTGAGTGACATCAATCCTGTCCTCACCATCCTGCACTACTTAATTTGGGTCCTCTTCAACATCATCCTTCCATCTCTGCCCAGGTCTTCAAAATGATCTTTCATTTCAGTTTTTCAAACACATTTTTTACTCATTATTTCCATGCCCCACCCATGTTATCCTCCTCCTTTTATACATAACAGGCTACGGCCTGTTCTTCTGCAACTGTGTTCATTATGTATGCTAACAAATAGTTACAAAGGGTACCAGAAGGTGACACTGACTGCTTGCTATTCTGTTATGCATGTTTGTTACAAGTTTATAGCAGTTATGAATGGTAACTGAAGAGGACAGCAACAAACGACACTGGTTAGCATAAGTGAGTCAGCATGGCAGTGCCCACCTTTTGCAAACATCTCCTGGGGAGCAGAAACATGTAGACCACACAGTTCTTCTGTCATATTTATTATCACAGTGTAACTGCACCTGTATTTCTAGAACTTCTCAAGCTACAGATTTAGGTAATCATGACAAAGTGTTTTATAACTACGGTACATCCCTTTGAAATTTCAACAGACCTTATACTACTTCTCTTACTATTTGGTAGCACGTACAAATTATGAAGCTCATGAATATGATGTTTCCTCCAACCTACTGTAACTTCTCTTCTCAGGCCCAAACATTCCCTCACCATCTTGTTCGTGAATATCCCACATCTCTTTGACAAAGGGGCCGATTCCTACTCAATAAATGTTACACTAACAGGAAACTGAAAGAATGCACAGGATGAAATGCCATCATAAATATAAATTGGTAGTGTCCGCAGGACTCTCCATGTTAGCTGCCTCATTGTATGCAGTGCAATGAAGTAGAAAGTGGAGTTCATAATATGGTCACATTATATTGGCAATAATCAGAATCAATTTTACAGCACGTCATACATGGGGAAATATGAAACTAACATGGCCCATTTCAAAACAATCACACTGGAAATCTCACCAATTACATTTATTTCAGCCACTTTTTAAAGAAACTTCAGTACAAAGATATGTGTTGCACAGCTATGCACAGGTTGCAGATATGTCTGTACTGTATTCGTAACAACTCATGATTTAACTTCACATGATGGAGTATTAAAGAACAAAAATTCTACCACCAAGATCATTGAGAATATTTATTTACCTCTTTTCAGATCAAATGTGATGCAGTTTAAGGAACAGCCACAATGGTATTGCCAGTAACAAGCTGCATCTACCAACAGACAAATTTATATAATATGTAGAACAAAGGCCTCGGTGAGTAACACCCTTATCTTCTTCAGATTTGAACTAACATTTCACACACACCTGAAACTGTGCCTGCAATTCATATACATTTTTAGCACAATGCACCTCCCTACCTTTGAAATACAAAAATTAAACAAAACAAATACAAAGGCACATAACCTGGCTATGACATCCTTAATTCAATACTGGAAGATTTTATTTCCCAGTAACCACAATATAAGTATCTCCCAGGTAAAGCTATCCCCATGCAAGCCACGAAGACATCATGGGGAGAAGAAATACTCCACTGTGTCATAACCTTGGCACCAGCTGGAGGTGAGCAATGGAGGAAATGCCCCCCAGGACACACCAAACATGAGGCTGGGGGGAAGGGGCACCACAACCAGTCTGGACATTTTGGAGAAAAGAAAGAATATCTTGCACCTGCCAGTAGAACATCCAGCCCATACCCAGTCAGTATACTGACAAACTGAAGATATTTAGATATACTGAAAATCAAGTGTTTGGATTAAAACAGAATTTAAGATGAATTTCAGTAGCATTAATGTTACAATGTGAAACATCTTGCTGAAAATAAAAATTAAAACTCAGCATAAATAAATGATACACATATCGCAACTTCTGCAAACACTGAAGCTATCTATTTTACTTTCAGTAACCATGATGCTTGAGAGACGGATGTGAAAAACCGATATCCTTCAATTTTCTAACCAGGAAAATGTCAACAACTTTCATATTTTCAACATGCTCTGAAAACTTCCCTTGTTCATGGCGTTTCACTTTGATTTTGCCAATGTACTGAATCGAAGTCTCACTTCGTCATCTTGTGGGTATTCCATTTGCTTCTCTGCATTCGGAATATAATGGATGTTGCAGAACTTTTCGAAGTAACGACCCACCTCCAAATGGTGCACCCACACAGGTTCAAGTGCCACTTCCAAATTTTCTGTTAAAAATGAAACAGATTTATTCATGACAATGTGTCTTGACTTCAACAGACAATTCCTGAAACAAAATCAATGGAAGTAACCTACCACATATGCCATAGATACCTTCTTGTAACATGATTTAAAGGAAAACTTCTCCCATTTCAGGCAATTTTCTGAAACCCAGAACAACAGTTTTACCTTGTGCAGCATAACGTGTGGATCCATCTTCCACAAGGACATTGTAGAAAGGTTGGTGCCCTTTTTTAGGTAAATTTTCCACACCCATTTGCTGAATCCAGTCTTGGGAAGCTGCACACAATGAATCCCACCCATATATCACACACTTATAGTTGTACTGACGATGTCGCATAATCATTCCCACTGCATATGATACACTCTCTGTTCTCAGTTTTGGCTCAATCTAGAAAGGTAAATGCATTTTTATTAAAATATGGCCGAGGTCATTTATACCCAACGAAAATTGTTCTTACAGAACAAATAATGAAGAGCAACAGTAATGCAGTTCTATCAAAATCACACCACCCTGTACCATCCTAATTCTTTTAGATCCATATTAATGCTATCCTCCCACCGAAGCCTAAGTTTGCTAGGTGGTATTTTCTTTTCAGCTTTTCCAAACAATATTCTACATCAATTTCTCACACACATTCTACATATCACATCTGTCACCTTCCTTAATTTGATTGACGTAACACTATTTGGTGGATATTACTAATTACGAAGTTCATCATCACACACGTTTCTCCAACCCTCTGTCACCATCTCTTCTCACTACCCTGGTTTGCAGTCACATACTCTACATGCACAACTATTTCATGTAAGGAATAAGCAAGAGTGGCCTGTGTCTTCAGCATATGCAATCTACAGTAGCTACATGTGAAAAGAGAGGGGGAAAAAGTAAATTCAAAGCACAGCTAATATGAACTACCTTCTTACTGTTAAGACCGCCAGCCCTGTAAAAATTATGTTCTTAATGTTATATTAGGCAATAAAAGTTTGCAAAACACCAAAAAAATGAAATTCACATGATGGGTTAGTGTGCTGAGTTTGATACAATGTTGCCATAGGAGTAACTCCTCGACAAATCTGGGATTTGTAATTTGTTACCAGTGTTTTGAAGACATTGCTACAGTTGTTGTGAACCAATATAGGAGGAGAGGTGCTGTGTTGTGGGTGGAGTCATACACAGAGCCTGCTAGAGGCAAGAAATATGAACAAGGATGACAGCCTGGTCTTGAGCAGGTCATGGAAACCTCTGTCATGCCCTAAAGGAATGTAAGAAGCCTACCCACAATGATAAACAATAACATCACATCTCTTTTCAAGGTCAAGAGATCCTGGCTCTCCCTTTGTCTTATGTCCTTCACTTGGTTCTCCCTCCTCAGCCTCTTCAATTTGTCATTAGTTCTCCTTTCTCATCCATTTCTTCACCTCCTTCTTCCACAACTTCGGTCTGCTATCTTTGCCTCCGTCAGGTTCTACACACATGCCACCCCTTCACACCTCCACTCCTACTGACTTGCTATGAGTGCCACCTAACCCACTGTCGCTATATAATGCAACCGGTTATTCCATGAACTAATTCTTCTTTGGCTACGCTAAATATGGAAGCAACACACTCCTCCCAAACACTAGTAACACAGCAGTAATAAACATGGCATCATATCCCAGAACACGAACTGTGAGAACCTTAAACCAAATACAATACTTTTACTGCTTGAAAACTGTTAATATGTCACATACAAACAAATCATTTTCTTTGGCTGAGACAAAAGAAACAGTTCATCTGGACATGAAAAATAATAAAGTTGTAATGCATAATGTAAAAGTGCAGTGTTGTCAAAATGTTTGTACACGTGAAATTATAAACAATATTCACCCTACAACTCATTACTCCCCCAGTGGTTTTCACTGAAAGCTGCATACATATGTTCACATAGCCAACATGAACTTAAAATACCACACAATTTTCAAGTGCTCATCATCCTACATAATTTTGTAACTCACATTTTATATTACACAAAGAAAGACAATTTTGAACAAAGACGCACATTTTTCAAAGACCTGTTACCATATAATTTCTCAACTGTAAATTAAGTGTTGAGTCCACCTCACAAATTCATGTGTCCACTTTGATGTTATTAACAATCATACAAAAATAATAAGCATGGAGTTATGGTACTCTCAATGGCATAAAATGGATATCAAATTTTGTGAAACTTAGTCTAATGGTTCAAAGGGTGAAAGGGACAACACAAAGACATAGCTTTTATGAAATGGCTAAAAAATCACAGAAGATACAAAAATTGACTGGCTTTATGCACACAAACCTCTGGAATGTTATTTGTACTGTCCTTGGAGTGATGGGTTTCATACACTTGCAGCATTTGCATTATATGCTGTGCCTGGTCTCTGGCACGTGGTTCCAAACCCTTGAAGAAAAGTAATACAACAATACTATTTGATACCTACATAGATAAGATTCTTAAAATAATGTTTTACATACCTAAAATAGAAATAACTAATTAGGCATCTTTTTTCCAACTTCATCATTCGGTAAGAAACATTACTTTTATACCTGACCTCAGAAAAACATGCTCTATCAACAAAATCATTTTCATTTCAGTTATCACATAAAGCAACAGTATACAGTCCTCAGCAAAGATCAGTCATTTTGGATGGTTAAATAGTAAAGAAAGAGTTATGAAACCATTAACAAAATAATTTGAAAGTAAATACAACAATAAACATACTTTTCTGAAGTAATAATGTATAATACTTTGCTTTCTTACATCTTGTAATTTTACAATGGTTGACATCAGTTCAGACAGATCCATGTTGTACAACATGTAGAATCTTGCCAGATGCAAAATGCAGTTCATGTCTGTAGGATTCACAAGATTAAGCAGCTCCAAGGCACTGCGCAATCGGGCACCTCGTCCATTCATCTGAGTTCGCTGGCGACCAGCAACCTCTAAATTGTTCGCCATACGTTCGATGACCTTCAGGAAGCAGATTAAGCAATTTTGGACATCAGCATTATGGCCATAAAAAATTATATTCAGTTATAATAAAATTCCCTTTATGTGTACACATGAAAAGGACAGGAAATTAAACAGTCCATGTAAATGCATAACACATGATCTACGACAATAAAAGAAAAATTCAAGCAATAAAAGTTCCTACAAAAGTCTTAATGAGATGGCAGTAAGCACAGTTAAGTTTCATGAAAATGTGCTAAACAACTCCAAAGAATCAGACAAAAGTTAACTGACTCCATTAATAATGCAGACCATATAATTTATTATAAAGAATCAGGCTAACAAAGGAATACTCAAGTAACAGCAGTGTAATTTATATTAATATTAATGAAAATTCATCACTACATTAAAAATATAACTGTAAAAGCTGGTGGACATGTCATGTATCAGTGGGCATGTTTTCACTGTAGTCGTAACTAATTAATGTAACAGTCTAAACTTCATCAACAGGAATTAAAAAATACATTAACCCTTTAAAGATGAAGTGTATCTGTTTTATATAAGGACTCAGAGCATACCATGGTGTAAACACTCTCCACTTCGGTTATAAAAACCAGTCTCTTAATGTTTTATAAGGCAAAAGTTGCTGTTTGTTCTGAGACCCATACAAAACACATAAACACAATGTGGACACCACACAGAATTTTTTAATGTTAAACCTGGTGGTATCTAAAGTTACCGCTATGCTTTAAAAAGTTAATCTACTCAGCTGCGATAAGCATAAAAACCTGTGGGTGATAAATGCTGTACAAGCAGCCAACATCTCACTACATTAAAACCTACACTAAAGGTTTACTCCCTCATTTAATTTTGAGTTTCAAAGATCCAAAATCACTAAACTGAAGGCTAAATTTCCTCTGTTTTAAGACTTTCCTCAGTTCAGTGGTGAAATCACCTCTTCCCCAAAGAAACCTTAAATGGAAATGTCACTTTATATTGCTATTTGACTGGTAAACTAAGCCAGCAATGTATAAGCACTGATGATCAGTTCGTGAAAACCATAATACAGTTACCTGAACAGGAGTGGCTGGGCTGACACTCATCCCCCGCATAGGACACTGACTGTCAGGTGAGTAGCGAGGACAGCTGCGTTTTGTAAGAAACTGCCCACCATTGAACACATCTATGTAGTAGTAAGGACTTAGTTCTCCTCCAGATTCTTCAGTGCTATAAATGTAAACATCTTTTGATAACCAGTCTCACTCAGCCTAAAATGGAACAATAATCTTAATAAATTCCCAGCATAATGGAAAGCTTTCACATCGCCATTCCATTAAAAGGTGTACACTACATCATAACTAACTTCCTCACACATATTACATGTAAAAACAGTGTGGCATTTTTCTTTACAGAGCTGCACAGTACAGCCCTGCACCAACTACTAATGCCATGAATTTAATGATTATGACTGTCTTCAAAAGATTCCCAGATTCAATGACCAAGTGAAGTAACCTTATTATACACAAAATCCAAGTGAAATAAACAAACAATACTAAACCAATAAACACAATTATTCTGTTAAAATTTGTTATTAATTACAGAATATAGTGAATTCATGAAACCACAAATTCCTCATAACCACCTACATCATGTTTTTTTTTTTTAAATCATCACACATCTGAATTAACATACTGACATTTATGTAGTTACGACTGAATTAATATTACTTCCAATACTCTTACTTGTATTTCTCTCTCCAGCGGAGCAGAAAGTGGGCTGGAAAACTAACAGGCTCACACTTTACTCCAAGCCTCCGTGCCACACTTTCGAACACAATACTTAATGTGATTGGAATTCCTCTATGATCCTCCAATACCTGTTCACAAAAACTGAAGCCTCAATACAACTTCATGTTAACTTCTCAAACCAGATTAGATTACAAGCGTATACCATGATGTATTTGTTCAAATACATAACATTACTGCAACTTGTACAGCTGTATTTTCATAAATACCAGCCTCATATGGAATTGCATTCTATGGTAGTGCTAAGAAAAAATGACATGAGGCTGAGGCCTTCAGCATAACACTGTGAAATCCTTATGTAGCAAAATATATCTTCTCTGTTCTCTACCTATGAGCTACAGCCCATAAACTTGTACATGACCTGCAATAAAGACTACCTGCTAATATATGAAAGACTTGTTTCAGAGTAAACTGATAACTGACAATGCGCTACCAAATCTATAATATTCAATGAAACAACTTTATATGTTCATACTTTATTGATGTAGCAGTTTACTGCTGAGTAGTACATCTCATTATTGCCATGAAAACCCATATCCTGGAAAAGTACAGTACACATTGCTGAAATAATCTGTTGCGATTCAAATGGTTTCCACTGATTGCCACTGATATTCTTGTTTCTCCATGATCTCAGCTGCTCAGGAGTTGCACTAAATATTGGATGGTTTTCATGCTCCATAAATAATTTTCTTTTGACTTCCTGAGCAATATTATCTAGCTGGGCTGCTATGTCACTGTATGTCACTTCCACCATTGGCTGACACCACTGTGCTACCAACACTGCTCCCCTTTCCAGTAACTGGTCTTCAAGATCCAGAGCCAAAAAATCTTGCCACTCTCTTTTCAAATGCTGTTGCCGAACATAACGCATTACCTTCTCCGCATAGTACTTCTGTGTTAAATTTGAGCACCTACAAATAACAGAAAACTGTCAAGAAAATACACTTAAACTGTACCGACCAGCGTATTTGACACTCACCTGTAAAGAACTGATAAGACTCTTACCACAAACATTTAAAGGAACTCACAATATTGTGCACTTCTGGCCAACATCTAATTGTCCCTCCACACTGGGACCATAAGTTTGTGCACAACAGGAAAACTTCCACAGACACACTTAGAACCAGTGAACAGAGAGCCACAAATTACATTTAGAAAATATTTTAACCACCTTCCAACAAAAAATTTGAGGGCATTCTTAACCTTGGCACTAGATGGAGATGAGTGGTCAACCTCACAATCTTGCCACTTTATCCCTGGCTACAGAGCCCCCAGTATCCACCAAACAGGTAGGTGGGTGGGTCCCAGAGCCAACCTGGACATTTTGTAGAAAAGAAAATCTCTTGCCTCTGCCACCATTCAAAACCCAAATAATTCCGCCCACAGCTTTGTCCCGGTACTACGTTACCCCAGTTCCCTTCTTCTCTAAAACTTGTTATGAACATTTTTTGTTCTAATAAATATTTAGTGAGTTATAATGAAAATGCACCAGGAAAAGCACATGTTCTGATATGGTCTCTGTTACTGTAGTCAGATTTGAACCAAAAGTGAAAAGTGTCAACAAATGTGGTGAAAACCAAATCAAAATTTTACTACAGTCCATTCAGTTGTTCTAGAACTGTTACATGTCTACAGATGGACACACACTGGAAAGATACAACATGTCTGCAATTCTTTTTTGCAAACATAACAGAAAAAAACTGACACAATATGTACACTTTAATAAAGTACAGTCTGTAGTAGCATGGCCTATTATTATATTTCAGTTACATTATATATTGATGTTTACATCAATAACAGTTTTCTTTCATTATAACTGGGAATACAACACTTTTGTATTCTTCATACACATTTGGAAGACAACTGTTGATTGCTAAATACACAGGTTAAGAAATGAGATGTTGCTCTTCTTGGATGTTACACAGCACAGATTGGTTGTTTGTGACTGATGTTTCAGGACATCCTATCGGTTCCACCATCAAGGGTCAAGCTGGGCCTGCTTGACCCTTGAAGATGGAACCAACAGGTTTTCCTGAAACATCAGCAATGAGCTATTGATCTATGCTGTGTAATATCCCAGAAGAGCAAATACATCATTTACACTGTGACGGAAGCCTGAAATCACGCAAGTTAAGAAATGTTCCAATACAAAACTTGCACTACCGATAACCAAACACCACAGGAAATTAAGTACCCACATTTGGTGGGCGGAAGCAGGGACTGAAGTGGAAATTTTAGTATATTATCCCACTCATTCATAATACTTAAGAGTGCTAATGACCACACATTCAGTTTGAAATGTACCGCTCACCCTCACATCCTTATGTCCCACACAGTCAAGCATCTAGTTTCATTAACCTTTTAAAGCCTAGCGGTAACATTACGTACCATCAGGTTTAACATTAAAACATTCTACGTGGTGCCCACATTGCGTTTATGTGTTCTGTACGGATCTCAGAACAAACAGCAACTTTTGCCTTATAAAACATTAAGAGATTGGTTTTTATAACCGAAGTGGAGAGTGTTTACAGCACGGTACGCACTGAGTCCTTATATAAAACAGATACGCTTCGTCTTTAAAGGGTTAATGTTGTTCATATTAAATTAACATCAATTAGTGTTATTCCAAGTTATTCATGTTTAAACTAGTACTCTCGCATATTCAGGCTTATATAATAACTTTACAGTTTTGTGATCACGTCTTGAAAAATGGTTAAGTTACCATGATATCATGTGTGATGCACACAGGTCTTCTCAGAGAGGAACCTTCTTCTGAAATCTGCTGAATAACAATACGTCTAGGTCTATCATCAGATTCCGCAAGTCAATGATCTTCGATGGAAGGAGCTCTACTTACAAATTTAGGTCATAATTTGCCAATCAGACACATACTCCTTATTCAGAGATGAACTCCCCGTCAAGTCAAACTTAAATTACTCTCACTCAGTACTCATTTGGAGGGTACACAATTAACCCTTTGGAACTAGGATTAAGTGCCCAGTGTACTCTGCAAAAGATCTGGGGTTTAAATGGCCACCCATTACTTCATATGTTGTTGGCCAACGACATTGGTGGACATTCATTTTCTCAGCATCACACTGCGTGTTGACTACACTTGACTTTCAGCACCAAAGGGTAACAATACTGTGTAAGTGGTCCACTGCACTTTCATTTTGGTCTGGCACATGAACTTTATCAGCATTAACTAACTGGATGCAGACTGCTTGAAAAAACACCACAACATGCAGAACAGCATCATTCTCACACTCTGAACTTGAGAACTCATTTTGTGCCAACAGATCCCAACTTTTCACACGTACAAAAATTTTGTACTCATGGAAGATTACATCTTAACTTGACTCTTACATCTGATTTGCAATTACTTTCATTTACTTTACACTTTGTCTTTTGCTCGTCATAATTAAAGTTAAATACAGTTTGACTGAGAGTTTATATTGGTCAGAACTAGAATACCATCCTGACAGAATCACGCTTCATATAAAAATCACCACGTATGATTAGACTTGCTACCTCTCAACTCCATTTTCCACTATGCCTAAAGTTTAAGACTGAAATTCCACCCCTCCCCCCTCCAACCCCCAACACACAATGTACCAGATCACATGATAACTATTTGAAACAATTTGTACTTGCTGACTAAAAATCATCTTGTTTAAAACAAGTACCATTATCATTACAACCAATATTCTTGCCTGCTAACAAAGTTTAATTCCTAAAATTTAACTAAGGGAGTGGCAAATAAAATATGATAAAACTCATACTTACATATCATCATCATATGTGACATTCATAAGCTCATTAACCATAAAAGCATAACCATATTCATATTCCTGCACAATTTTACCAAAATCAGAAAGTTCTGAATTGGAAATCTCCTCTCTCTTGTGAAACCTGCATGACATCCCTGCCAAGAGCTGCCGAACATCCTTCCTAAAGTGCAATCGAATTTGGTACAGACACTGCCAAGAGTAAGATCTCTGATGGTCACAGGCATCTTGTAAATCTGGCCACCTTTTAAACAGAGACACAGTTAACCATCTCTTATAACATAAATATAGTAATAAATAATAAATATGAAGGAATATTTTTTCCCACTTAAAACATATCAAGAAACAGCCCACATAAAGGAACTGTATGGAGACGGTACTCAAGTGTATCTGTAATTAAATGATGGCGTGGAAATTTTATCTGGCACCTTGACTGTATTATATTTAAGTGAACGATTGTGTCTCAAACCAAGATAAAACCCTGGTGAGAAATATCTGACACTTTAAACTCAAATAAATTTAAAAGATGTTAAAGTTATTACTCTTGTTGTTTCCTGTTACTAACAGCACTCATAATAGATCAGTAGCAAATATCAAAACAGCAAGAATCCTGGGGACTGAAGTTCTCTCACACGATTTCAAGGAAACTTTAAAAGAATACATAATAAAAACAATGTTGTTCCAGGAACATAAACATTTTATATGAGGAAGACTTGAAATTTCTACGGTACAAGCCATGATTCACAATTATTTATGATCATATTGAGTTTCTGCAACAATAAAACACTTCGGGCGACACCAAAAACTATTATTTGAACATTTGCTTCTGAACACAACTTTGTATTGATGGTAAATAAAGGAAGATGAAATTCTGTTAATACATTTCTCTGGATGTTCAGAGAGAATCGCAGGTATGATGAGGAACTAATCATGGCCTGTGATTCATTTATTCTTGATTCATTTAACCCTTTAGAGCCAGAATTGAGTGCCCAGAGCACTCCACAAACAACCTGGGATTTAAATAGCCACCCATTACTTTGCATGTTCCTGGCAAGTGACTTTCGTGCACATTCGGTTTTCTCAGCATCACAATGCATGCTGATTACAGTCAACTGTCAGCATCAAACGGTTAATGACATTTGCAGCTGTTCACATTATACTGTTCACTAAACATGCCACAGGAACAGTTGAGCATACAGTTTTCAACAAGCAGAAAAAAGGATGAACAGTTCCCAAGTGATGCTTACATACAAAATGTTTGACAGTATGCACACATATGAAGTAACCTCACATTTGAGTCTATGGAATGGAGTGGACAGCCATAAAAATATTTATAAATGAACATAAAAGAACAACAGAAAACAGACTCAAAAGTCTTTTCAGTCACAAAAAAATAATTCCCATAATGTTGCACACAAACAGCATTTATAGCAACACAACCCAAGGTTTCTACATGCAAGAGAGAAAAATGTCAACTATACAAACACTACTGCCAATTATGAAGGAAGATATAAATTTTCTATGGGCCAGAAAATGTTGTGGTAGTGTTATAAAATCCATAAGACTTATGTGGAGAATGGAAGGTACAAAAGTGAAAGTCATTCCTGTCCAATCCATGATGGCACACAGGAGGAAAAGAGGTATAGCTCCACTCATTCTTAACCTTGGCACTAGACTGAGGCAAGTTAGGTGGAGGAAGTGCCCATCAAAACAAAATGGTGATCACAGGGGGAGATAATGTTGAATGATGATGAAACATGGGTCAACAGCAACCTAACATGCAGAAACTGCAACATGGTAACATAATGGGGATTCAAAAACGGCCGACTTTATCGCATCTAAGGGACACCAATGACTCCCTTCCCAGCAGAAAATTAATATACAAGGCTGGTTCTGCAACAGGGAATTATCATGGCTGCATGCACAGTAACAATTCCGAAAACTGCAGTCTATAAAATGTACACACACGTAGTCCCTGCCTTAGATAACACACCACATCTGTGTATCCAAAGAGACAAAACATTGACACTATAAATTACAATATGTCATGACAGCATGTATGCAACAGGGCATTTCACTGTATTAAAAACATGAATAAAAACAGGATTTCTTTGACATTCTTCCACTGAAGCCAGAGATAAAGAGTAACCAAATAGAATTCTGTCAGACCACTGGCACACTGTTAGTCTTCCTCCAAATATGTGTGACCTAAAGACCACCGAACTTGCGTTGTCAAAATAAAAGGAAATGTTAAGAGAAAAGACGTCACTGCAAAAACTTCAGACTGCGAATGCTGCTTCGCTGGAGATAACAATGGGATGTTTTCAATTGAAATGTGCAATCCGTTGAAACACAACAATGAGATGCGCTTGATGCACGTTATTGACGAAATAATAATCGGCCTCAATTTTGACAGCGAACCTGACGGGCGACGTATAGCGACAGCATGTGTTTTTCTAAAGCCGAGCCCGAACGAGTGTTCTTAGACGCACAAGAAAACAAGCTACGAAATGCGGTAATAATAGTGCATCTGGAAGCCCAAATAAATCCACTTACAGCCTTCGCATTACTTTTACACCACGAGCCTAAGCACTGCCAAACTTATGAGTTCCATTTACTTGGCATGTTATTTTTCTTCAACACTTTTATGGGAACTTACCGCTGGAAGAACTTCGTTTTCCATAGCTTGTTACTGCCGCTTACTAAATTTCTAAATTTTCTACATGTTGAACCAAAATTACACACATCTACGACCGATAATACTTCATTCTGAAGAATATATTCTAAAATCTCATTTGGGAGATACGATATCACGACATCCGACGCCATTACTTTTGACAATGAAATCGCCGATAACTACCTCTGCTTAGACAGCGTACCACAGATAATCTAGTACGCCGAGGACGTACTGATCACGGATTACATACGATCATGACGTTATCATTATTGGCTTGTTCCAGCAACCACTTGCGGACGGCTATACGTGTACCAGTCCGTGAATCGCTCTATGCGTATGCGTTACTAGGGGGTGAGTTCGCAACCCCCGTGTGTTGGAACGACTTTGATGCGTGGGTGCATCAAATCACTCTACGCATGCAGTAGAGTGACCATCGCAATGACTTAGACCAATTTATGAATCGTGCTGTCTATGACCGCGTAGTTTTTGACCGTCGTTTATTAACAAAATAATGGAAGGTGCCTATGTTATTATCAAGAAACGTGTCTACAGAAGCATTACAGTGGCACTGAATAGATAAACCTACGTAGTAAGCAACAGACTTCTGTTGTTTAAATAGTATATTCAGGATTTATTCAGGTTAGATTAACTTTCTGAAGCAATAAGTTTCTCATATTTCTGAGGACCAATTGACACTAAAATGGAAAGGCGGAATAAATTCATTACATAGAAATAAAAATGAAATAATAATATGTGGAGATATAAACGTAAATTACTTAGTCACAACCCACAGAAGACAGCAATTGGACATGCTTTTAAGCACATATAACTTAATTCTGTTCAGTTCCCCACTTGTATTCTAAATGTTTCATCTACTGCAATAGTATATTTATAGATAAAACGAGAATACATACCATATGCCCAATTGTTAATGGGCTTTCTGATCATGATGCCCAAGAAATACAGTTAGACATTACAGCTCCTTCAAAACAAAATTATACTACAAAACAGCATAGAAATTATAATAAGTATTCCATAGATGAATTTCTGATAAATCTAAGTCATGAAAACTGGGAGAATGTCTTCAATAGTAATGATGCCAATATATCATTTAATAATTTTTTAAACACATACGTGAGGATTTTTAACTCAAGTTTTATAAGTAAACCCTTAAGATGTAAAAATAGTAATACCCCCTGGATTACTAAAGGAATAAGAGTCTCCTGTAATCATAAAAAAGATCTGTATATGCTAAGTAGGGAAATGAAATATGCTAAACTGACACTACACTATAAACAATATTGTAAAATATTAACCAAGGTCATTCTTTCAGCCAAAAAACTGTACTATGACTCCAAGATTACAAAATCAGATAACAAAATGAAAACCGTTTGGGAAATTGTGAAAAAGGAGACTGGAAATAAAAATTGTAACCACAAAGTACAAGCCTTGGAAATTAATAATGTTACAGTTACTAACCAAGATGCCATCGTTAATTCCTTTAACAATTATTTTGTATCAATAGCAGATAAAATAACTGAAAATTTGAAGAGTAATATAGCTAATCACGATAGCATAATGAATCCAATTAACCTTATGAAAGAAAGTACTACAAATCGGTGTCCAATAATGAATTGGTCCTATACCTCGACTGCCAAAGTGAAGAGAATTATAAAATCCCTAAAAAGTAAAAACTCAAGTGGATATGAAAACATTCCAGTTAAAATACTCAAAATGAGTGTATCTTTCATTTTGTCTCCCCTAACATACATATGTAATGAAGCACTGTCAATGGGGAAATTCCCAGATCGATTGAAATACGCTATTGTAAGGCCAATACATAAAAAAGATAGTAAGCTGATAATTTCAAATTATAGACCCATTTCCATACTAACATCATTCTTCAAAATATTTGAAAAGTTAATCTATACTAGACTATATGACTACATATCTACTAATACTTTAATAACTAAAGAACAACATGGTTTTAGGTCTACTGCGTCCACTCAAACAGCTTCATATGCTCTCTTAAATGAAATCTTAAAAAGTATGAATAATAATTGTATTGTGGGTGGGTTTTTCTGTGACCTCGAGAAGGCCTTTGATTGTGTAAATCATAAAATTTTACTTAAAAAACTGGAAATTTATGGGATAACAGGAAAATTTCATGCTCTGATTGCATCCTACTTAAGTGGTAGATACCAAAACGTAGTTCTAGAAGACACATCATCTAATTGGGAGCTGAATAAACATGGGGTCCCTCAGGGTTCTATACTTGGCCCTCTCCTTTTTCTGTTATATATAAATGATTAACCTAACATGTTCCCAAAAATGACAACAATCTTATATGCTGATGATACTAGTATAATAATAAATGACAAAAATCCAGATGATTTTAAAACCATTATGAATAATACATATCAAAATTTAAATAATTGGTTTAAACAAAATTTGTTATCCTTGAATCATAAAAAAACGCATTTTTTACATTTTAATATCAAAAATACTAATAATATTGATATAAATACTGACCATATAAAAGAGCCCATATCCAAAGTACAACACATCAAATTTTTAGGCTTAATGTTAGATGATACATTGTCATGGAAACCCCATATAGATAATTTAATATGTAAATTAAGTTCAGCATGTTTTGCCATACGAACACTGCAGTCTGTTGTATCAGAAGCCACATTAAGGGCAGTTTATTTTTCTTATATACATTCAGTCTTGAGTTATGGTATAATCTTTTGGGCAAATTGTTCTGACAGTAAAAAAATTTTTCAGCTTCAAAAAAGGGCAATAAGAATTATCACTCGGTCTAAAAGTAAGGCATCATGTAGGGAACTGTTTAAGAAATTAAACATACTAGCATTATATTCACAATATATATTATCAATTTCAATACATGTTGCACAGAATAAGCATTTGTATGTTACAAATCAGGAAATACATAATATCAATACTAGATACAAAACCAATCTTCAGCCACCAATTTATAATACAACTAAGTATCAAAAAGGCCCATATTATTCTGGAATAAAGATCTTTAACCATTTGCCAGAAAACATAAAAAAAACTGTCAAACAACATAGTACCATTTAGGTCAGCCTTAAAAGGATTTCTTTATGCAAATTCATTTTATACTGTTGATGAGTTTTTTAATTGTGGTTGAATTCTGTTTTTGGTGTGCATGGTATTCTGTGAATCCTTATACATACTTGATTCTTGTGTAATGTGTGTATGTTTTGTTGTGTCTATGTCTTTACATGTATCATTGTATTATGTCCTTGTACATATATCTTAAGCATTATTATTTTAAATGTGATTTATTTTTTACTATTCCTAATGATTTATTATATTATTGTGTACTTTTTATTATATTTATTGACTTGTTACCAAAGAAGATTGGAACACTTTTGAATCTATGACACATTCTATATCCAATGGTTGTGATGACCTGTTGACTTGGATTTGCTCGAAGATGAAATAAATTACAATTACAATTACAATTACAAATGTACGTAAATGTTACCATTGTAATTACTGAACCAATATCTTTTAGTGGCGTTTTCTTGATGAAATAATGGGGGTGCAGGGGATGCAAATTTTACAAGTGTTTTATGAAGCAACAGACACTTTATCGGATGGGCTTTATGTGTGTGTATTTGGTTCACTTTGCTAATATGACGAAAAGTACGAACTACTACCTGGTGACGTCTGTAAATAATTCGCGACTGCTGGAAAAATCGTAAGGTTGTAAGAAAACTTAAACCTCACTGGTGATAATTTTAACCAGAATCAAATTTCACACAATCATTTATGCCTATAAATGTCTTCCAGACAAATAATCTGAAAAAGAGGTGTGTTATTACAAATGTAGGAAATGTTAAATACGACATGGCTTTGCGGACATGTTTTCACTTTCTGCCGTTGAGGGTATTTAATTACTGGGACAGTAATATGTATTTTCACCAACTCCTACACAAATTAAAATAGAACGCATATAAAACTTCACAAAATCCCGACATGTTTTGGTGCACTGAACACACTATCTTTAGGGGAACACGCTGAACACTGACCACTGTTCCCCTGAAGCTGGTGTGTTTAGCACACCGGAACATGTAGGGACTTTTGCAAAGTCTTCTATACATTTTATTGTAATTTTTGTACAACTTGGTGAAAACACATGTTGTTGTAATACAGAAAGGATAACTTTGAATTTATTGGGACAGTGTTTTTCCATTCGGCAGTGAAGGGTTAATGCCTAAGTCATTTTCATTTTTCTTCTTGGCATATCCAACTGCAGCTCCAAATCCTCTTCACTAGATTCCGAACACATAAAATAGTCACCATCACCTTCCAGGTCGCTCATTTTTAATTTGTTAGTACGTAATAATCTCTCACCGATGATCTGTGCTCTCAGCGGACTTTTCCCACTTCCCGTTTATTGCCTAACTGATTCCTGCTACTGCACATGTCTGGACAAATAGTTCCTAGCATGATCCATGTACTAATTTGACAGTCCTCAAACCAGTTTACGTGCTAGTCTGCATGGTTCTGGAAGATCTTGCTGACAGTTCCAGTCCGTGGTCAGAGTTGGTTGGAACACCAACTTTGCACTGCCCATGCTCATGACAGTATATGCACCAGTACAGTAGCGTGTTGGACAAAACCTTATAAATTTGTGGCTTTCTTCACACAAAAGTTCCCACAGCCGTGTTGCTGCCTGCTCTTTCAAGATGTGACGTTATGTCACTGGACACCCCTAATCCTAGGTTGCCCTGGCAGACCCCGGGAGACCTGAATGTTCAGATACAGGGATTCTCATAAGACCTGCCAAAGAATTGTCTTCTACGATGTCGGAGATCTATTTAAGCAAGGACATAGCATAACATCCCAGCTGATTCGCGCTGTACTGCCCCACATTCTATTATTTGTGAATTATGGTCGCTGATGTTGCGGGGGGTTGCAGATTACAGACATCGCATACACAGTCACACACATGGATCCAAGTTTGCAAGAATGACAGTAGGATGTGGAATATGTCACAAACATATAAAATATGCAAAATTTACAGAATTACACAATACAAAACACTACAAATATCTCATATACATTGTTATGAGTCATTCATACACATAAAAAATTTGAGTAAAAGGTGTGTGTATTTAACCATCATCCTAATATTTCTTTAAATTGTGCCTTTCATTCCTAAGACTTGTTAAACTAAGTGGCAGCTCACTCCATAACATTAAATACTACCTGCAATAGGGCCCCAACAAATTTTCTCCCTGAACCCTCCAACCAAAACTACACATAAAATTTCCATGAGTCATTCTGTAATCCAGATACTACAAACTGAAGCACGCATATGTAGGCAATCTGCAGAAATTAAAAAACAAGCGCCAAAGAAGAAGGGTTCTATCCTCAAAGAATGCCTTTTTTCTGTAATGCCAATACACATTCTTGCATTTGCAAGACATTTTATTGCTCCAAAAGTACAAACACAATAAATTACAAAGAAATTCAGAATGTAATATCACAGATTCAGTAGAAGAATCAAGCACAATAAGACTTGAAAATATAAGTTTACAACCAAGAATGATCTACACACATGCCGACTGCTAATATATATTTTTACGTCTATCAATGAAAATACATTACAGGAATGTCAAAAACACAAGAACTTTACACCACAGCTTTTCTACCTTGATACAGTGAATGTTACACTTCTAATGCCTGAATGTTTTTACAATGAGGTACAACAGCTAGCTTAAAAGTAAAGTTTCGCATGGACAGGAAACGAAATACATGGTCAGTGTGATTACCTGTGACATACGAACACTAATGATATGGTAATCTGCACGTAACTTTACTCTTACATGATAAATATGTGAATCTAAACTGATTTGAAACTATAGCAATGACTTTCACATCTCATTCATTCTTTCATCTAAACCAGTGCATCCTTTATCCAACTCCATCTGACAAAAAGAGACACAGACATTAAAAACAGAAGACAATAGCTTAAGCTTGTTAATTGAACTGGAGATGTGCCTTATTTTGTAATTTAGGTCTTGAAATAGAGTACCTAATGCCTAATAGAATGAAGAATATGGTATTCTGAGACATGATGCCATGTAGTGTGGCAGAAACTCACCACTGTTTTCATGGAATCTGCTGCCTCCATGTTCAGGGCAGGAGCTCCTCTCTTCCTTCCTATAGGTTTGCTCAGAATCCTGCCACAGTCAGCCCTGTCCCTATACCAATAGTTTCTTATGCCTAAGTCCTATTCTTCTACCTATGAAACACCCACAAATTTCTACCAGGCAACATGGTATCACATCCCAGAAGAGGAGTAATCTTCATAGCTCAGTCCCCTGCAGCATATTCAGTATGTTTTCTTGATAATGGCTGACTGGAATAATAACACCCTCTTTAATCTACACACTTTGATATGTGAGGAATGAAATATGTTTGAACTCAACAAGGATGCTCAATTAAAGTAGTCTGGATGAAAACTACCAAAATTTTGGAAATTATTCACAACAAAATGTTTGATGTTATCACCTTAATTATTTTTAAGTGTACTGGTAAGGCAAAGATGGAGATAAAGTTGTCCTATGCCAAAAAAAGTACAGGAGACAGGAGATAAAGTTCCACGTGCCCTTAAATTTTGCAGTGAATGGAAACAAGTGGTCAGTTACAGTACTGGTATAACACAATTCCCTGTGATGAGAAACTTCCTTGTAGATCCATCTTGGACTTCAAAATTAGAAAACTTATTACGCATCGCTCACTTATAATAGTACAAACTGGACATTTCACGCACAAGAGCTAACCAGTCACGGTCTGTATGTTAAGCATAACTATTTCTATAACTGTGTTTACAGGTCACAACTTCAATATATGCTCCCTCCACTTTCACCTGTTGTCTTACTGCCATGTATGTATGCATATTACAAATCAAGATAACAGTCTTCTGTGACATGACACTGTGTAGCCTGGTTGATGGGCACTGACATTCAAAAGTAACCTACCTTTTCCATCTTCTTACCAGAATATATGGTGTCATATACCTCAAGACAGACAGTCTCAAACTGCATGTATTAAAAATTCACTTCAAAGACCATTTTTCTTATGGCCTCTTGTGACAATGAATACCTTATGCAGCTCATCATGGGCAGTTAAACAAGAAAGTGTTGTGACACAAATGATTGGTCCCATTGATATGTGAGACAGAACTGTAAAGATTTCAAACACAAATGTGGTGCATATATGATATGCCTGTAAAACACTTTTTCTTTTACTAGGGGGCAGGAACTGTTTAAGGGAGTCTCCATACAACTTACAAAGTGCAATCACGTTTGCAAAAACCTTGCACTTCAGTAATGCATCTGTCACTGGTAATTTGATGACTGAACCAGAGGACCGTTTATTCATGTTCACAGACCAATTGCACTGTGATGTTTATTCTTGCCCTTACATTTTTGCAACCTCTATTATAATATGTGATTTCATGTCTCAGGGTCTGTGTCCTTCTGTTTAAGGATTTCCCCTGTTTTAATTTTTAAATCCACTGTCCCTCACAGAAAAAAAGTACAGTGAAACCCTGTTAAAAAATTTTGAAAATTCCAAGAAAATCCTACTTCTTAAGTGGCAAATTTTTTAAAAGGGTACTTTTAATGAAATGCGAGAATTTTGATGCTTTTTTATCCTGACTTCTTGGACGGGACATTTTCTTAACCGGGTTTTTCTTAAGCAAGTTTCACTGTAAATATTTCACTGCATTTTAGAATGATCACAGAATATCAGAATAGAGTAAAAAGAGTGTTTCATACTATTAATTTTAAATGGGATATAACATGTTTATCTTCTGATTATTATTACATACAGGCAATATTATGAAGCATTCTGTATTATGGAAAACACCACTATCTTCATAATGATATTTGCAGATTAGAAACACTTATATATCCCATTTTCTATGCTTTGACTTCAGCAGTATCTCACAAAAATGATGGTGAGAGTACAAGGTTTAAAATTATTCAGCTATAAGAATCACAGTATATCACTTTCAGCACCTCTATATACCTACTTACTGGCTAACAACTTTTAGGTGAGAGTTCTAAAAAGTAACACATATTTCACACAACTTACTGGGTATGGATCCCTGTGGCAATGGAGTAATTTTCTTATACATGCAATCTCCACCTTACAAGTTTTTAGTGTAAAGATTTTGTACTCATATGATTCTGTAAGAACTTCATTCTTTTGTCAGGAATTAAAGATAATTAAACAGTCTGCCAAGGCAGGGGACAGACTCAAAAGGTGCTAAAAGAATGGTATTAAAGTTAACTGAATTACATCTGTTTCAGTGAAGATTCAAGGCACTGTCACAAAGGAATAACAAACATTCTGAGTCCACTAAAGACTATTCTTGGGAATGTAATTCCAAAGGCGAAGGACACATGTAAAGCTGCCAAATGGAAATGCTTTTCATATTAGCCTGGAAATACAAAGGCTGATGTACTTTACATAGTTAAAGGGAAAGCATACGAAACAGCAAGGTGTGTAACTGATTCTAACATTACATTCCTGTGGTTCATACTCAGTCTAACTAACAAAACCTCATGGAAACAGTGTGCGTGTATGGGTATACACACATTAGTGACATTTACCCCTTATAAGAATACTGACAAGTTTACTGTTGTAGAAAAACTCAAATATCCCCACACACAAGGCACATATATAAAACCAATTCCTGTACTTAGTAGAAATCACGATGTTCCTACTGGGTCATACAATCCAGGGAACAACAATGGGGTTTTCCACTTTTACTTGGTTTTGTGTACATGATTATGTTTTGGCTGAAACAGAAGTTAATATTTGACACATATTACTGTTTTTAGGCATAATGATTGATTTATATGGACAACTATACGTAAAAGGACAGGTCTGTGTTGTATTGGAGTACTGTGGGTGTGTGCTTCCAGGATACACACGATGGGCAACCAAGCAGGCAGCAACAGTCTTGTTTGTCTGCTGCTTAAGATAGAAATAATGACCATCACTGTTACCATCTGCTGCTTCCTGCTGGCAATGAATCACACTGTGTCCATACCAGCAGGGGGTCTGATTTCCAAAGTTTTTAAGAGATTATTATTCTCCAGCAAAGAATGTTGTGTACTCTGTCCTCCAGCACCCCTGTAGGAAGTTCATGGAACCATGCTTCATATAAAAACTGGATGCTAACACACAAAGAACACAGCCTGTGATAGCTGTGAAGGTCTGATAGGAACAGTGAACAAGGTAGGTAAACCCAGCTCATATGGCCAAGTCAAAAGTGGATTACTGGCATCCATATTCTCACTTCCTGAAAGCCACAGACAAAAACACAGGTCTGATGACAAGGTAAATCATAAATTTAAACAATCAATCAACATGGATGCACTGCAAATTACTTCTTCAATGATGCCTCCAGAAAAACTCCCAAGCTAACCCAGTATCCTAACCAAAGTGGCCAAGATGGGGAGGGGCAGGGGGTTCTTGTAAAGGGAAATGTGACTGGAGATACATACACATTGACACTGATTATTGATTAGATGCAATGTAGCTTTGCTATCATGTGGTACACCAGATCATGCCATCTAGCAGCGACTGGAAGCTGCATAGCTTTGCTATCATGCACTACACCAGACCAAGCCATCCAGCAGCAATTTGTACTTACTAAACTGTACTCTACTTCTTGGCATGTTTAGTGGTTCGTCTTAATGTAAACAACAGAAATATTCCCTTACGTATACAATACAAATTATTTCTGCTAACAAAGTTCAGTAAACTCTCATTAAAATTTTAACACATTCTAAGTATATTATTCACTGCTCTATAAGGAGCTATGTACCATCCTCTTATATCTTGCATGCCTGCATGTCTGAACTGCAGCCAGCTCAGTTAGAACTTGCTATGTTCAGTTCTGATTCTGTTAATTGTGAAAGGATGTTTATTCTGTTAAAACACATTGCCCCTGTTTTGTAAAAAGGGGCAGTCACTTTGAGCTACACTGAGTTATGTGCAGCAAATCATTCAACTCCATGATATTTAAAAAGATGACCAAGAATAACCAAGACAGGTGCGGGATATTTTACCTCTCATAGCATTTGCCATATGCAAAATGGAGCCACCTTCTTGCTTCTCCTGTAAAATTGAGATTTTGTGGGGTGTCCCCTTTTTACAAAACTGGGGTGACATTAAGCAATTGTCCATCTGTCCATTCATTTTCTATCACCAGCTGTTCCATAATAACAGCCGTAATGGAGTATACACTTGTTAAAGAACTGTAATCCTGATGTAAGGCAGTTTTCTTATCATGCACCACACCACACCAGTAAGTACTGTCAATCTAAATATCAAGTGTTTTCAATAATTAGCATACATGTGCTTCAGGTTTACCTGCTTTGCAGAGAACAGAAAACAATGCACTATCCTTCCCTAATACAATATATCACTGCTTGGACACTGACTATTTTCTCCTTTAGTATCAAGCAGTGGCTTCCTACAATAAGCATTCCAGACATTTTTTCTCTTCCAAAATACCTCAGATAAACGTAACATTCTAAAAATCAGTCATTAATTTTATGTAACTAGCCCATGACAATTAATTTAACATTAACAGGTCAATAACATGGATTTATGTTGAAAACACCACACTGTAATACAAAGCATGCTTTTTTCTTGTGCAGAATATGATGTCATTTAGCTACTCACATTTTTGTCAAGACTGTAGTATCACAAGAAACAAATTCATAGCCATTTCATTGCTGCATCAAACATTGAAATATATCAGACAATATCAAGTGGCAGACATTAATTTCTTACAGATGATCGTAGTTGCCATGTAAAATAATGGGTATCTAGTCACTTAACCTACTTGCAATAATTTATGAATCTACAGAATTATTGTTGCATCAATTTTCTGTCATTTTGTAATTATGAACTGCGAACTGTACATTTACAGCACACCTGTTACTTACGAGACAAACCACAATTTCAGAATGAAATTTATTTATGAAATAATGAAAACATTACTGAGGCCAAGAACTTATCCTCCCCACATCTCTCTCAAACTGTCACGCTTCCACAATCCAGTCGTCAAACCATTCCATTCACACACATGTTCAAAGTCATAACTGTGTGACCTCACTAGAGACAAGCACTTCGGGTTGACTGATACAGGCAAGAGAAGACTGGGAGGCAATACAGCAGCAGTCACAAAGGCAGAAGCCTCCAGTGTTGCTACCTCTACCATCCTTGAGACTTCTTCCTATGGCTTCAACCTAGCACCTTGAATTTTCTATTGGAATGTTTATACTACGATAACCACACACATCAACAAGTCAATTTTGTATATTATACATTCTTCTTAGAACAATACAATTTATCTGCAACAGGTGGTGACAACAAAGATTTGAGATTCTCTAACAGCAGATACACTATGTCCATACAACAGGAAGATAATTACACAGCAAATGAAACACAGTAACATAGCAACTGCACATTAAATCAAGATGTTCCGGAAGGCTTACTTCTGTCATCTGTTGAGCTATAAAAAAAATGGGGGGAAAAAAAGGCATTAAGCAAATACAATGCCAGTGGAGCCCTTATACAAGAAGCTGCTAACCATTCACCCTCATTTTGAAGCACTGAAGAGAATATGTTAACATGTAACATGCACAATGCAGAATAGTTAATTTCAATATATAAATAATTTAAAATTATCTACATTTTAGTCACTGTTGGACTTGAAAACTGCTTTGAATTAAAAATTAACCATATTTTGAATTAATCAATTTAAATTATAATAAAAATAATATAGTAGGTGAGTACTGAATTAATGACGTTTTACTGTATAGGTCAGAAACAGGGAATGTAACAAGTTCTGGTTACTTTCAACAAACAAGTCAGCCTTCATAAACATGATAATTATTACATTACATGAATTTCAACCTTACAAGGCAAGGTTATGAGCACACAGTTACCTGTTATCTTTTCTTTGTTTCTGTTCTTCTTTTTCAGGTTGGTTCCCTGGTCCTATGTCATACTCTTTTCTGGATGCACCCAACTCCCTCTGCACTGAAAATATAAGACCACTCACTTGATGAATGAACAGGTAATTTTTCATACACAAAGCACTTGACAGATATGAACACAGTTAAAGCATTCACCTGACAGTACTTACAATTATAAAGTCTCTCCCAGTTTAATATGTAAAATATCAGTATGCAAAATAATTGCTGGTTAAGTTTCACTACAAAATTTACTACTGTTTCCACCATGTCACAATACCTGCTACAAACTATAATAAGGAAACTACATTTTTTAGCCTGAAAATCATGCATGCATGCACACACCTTTGCGTTAGAACAAAATGCTGCATAACACCATATTTACCTGAATACGAAACGACTCTAATCTAAGATCCCCCCACTCAAAACCAAAACCTCTGCTAAGAGAAAATATTTTACTATTAATTTCATACACTTAAAACACAAAGCATGTCAGATTCCATCCACCTTTACCAATCACTGGCAATCTTCACAGTCAGTGTCTTCGTCTTCCTCACACTTACTCCAAACATTCCTATCCTCCTCACTGCCATTCTACAACATACCAGTCCCATCCACTGCACTGGATATACAGCACTTCTTCAAACCCTTCACAGTCCCTTCTGGTGAGATGTGCTGCCATGCTGTTATGATCCACACTGACTATATAATACATTTATATTTCTTGGTTCATAAGGTTACTCGAACCCATGTAGAAGATTCACAGTTTTCTCCACAAATCATGTTAAGAATTTTAAAAACATGTGTTCTGGTTTTTTGTGCTGTGTCTGTGGTCTGATCAGTCTGAGTTAATGGTTCTTTTTGTGGTTCTTTATTTGTTGATTGGTACAGGTTTTATTTTTGAGTCTTGTGATCAATTTTTAATTTTTTAATAGCCATTTTCCTGTTACTACCTTTGGACTAGATCTGTTCTCAGGTTCATGTCTTAATAAGACATATTTAAGCACCAAATTTGAAGATAAAACCTTGTCTTGCATTCGTGTAAATACAGTAATATGATGGCTTACCATGTTGTACACTGGATAAAACTGGTGGAGTCCAGCTAAACAAGGATGTTTCAGCTGTGCTCACTTGTGAGTATGAACTTGGAGAAGGAGGTTGCTCAGGTGGTGATGAGGATCCATCCCTGTTTGCACTCATAGACATGTCTGGGATTTTCCTGAAAGAGAAAAATATCTTGCTGACTTTCATGCCCTCCTTAGTTCTGCTTTCAGGCACTATAACATTTCTGCTTATCAACTCTGACATATATACAACAAAATCCTACTTTTATCACTTAATATTGTTCAATTTTATATGGATTCAAACTGTTACCCTTACTAAAAATCAGGAAGCAATACATTCAATTATTCTCATTTATTATTTTTTGAGCTTACTGCATAAAAAAGACGTACCCAAGTCTGGTGACAAGAATGGCTCTGTTTGATGAAGTGTCACTTTCGTCACTTACTGGTGAGAAGTGAAACTGATCCATCAGGTTATTGAATGCCCGCACACGCTCCTAAAATAGAATGTTTCCATAACATGTGATATATTACGACGACGATGACAACAACAACAACAACAACAACAACAACAACAACAACGACGACGACAACCACCACCACCACAATGACAACAAAGAATACCAGAATTAGAATAGAACAGAATATGGATGGGCGGACACTACAGTGACCTGTGCACTTTGACCATTATTGATCTTTATGCAACCCTTTAGCTCATTCATTCAGCAGTCCTGCACCCTGAACAAAGCGCAGTATCTTAGTGATAGCGTTGTCTTCAAAGTCACCTGGTTTCATAAAATGATGACCTACGTGCCCGAATCTTAGTGTGGCCAAAGCCTCACAGTCACAAAGAACATGTGAGGCCATTTCAGATGCCTGCTTGCATCTACCACACTTGAGAATATGCACCAGCCCCAGTTTAAATAAGTACCCTTTTAAATGACAGTGTCCCGTTAGCAGCCGCCACTATTCTTGGCTGGTTTCTACTCAAACTAAGGAGTTCTCCAAATCTTTAAGCAGAGGGTCTTTTAAGAAAGCCCTTAGCCTGCCTTTGTCCACATATGGACTGCCAATGCTCCTCGTGTCTCCTACTTGTCCAGTCCCTGATCACCCCAATGGCAACCTTTCCAGACATATTAAGTGCAGACTCAGGTCCTATGAGTGGACGTGAGGAGCCTTGTCTGGCTAACTAATCAGCTATTCTATCTCCATCAATTCCCATGTGTCCCAGCACCCATACCAGTTGGATCCTGTTGTTCTGCCAGTTTTACCAGGGATACACAAGAATTACATTTAATTAAGATATATTCAGCTGTAAATGAGCTCCCATTGTATCCCAAAGGAAATTACCAACAGGTTCTCTTTTTCAAAGATGAAAGTTTATTTCAATCCAAAATTACAGTTTTGAACTCACGACAATTTCACAACTAGACATAAGTTTGAATTAAAGAACAGTTACAAGGTTCTGGATAAATCATGGAATTCCTTGGGACCCTGCAAGTCATGTAACATTATTTTCAATTACGGTCACTTACCTCTTGCCAAAGACTGAGGTCAAAAGAGTCTGATGGTGAATGCTTTAAATGGCTTGGTGTAGAAGTGGCTGCAGGGCCTTGACTCTGTCCATGCAAAGCCATCATTTGCTTTGAAGCCAGAACATTCCGGGAAGCTCCTAATGAAACTGACATAAAAACAACAGTCAATATCACAGTTTCTGAGGTTGAACAGATGTCCTACAAAATATCTGCTGAACTTCAGCGGGTTATTTAAAATAACTAAAATAAATATTGTGAATATTGAAATACTGTGATTCAGGTGGTTATTTTCATTGAAAAATGCAACGTCAATATGGTCCAATCACCTGTCATGGAGCTATGAGAGCTGCCAAGAACATGTCTCATATCTTTGATTAGTAAATATTCATTCCTAGATCATAAAAATTACACGTATAGAAAAGTGACTGTTTGGCTCCAGACCCTATTTTTCCACACAGTGTCCATCCACTTCTATGGCCATCTGCCAACGAGGAATGAGAATATGGGAGCCTTGTCAGTATCACGGCTTGTCCTGCTCAAGCAGCCAAGTTCTCACTGCATGAATCAGATTGTCACAAATCTCAAACTTCATATTGCAGATAGCATTCTTCAGGACTCCAAACAGGTGGAAATATGACGATGTGAGACTGGGGCTATTGGGTGGATGGTGCAGCACTGTCTAATCAGATTTTGTGATGGCTTCCCAAGTCTTCAAACTTGTGTGTGTCATTGCACTGTCACGCTGAAGCATGGTTTATGTCAGATTCTTGTGTGGCTGAACTTGTTTGAAGAGCTCTGAGTCTTTAAACATCCTGATGTAGGCATCAGAGCGTCTCCCCTCCTGGTGGCACATCCGCAAGAATCACTCCTTCACAGTACCATAAGACAGCAAGCATTACCTTGGTTCCGACCAAGACTCTTTGAATTTGTGCTTCCTGGCAGATTGTGGCTGATGCCATTCCATGACTGCCTTTTTGTGTCCAGTTTAAAATAATGGATCCAGGTTTCATACACTGTAACACTCTGGGATAAGGCCTCTCCCTCAGCTTTAAAATCTGCCAAAAACTCAGAAGAAATGGCTTGTCTCTTGGTTTTTTTGGTTGACTGCGAGGTTCTGAGTAGCCCGTCAGGTGCACACCTTCAAATGTGAGATCACGAATGGTGTCAGTAGCACTTCCTTTGCTGATTGAAAGACTGCATGCCAGTTGAGGGGTTGTGATGCAATGATCCGCTTAAGTAAGGCATCAACAAGTTGCAGCACCTCAGGGGTAACAGCTCTGACAGGACAGCCTTAACAGACAAATCATGGCGCTCTGCTTTTCCTGTTTTGGAAGCCAACACTCTTTCTTGCAGTGATCACCAATGGTGTTCTGTGGACCGCAGCAATTCAATAAACAATGCAGTGATATTTGTGGATGTTTCCTACAGATTCTTTCCTGACAAAAAGAAATTCTAATCACATCACACTGTTTATAACATACCACTGACTTACTCCATTTTGAAGCACTGCAGCAGTTGTCCTGTCAGAAGTCTTTACAACTTTGTACATAAATTCTGGTAACTTGAAACCTGTATCACCTAAAATATCACATTACTAGCTTTGTTACTGGCCAAGAAAATAACACAGGGCCTCACTTATTACTTTTCTGACAACCCTTGTATTGTTGAAAATTTATAAAATACAAAGAAAATGGTAGAATCAGCAAAACAATTTTGTTTAATTTATGACCTACACTGTCCATTTTTTTAAATTATCAGCTGAATTGTATAACCACAATCTTGCTTGTTTTACAGTGAATTTGTTGCTTTTTTATGCATTCAGGATTGTTTCATATGAAAGCTGCAGCAGCAGCATCTGTGATTCGCAGCAACTTGTCTGCAGTTTCTGTCAAAAAATCAATGTCTTCAGGTACCCACAGAATGAAAACTCAAGGGGAATGGGATATGGTGAATAAGGACATCAGTCTTTGGGTCTCCCACAACCAATACAATACTACTGACAGTAGTTCATGAAGTCTACTGCTTGTTGACTGCAAGAAAGTTAAATTCCATCACATTGTAGCCACACATTTAATCATACGCAGAAAGGAACATTTGTTGATGAAAGGTAAGTTGTTCTGTATGAAATTAAGGTAGTAATTCACAGGAAGGAGTGGGGTTTGTAACTACATACCAACTAAATAAAAAGTATTGTAATCAATCAGCAACATTCCTTATGCTTCCTCAGTTTCACCAACAGTTCCGTAACGGACAAGAGTTGGACACTTTAATTTTTTTAGTGTATTATTTAATGTTGTCAGTTGTAACAATTACAAAGCATTTGTGGTAGATGAATGATGGGTACACACCAATGGTGGAATAATACTGACCCAGGAAAACCGAAATGCTCATAGAAAAACATAACCCAGTACCAGTTTGTCCACCACAAACTTCACATTTCATTCAAAGTAACCCAATTAATTACCTTAAAAAGTTTGAAACATGTTTCATGGGACACCTGATATAAAATCATAAAATACAGTAATGTGATCATGAATGATTAATGGTTTACTTTAGGGTATTATATCGGTATTTCACCTGGGTAAACACAGGAAAATCATGGAACACCACAAAACATATAATAACTCTGCAAAATATGAATGCAAGTCTAGAGCACACTGCAGCTCCAACCTGTTTAAACAAACTGCCACTTATCAAACCCAAATGCTCACTTTTGTGTTCACAAGAGCCTGCCATTCACTGGACACCATCTTCAGCCAGACAAATTCAGCTCAGATTCTCCCAGTTAATGTCTTTCAGATCCATTTTAATATTATTCAACCACCTACACCTAGTCTCCCAAGATGTCTCTTCCCTCGTGTTTTATGACTGAAACCTTAGACTGAAAAAAGATAAATTTGAACTAAGTCAAAATACACCACTTAACATATATGTACATGACTGTACACATATACCATATTTAATCAGGCAAAGTTCCCCCAATCCCACTCCTCTTGGGCCTCAAAGCAGTGGGGACAGACAGCATTACGCAGATTACTGCTGTAACAGGTTCGCTGTAAGAGGTTCGCAGTGTTACAAACAAACAAACAAACAAACAAACAAGGGCTGAAAATCACAATCAGCAAAAGTGCAAATGAACATATATCACACATGAATAATGACTACTTGCACTCTGCTGCTAATAAGATGATTACACAGGCATAGCTTGGCTCACATGGCACTGGTGATAACACAAATGCAATCTGAGCAGCCAGAATGCATCAACAAGCTGAAGCAGTAGGTTCTGATGTGGAAGGATAAAATAACCCTACTATGGTGTATTACACATGATGGGAGAACTTGGAATGGATTAGTCTGCCTAAGGATAGGAAAGGGTAGCTGGCTCTTGTAAAAATGGTAATGGGTCTTTGGGGTTCCATCATGTGGACGGAGTTCTTGACTAGTTGAGGAACTATTAGTTTCTGGAGAAGATCTCTGCTCCATGCAGTTACGTAGTAAAAAGTAGCATTATCCCTGTCCATACCAAGGCATACTGGGGGGGGGTCCTCCCATTAGCACTAGATGGAGGTTAGTGGTCAGGCCCATGCCCTGGCCATTTTACTCTTGGAAAATATCCCCCAGTGCCCACTGAATGGGAGGCTCAGTGGGCCCCAGAGCCAGTCTGGGTGTTAATGAGAACAGGAAAATATATTACTTCTGCCAGTAATCAAACCCCCGACAGTCCAACCTGTAGCTCAGCCAATACACTGACTACGCTATCCTGGCTCTGTTAGTTAGTTAGTTAGTTAGTTAGTTGTATTATAAATAAGGCAATTACCCTTGGGTGCTGTGAGGTGGACATCAGACCCTGTTTTTGTATGAGATGAACTGGAGTGACTGCTGGCTAGACTTGCTGGTCCACTTGCACTCTGTGCTCCTTCATGGTGACAACTGGACTGACCACACATTAGCTGTGCCATGTCCAACTGTAGTGTATCCAGAACACTATTACCAGTTACTAGAGTACGTTGTCCTGGATGACACCCTTGTGAAGTTTGGAACCCAGACACTCTGCCTTAAAAATGTGTAACAATAATGATGAAAGTAACAAAAACACATGCTGCTGCTGCTGCTGCTGTTGTTGTTGTTGTTGTTGTTGATGATGAATTAACATTATGGCTAATCATTAACAACAACGTTGTTGTTGTCATTGTCACTCCCATCATCATCTCGGATTTGCAACTGTATATTGTTGTAGACAAAAGGAACCAGAATTCATGGTTCGCATGTCACAAGACCACAGTAGTAATATATTTAATACTGTGAGAACCTAACATCTCAATAAAATCTGTGTTCCCTGAGGGACAGAAAAGGACAATGACCTAGTACATTGATGAAGATGACAACAATATTGTATCTACCTGACTATGGGTTCTTTTATATTTATTTTCATTTGAATATAGGGAAATCACCTCATATTTGCAAATAAAGATAAACACATTAAAACTGAAATAACATTAAATAATTTCTACTTTGAAATTTGAATATCCATAAAGTAACAATATGAGTGATCAGGAAGCAGTAATTCTTATGCCTGTGTTGACATGTTCAGATGCAATTACAGGACGGTCACATGGTTGGCAGGCGCATGTGGGAAGTCACCGGGTATACAACTGTTTTTAATATACTTGTGCGTATTTTGTTTGTCCCGTTATTGTATTTAACCAATTAATGTACATATTATGGATCATATAAAGCAATTAATTGAATTCTCTATTTTCAAAGTAATTGCACTAGAGATTGTGGATGAGTTTTCAACGTACATTTCATAATGACACAACATCCATCAGACATAAAGTATATGTGTAATATCCTTACTGCTGGAGGACACAGTGAGAGAGAGACAGGGAGACAGAGAGAGAGAGAGAGAGAGAGAGAAGGATAAGAGAAGAAAAAGCAGGAAAAAAGTACATCCACCATTGCTATGTTTCAAGGTATATCATGGCAGCCACAGGTTGCTTTGGATATGGGCAATCTTTTCAGATTAACTGTTATGAACTAATTTCAGGTTTTACAAAATAATTTCAGGGTTGGCGCTCTTTCAGGTATGATACTATTGCTGATACTGACCAGTTACATGTAATTTATGTTCTTGCCCCACATTCTTCTTGATCTAAACATGTACACCCACTTATTTATAAAATGTAATTATAGTGACTGTATAAAATATGTCTGCAATGGAAACCTCTGAAAAACTTCCTTATGAAAAACCATCACTTTCGTATCACCTTTTATGGCCTAACATTTTCATGACATTGTCTTGCTTAATAGGCTCAATCTGTTCACTTATTTTGAAACAACTGAATAGTGTGACAATTTACATACTCTCTCAGTGGGAAAGAAAAAAAAAAAACATTCAGACACATTCCAAACTTGAGTACACTATTAAAAGTGACAATTTGATTTTGATGGCATTTGACACAAGAGGTACTCCTAAAAGGACATTAAGCAGATGTGAGTTTCATAAAAATTTGTTCACTGGAAGTAATACTTTACTTTTGGACATAAATTAATTTCTACCTGTACTTTCCATATTTCTTGGCCATTTTACATGAAAGGTGGTACACAAGATCTCCATGTAATGCCACTAAGCTACGAGTTTCATCCACATCAGTGCAGTGAAAACCGTGTTTTCTTAAGAACATAAATGGAATTTTGCATGCAATTTTCCACATTTTCACCTAATTTGGAAAATATTGGGTGCACAAGATATCCACAAAAACTTACTGGCTGACTGAAATTCATAAAATTGGTTGTAAAAGCCATTATTCACTTGGGCATATAAAATAATTTGTATCCATATTTCCCACACTTACATATTGGGCAAAATTTTGGATGACAGATCTGCCCATAATGCTGTTCAGCACTTGTAAGTTTCATGAAAATCAGTGCAGCGAAGACTACATTTCTCTCATGAATGTAAATGTAAATGGATTTATATGTGTATTGTGAAACCATATGACATTTTGAAAGTAAAGAATGCCTTGGTAAAATTTTTGTACTATGTTAAAAAGATCTGCAATCTTCTTCAGTAAGTTTTTACTAAAAATGTAAGAATTCTATGCAACTGTCACAATTGAATGCTTCTTACTAGTTGTACTGTAGCATGATGGTGTCCACGGTGATGATTCTGAAATGCTGGAATTATTTCGGTCTTGCATTTCAAACAGATGGAGAAGCATGATTTCATCCTCAAGGCTCTCTGACAGTGTGTTCCTTGACACCCTAGTATAAAAACATTGAAACCAAGTATAAGAGTTTGAAATGTGTATTATTATAGAACTTACTACATAGAACGGGCAGTAAGAAAGTAATGCCTCTGATTTTTTATCTCTTTACATTCAATTTTTATGGGAATAACCACTACGACAGTGAACATTTTCAATCATATTATATTAGTCACAACTGTTGTGCTTGACAGATGGCAGCACCGCAGTTTATTCCAAAATAGCAGAGATTGATGTAGAGTTGAAACAATAAACAGTAGGCCTAATAGTTTTTGGTTGTGATGGTGAGAAGCCAACTTGCATTCACAATGTCTGCTCAAAATGTATGGTGAAGCTACTGTAGATGTGAATATTATCTGACAATGCATAAGATGGATTAAAGCAGGTGAAACAGGGGAGAAACACTTCATAACCATGGACTAGTTGTACTTGCACTGCAGTGATGCCTCAAACCATCCACTGGGTTTAAGAACTGATAAGCAGTGACCATCACTTAATGACAATGTATCCATTGGTAAAGACAGTGTAATGGCAATTATTGAAGAGCTTGGCTATTCCAAGGTCTGTGCTCACTGGGTGCAACAAATTGTGACCAACGCACACAAATGACAAGGACAGCAATCACCAGTGATCTTTGGCACCAATACAGTACTGTAAATGAGGGCTTCCTGTGCAGTTTGTCACAGGAGATGAAACCCAAGTCCACCATTTTAAACCCATATCCAAGTGGCTATAAAAGGAATGACACTAAACATCCTCCTCAAGGAAGAGGAAATTGAAGAGTGTGCTGTCAGCTGGAAAAATCACAGCAAGAATATCTTAAATGAAAAAATTTTATTTTCTGTGTGCAACAACTTTTAAATTACCACCCCAATACAAGGCAATTCAATAAATGATATTAATTATTTAAAATTCATATCTCTGTTAGGAATGACTACTGTGATTACTTATACTAGGCACCAAAAAAGCCTAGCTATGCCACTGCATATACACCTATTCAAGCATCACTCAACTGTCAGTACACCAGCTAATCTGTAACTTCAATTTGTTTCAAAGACAATTTACTAGCTGGACTGTTAATCATATGCCTGGCTCAGACTTGTAACTTGTAACTTGTTCTTTATTTTCCATAGATCCATACAGTTACATAGAACGGAAAGTGTCTTATAATTAAGATAATAATTAAATATATAGCAGATACATGTCTGATCAGTTATCTACATCTACAATTGATTAAATTAAAAATGTAGAATCTATGTAGAAAATTATAATAAAAGCAGCATAATTATGAGCATCAATTGTTATTATTCATTCAGAATATATCTTTCATTATGTCATATCTGAATATCTGTAAGTTGATAAAGTTTAATAAAGCTTGTTAAAAAAACTCCCAAAGGGCAGCTACACTACACTTAATTAAATAATGGATAAAAAATAGAAAATAACACATACAGTCGCACAGACAACTCCCTTTGGAACAAAATAATCAAGAGACAATTAGATGAATACAGTTTTATAACCAACTCAAGCTAAAAGATAAGCTGTGCAGAGCATACCATCAGAATAATAAAACTGCGCTAGGTATGGTTATAGCATGTTACAATTATAATTATAAAACTCCTCTAATGTATAAAATGAATTAGAATGCAAGAAGCTCTTCAAAGCAGACCCAAAAAGTTTCTGATTGTTCACTGAATTCTTAATACAAGGGAAGAATTTTTAATTCTTTGAAGATTATTCTACATGATGTCTCTGGGTGTCAAATTTGTCATGATCCTAATCATCCTCTTCTGCATCATAAAAACCTTAACACTATACCTCAAATAACCCCAAAAAATTATACCATAAGTCATGATTGAGTGTGCATAAGCAAAATATATCACTCTCATGGTTTCTGCGGATACAAAGGCTTAAGTGATCGAAGTATAAAACAAACAGAATTTAATTTGGAAATAATATAGTTAATATGGCCTTCCCAAGATAAAGTAGTATCTAAAGTCAAACCTAAAAATTTTACTCTGTTACTATTTGAGATGAAATTATTATTATAAGAAACATTAGTGCTTATCATATTACAGCCTTCTATTATTGTGACAGACTCTGACAACTGAAAACTGCCACCTCAAATTGGTACCAAATCATAACTATCAGTTACAGTCTCAAACAGGTGCACACACACTTATCCTACACAAGTCTGGCAGTTAGTGGCAATAGTGTGTTACTGAGGCGACAAAAATTTGACCTTCTCCATTGTCTCTTTTCTGTTAAAACCACATAACATTTCAGACATTGCACAAAGTAAGGTTTTAACAGCAGCATTACTAGCAATTCAAGACTTCCGGGATGTGACACTGTGTCAGTCACACCTCAAAAGACTCTAATCTCATATCAAATCTCGATCCATGAGACAAACAAAGAAAACCCAACCTTTAAAAACGCAACACAGTGGTTTCATAATTCTTGTACTTTACCTGATGGTGGAAGGACAGCCTGTTCCCAAAGTGTACATTTTAGCAAAAATTAGGCGATGGAAAAACTCAAATGGCTGTACCAGCTCACTTACCCTACAGGCCCAATATTTTCATTTGCCACTGTATCTTGTTCTCTGAAGAGAACTGGCTGAGCAGCCAATGAATACTCTACATCATTTTCTCCTACAATGGGAAACACAAACACACTGTAGTACTTTAAATGCTTAAATAAAAAATTAAGACCATACTCGATATTTGGCACTTTCCTTTTTTGTAACTGAGTAGTTATAAAGTTTTATAGCACTAATCAGGAATTGCTGCAAGCAAACTCTTAGATATTGACATACATAGTATGATTACTTACTAGTGTGATCTGCAGAACTGAACTTGTGTCATAAATCATAATCCACACTGATTTTACCCATGTTATGTCACTTACAATAACACTTCGCTTTCTGTTTCAATGATACTGACAAAGCTATGTTAATCTGTTTCTGTATGTGTGATGTGTGTGCACATGCTGTTTTGTGCTTACCTGACATAGTCTCATCATCAACATCATTCTCATCATTAAAATTTTCTTCTGTGGTATTAGTAGTTGTATTATGGTTCTCACTATCATCATTATATCCTTCAGGTTCGCTCATATCCTGAAAAGTAAACAACACTGACTGTACACAATCATTCATGTGTGGCTGAAAGAGAAAATTTTTATTGCATGAATACACAAAACCACTCACTTATGATAAGGACACAGGAGAAGACAGAGATCTGATATTTATAAAATGTAATGACAGTGTGAAATGTTGCAAACAATGCTGAAAAAGTGTGTGAAATGGAAAAGAAAGTCACCATGGCAGAAGGGGGAAGCGGACGAAGATCTGTATCCTCATTCATGAAGAATCTGTTCCTTCTCTTGGAGTATATGGTACTTTCACCAAAGAATGTTATGCTGTAAATAAACATCTGAGATGCCTTTATGTGTACATGTTAAATACTGGGGGGTTTAACTGTGACTGTCTTTACTTCCTTTTTATCAATGAAGTAATGGAAGATTAGTTCTGACCAGTATACAGAAATGGATCCTATTGAAGATGCTACACATTTTCTCCCTGTAAAATTGTTTTAAGTGTGTTATTTAACAACAGTATCATCTCCCAGAGAAGATTCAACTAAACAGTGCACAGAATAAGAAAACCAGGATTCCTTAAGGGTCAAAACTCAGTGCACAACCACCTGCCTGTATAAAGAAATGCCCCTGACATACTGTAGAAGATAATTTCTGATCAACTTTTTAGTTGATATGTAATATACCGAAATGGTAATAAGGGAAGTATTAGATGTTCCTTTGGCACAACATTGTGTGACTTATTGGTTTAGTGACCATATAGGTTTATGTTTGAGGCTTTTGCAAATAATTATTATCTGCAGGTATGTTACATTTATTTGCCTGATACACAGAAAATATTTTAATCACTGGGAATGATCAAAATATTTTAGATGTTTCTGTCTCATTGCCTGAAACACTATTTACAAACAGTAAATGTCACAAGAGTTTTCATTTTATTACAATTTCTTTCCACAGGCTTCACTCCAGTACATAGTGTTTCTTTTCTTTATGCAATTTTTTGGCCTTGGTACCAGAAAATCAAAGACAACTGTGAAGATTACAGTCTTCTGGGATGTGATGTTGTGTAGTGTGGTAGGTAAGTACTGCCATTTCAGTCTATCCTGATTATTTAGACATCAGGCTCCTCTGAAAGGTGGTAGGCCACATATCCACCAGACTATGCAGCAGCACCTCCCAGATGACAGTGATCTTCCAGCTGATGCAGTGTGAACCTTAAATATGACATAGAAAAACTTATTTGTGAAAACAGGAAGTTACGTTTTCCATATATCCAACAAACTGATGCGGACCAATATTTCTGAGAGTTTCCAATATGCCTTCATGGTGTGTCTATGGACAACTTTACTTTTCACCTTTATCTCAACAAATCACATTACATGAGGACAGCATTTCATTCTCCGTTACAACACTGTATAAAAACCAATGTGTGCTGAAATGTCTTAATTATTCCTTTTTACTCAGTGATGAAAACATTATGAAATATAAACACAGTGAATATCATATTTTAGTACAAAACTGCTGCATAAACTGCTTGACATATAACAGCATTTTGGATGCGTTCAGGAAGTAATGCAATATACAGTATGTCCCGCCTCATTAAAACACTACAAGTGATAAGATACATCCTATAATGAGCAAGGTATTTTGTGGATTTAATAACCTATTTACGTAAGAAGTTGATTTTCCCGTGATATGACACATGGTAATTTCTGGGGGACATTTTTCAGGGAAAATTTTTGTCTTGAGGTGTGGAATATGGTGAACAGCCTGAATATCATATTCAAATGAACCTGCAACCTCATCTTCTACTTATTTTCTTGAACAAAATACCCAACTTCAAATCCAAACACTGCCAAAGCAGTCTGGTGTTTCACCATCTTGCAGAGGTGGGTTGAACATACTATTCAACAGGTCACAATTCAGTGGTATCTTAAAAAAATTTGTAATAATCATGAGATCTACTCAGAACCAGTATTAAAGGCACTTATTATTGCTGCAATGTTCTTTAGCGCTGTGAAGAATCAGACTGTTCAAATTTTAATACCACTCGTAATAACCAAATATGTATTCATACCAAATCACACAAATTTCACATGCCATATTAGAAACAGACAGTGGGAACCACTATTGTGCAAATCAATCATAAAATTCAGTTATGTGCATGCTTCAGAAATCTGGATACTTATTGTATCCTGGTTAATGAACTATACTACAGCTGTAAGATGCTTGATCATGTCGTGTTCTATTCCTTTTGCCTACACTGTGTGAACAGTGAGGAATGGACTCTGATCAATAGGACATACGTCAGTTAAGTTGTGTAGAAATAAACACGAATGATTTCACAAAAGTATACTCTGCACTGATGTGGCTAATATCCTATGAAGCCTTCATTGTAGTTAAGTGTGCTGAATAAACCAAACCTGCAACAAAAATGCACTGCCACTTTTTCTAATGAAACTCGGACCACTAAATTTGTACAGTAAGATACAGGTCCAATCACTGTACAAACAAGGGGCGAAAAGAGGGCAAGGTGAAGCTGTATGCACAATCTGACCAAGCTTGTCAGTTTATGTAACCTGCCAATGAATCCATTGCTCATGAAGCTGCCACATGCATTTGCTCCCCAAATGCATAGCATAATCATGTACACAAATGGATACTTCTTAAATGACTGAGCAACTGCTACATAGTAGCATCAATAGCAAACTGCAACGTACACAAGAAAAGCACACATTTCTTGCAAATAAATCTATGAATTTAACTTCAATACTGCAGTGCATTAATACATACACATTGCAGATCTAAAATAAACAAAACAATTCAAAATCAGAAACAGTTTGGGAGTGATAAATGATGAGTGTTCTAGTTACCACACAGCTCTGTTATTCTATTCATTATTTTCACACATAATTGCGCTTTCATGAGGGGCAGTTCCTAACCTTACCTCACTCTCACTGCTGCTGCCACTGGAAAAAACAGCAGAAGCATTAAGCAGATTGGGAGATGAAACAGATGTGCTGAGAGGTGTCACATGATGGCTATTTTTGCTACCAGATGAACCACTACCATTATTATGGTGCTGCTGCTTCTTTGATGCACCCACATTTGAACTGAAACTGTTGCGACTCTGAGTGTGTGAAGAGCCTGACATGCAAAGTGTAGATGAAGAATCATTTGGCTGCACTGGCATGTTTATTAATTGGCACAATGGATTAGTTGACAGGTGAGGAACAGCAGCTGCATTCACAACATCTGGTGTCCTGTATTGAATGGAAAAATGCTTATATGAAGTTAATGAAGAAAATAAAAGATGATGTATTAACTGCAAGCAGTGATATATCAAATGCACGTGCACCCACACAAGCACACACCAAAAAGAGAGGAAAAATAACAGAGGAAAGATATACCACATAAATGACACGATTTTATATGATTTCTTTACACATCCTTGGCTAAATGGCAGAACAGGACCACACTGCACTGAACTGTTAAGGACAGAAACAACTTGCACCACTGTTAAAATATGAACTCGAAGATGCTGATGAATGCTACCTCTAATCTTCCACTGTGACTAGTTACTGTATTTCCTACTGAAGTTAAAACTTCCTAAGAAAATAACAATGAATAAAACCCCAACCAGTGTGCTCTGTACAATTAATTTATTTAAACAGATTTTTAAATACATAATGCTGACCTACTTTCAAATCACAGATTGTATGCAAAAAATATGCAACTGGAAAATCAGAACTCTTAAAAAAGTTTTGAAGTGAACTGGTACTAATTTTATGCGGTCAAGTACTGTTTAATTACATGTTTTGCGATTTTCACAGTGGTGTACCTGAGGACTGTTCTGCTGGGATATGACACTGTGCTAATGGGTAATCACAATTACACTGTGATGCAGCATCATATTCCAGAAGAATCAAAACTCCACTGTTTAACTATACTGTGAATTAACACTGGTCCTGCAAACTACAAAGAGAACTCACATGTCAAAAATCACTCAATATGAAGTCATCCACATTTGGCTTTTAACTAGTGTCTTGTAACTACTGTTACTAATTTGGTAAAACTAAAAGCTTAAGTTTAATTCAAAACCAGTAAAACCTGCAGTTTTAGTACTAATACTGTACTTGTAATATCTGATACACCAAAATAAAACACATGCTCCAGGACAAACAAAGCAGCGAGAATATACAAAGAGTGCAATGCTGGGGATTGCTTTTCTTTTGAGGAACTGAGTAAGTCTTGTTGGTAAACTATCTGTTGAAATTAGTCTTAAATATCTTCTGCAACAAAGTGATATTAAGAATCAACCTGTTTCAAGAGTTCTATAACAAATGCTTGAGTGTTCAGCCCGCTAAGAACTATTTCACCCATTATTCATGTAAATAATCATGAGAAAACTAAATTTTATAGTGTGTAGAAATGCTACATGCATTCCCAAACCAAATACTAGTACATTCCTCATACACTGCACATATGCACCACCATTTAATCATTTGGTGCCTGATGTCAGGTACACCTGTCAAGCAGTCTGATATACAAAACACCAAACATCAGGTGCAGACAATGCCCATTTAATAACCTTCCTTATGGAGCTCTAATTTAAATTCCAGTTTCCTGCACATCATGCTGGACATTTAATTCTGGCAACAAAAGAATAAGCTTTATAAAATGTCACTATTCCCCATCCAACCAACCTCACTGGTAAAGAACCAGACACAACAGAAGGCTCCAGCAGACAACTATGCAGACCAGAGTCACCAATATCAGCAGAAATAACACTTGCAGATGTTCCTGGGTTGGTAGCATTGTCAGGACCATTACCACCACCAGCACGAGTGGCAGTCATACTACTGCGAGAAATTTCAATAGCAATTCTCTAAAACCAAAAAGTAAAAAGATGATTAAATTAAAAAAAAAAGGCATTTAAGCTTCACTTCAATTAATGTGTCACAAGGCCTGAGTAACTTTTGAAACCTGAATTACACTAATTTTTACTCATCAGCAAATTCTGAAGGTGCTCATCTTTTTGGTTTTTGTAGATTATTTGATGACGCTGTCAGTACCTCAGACCATATAGTGTCTACAGGATGATGAGGGGTGAATAATGAATGAAACACAATTCAGAAGAAAGTAGTCATGGCCCAATTAACATACCAAATTAGGATAGCTGATCCCCAACTGAGACTCAAACCAAGCACCTCCTACATACAAGTCTATTGCATTACTGTTATGCCAACATGATCAGTAAAAATGCTCACCATCTTTTAAAAACAGATATAAATTTAAATGTCTTGATAAAATGTTTACTTATTTTTTATAGAAGACACATTTCTTCTTGTACAAGTACATTCTACTAGTACTCTTAAGTAGCTTCCCAACTTCCTCTCTATCTAGTATACTGGTTCCCAGTATGTTTGTTCATTTGACATTCTCACTCCTGATACTCTCAACGGGAATTGTATAGTCACTCAACACATATCCATACAACTGTATTCTTAATCTAACCACCTTGTCTTACTGTCTGTCCTCTCATACATATGGAAGTTCAGACAGCAATGGCCTTACGTCATAACACAATTCACCCACATAAAATGTCAGATGATGAAGATATTTTAAAGACAGTTATGAAAGTACTGCAATATTTTAAGTAATTTGATTAATTTCTATGTGCGTGTAATATTGTCCTTATCCCTATATGGATCAAGGAAGTAAGACACAATTATACTCCTGGAGACAAACCAACCACTTGAAACTACAAATTCAAATGCTAACAGTTTCATACTATCAACCATCATCCCTCTGAGAAAATCTTGTTCCTTAAGCACAGATTTTGTCCACATCTGGAACTGTTGACTGAAAATTGTCAGAGGATATATTCCGTACAAAATTTGTAGGGAAATTTATGGTCTATCGCCATACCAAATTTCACATGCCTGTCTCTGATAATTCATTAGTTACTACCACGAAACCAAAAGCCAATTACAGATTTTATGCAGCTGCCATTCTGTTTTACATTCTTAAAAAAGATTACCTACACTAAAGGTGCATATTTTCTCAGCTATTACCATATACAATTTGAGGACCTAGACTACATGTTGACAGTGTTACTCCCACCTCACACATTTGTGAATCTGTCACATTATTAATTCCCTTCCTTTAAAGGAAAGTATGCCTGAAACAGTCTCCTCACATTCCATAACGCGCCCCTCCCGTATATTACCACACTGTTCTTAATCTTCAGAATCACTTTCAAGTCAGTGCCATCTTTGCTTAATATTTTCTGTACAAAAACACAATTAAAAAAAGCTGTATAGGTAAATATGGTACCTGATCTTGAAAATACATACCTCTTTTAATTCATTGATTTGTGTAACATACTGATTCTGCACTGTTAACAGCTGACTAATATACCAATGTTGATCTCGACAGCGCTGGAAAAATGTTGGAGGACGAACTTGGAACCTAAATAAAGAGTTATTGTATGTTACTGACAGAACACAATATAAACAATTTCCATCTTCCTGGATGACATTCTAATGTGAAGTGACCTAGACATACACCTTCCATGTTAAAAGTACAAAACAAAAGTATGAGGCGTTTCAATTCTACCGTTCAAATTCAGAATAAACATTTGAAAGGGTTGTGGACATTTACATGGATGTGGAATGGGTGAAAGGAAAAAAACACAACAATTTGCAAAGATGAACAGAGGAATTACAAACACCAAGAAACAAATTACAAAGAAACTAAGGCTTCAAGTCTTCTGGGATGGGTAAAGCAATCCAGGAACAGTTCTTGGATTGCTTAATCCTGAAGATGAAGGCACTATGATCCTTCAACATGGCAGTAATTATGAGTACTTAGCAGCCAAGATGGTTTCACATCTCAGATGTGAATTTTCACCAATACTCTTGTGAAAATCTCAATCTTACAAACTGCTGGTATAAATATTTCATGCAACCATGAATAAAAATTCCATAGCATTTCCTGGGCTGTAATGCAGTTTTACAGGAAGGTACTAACTTCATCTTCTAGACAGGAGATTAAGATCCTGATATAACCTCAAAAATGCAAACCATCACATACTTCGTGCTTCACATGAAATCTGTTGGCAAGTTTATGAACTTTCCATACCAAATTTCACACTGATACATCAGACAAAGCTAAATATAGATTCTGCATGTCTGCAATGTCACTATTTTACACTGAAGGATGAAGGATTTTACCATATTTGCACATATACATTTCCAGGTTTAATAGTGGCTGTTGATCTTTTGGGTTTTACATTGTACATTGGTTATAAATGCCCCACCTCTTTGGAGAAATGTAATTCCTTCACTTTCAGCATCCACTTGAGCCAATTTAGTTACCCTGACAATGGAGGCAGCAGTGTCCTCTGCAACACTGGAATATTTATAACCAATATATGGTGCAGAAACCAAAATGAAACCATCATTTGACATATGCACATATTTTTAAGATCTAACAAATAAATTTTTTTTCTGGGATCTACAGAACGTGCTATATAACACCAAGCTCTGAAATTATTGGTATTACTGGTGGCAGGGTATTTCAAATTGCACAAGACATGATGTTCATATTAAGTTCAATTAAAAACTATTTGTTTAAAAGTTGTAATAGGAGATGGATATGCCCAGTACATGCCCAAAACTGGGCAAAACTCATAAAACCCAAACCAATATGATCTAGTGTAATAATCAGAACTAAGCCACAGATAAGCATATAAAAATCGTTGCCTAAAGAATGTGTACTTACCGTAATATAAGTGTGTCTGTTTTGGTATTGAGGTAGCCTTCACTAGCCAGCAAATCCAGACGAAAAAATCGATTATAACCCCAGCACTCTCCTATCTCAAAATCAGAAGCAAATTCTCTGACAATATTCTTACTAGCATCACGACCACCTTGATGGATCATCTCCACACGATATTCATACCTAGTCAATAAAAATCAACTGTTAGGAAATGTTCTTGGGCAAACAGTTTTGATTTAATGTCTGACCATGTTGAAATCATCTACATTAGTTTGAAGATAAAAATGTCATTCCCAGTCAGTAATTAATTAAATCTATGTTACTCAACAATACTGTTTCAACTGGCCATAAAAAATCTGAATGTACTATTCTAGCATTTATCTGGAGCGACAAAACAAAATCGTAATTGTTATGCGGGATATTTGTGTCTCTGGCAGAACCTGATACCTCCCAAATATAAAAAACATTTGTAACAGAAGTGTTCACTTACTTGATTTTCAGCTCAAACTGTCTTAAATTTCATGAAACAAAATACCTTACAGTGCTTGTAACAAGGCTCTGATAAGGTAAAAAAAGGTATGGTTCACCCTAGAACATGCCATAAAGGCCCACAGGGGGAGTAGAAGCATAGGTCTACCCTTTCTTTAACCTTGGTGCTAGATAGGTATGGGTGGTCAAGGCCATGTCCTGGCTGCTTTACCCCCAGGAATTACTTAAAGCTGGATGGGCCCCACTGCCGGTCTGAATGGATGTGGATTTGAGCCCCGGACCATCTGATGAAATTTCGTAAGTTAACTTTTGCAACGTTCTGTAGTCATTTTACTTCACAGTAATTATAAATGCAATATTCAGGCGTCTTATTCATACAGCAGGGCTTATTCTTTTGTAAGTACACTTAATCAACATATAACAGCAATTTTCACAATAAATTTAAATGAAGTTTAAAATACAAACACCTTTCACAAGATTAACGCTACTGCCAAAATCAGTAAGGTGGTAAGATAAAACATAACTGAAACAATATGAGGGTATTCATTTAAATGAGGTCAGGGCAGTACCCAAAATAAGACAAAATGGACTGCAGTGCTATTCCATTTATATGCTGACTGGAATCCACCCAGTAACTCGATTCATATATGACCATCATAGAAACAATCCACCCAGTAACTCGATTCATATATGACCATCATAGAAACAATCTGCCAACAGGAAGGCCATTTTAATATTTTGGTGTAAAGTGGCACAGATCTGTGCCTTGGCTGATGCTGACAGTGTTACTGCCTGCCCCACTGTCAACAATGAACCACACACAACCTCCTGGGGATTGCTTTTAAGGCTGTCCACAGTTTGTGCAGAGCTACATTTTCTTAGCCTCAGCCTCAGACGTAGGTGGGCGTTCAGATTCATGCACTGGCTGCTTTACCCCTAGGCAAAGAGCCACCCCTTACCCACTGAGTATGAAGCAGGGTGCATCCCACAGCCTGTTTGTACACTTTGGAGAAGAGAAAAATCTCTTACTCTTGATGGGAATCAAAATGTGACTCATCCCAGCTCAGCATCTTTATATGTGTACAGCATCATATCTGGTGAATCCACTCCCACATTAAATCAATACAGTTCTGATCAGCGAGAGATTCCACAACTTCCCTCTCTGGTCCATGGTGCCTCACCCCGTGGTCACAGCAACAACACATGTAGCGAGCAATGAAACACGAGTTTCAATTATGTATCTTCATAACTGTATGTGGCACCCACAGAATCCTGAAGTATGTCTACTTATCCCACCCACTGTTAAATTCCATCTTAATTGGGTGTCCAACACATGTAGTTGGAAGGTCAAGGTGTCAAAACAGCAGAACCCCAACTTATAATTTGTCTAGGAGACACGCTTGCACAAAGAAAAATCTAAAATGGGGTGGCATCAAAATCAAACAGAAAATTAAAACTGTGGTAACAAACACATTATATCCACTCCAACTTTAAACCGAATTGTGCTTGTCTTCAATCCATTTACATTTATTTTATGTGACAGGAAAAAAGAAACATTAGAAGCAAATTACAATTTGTGCTTCACTGCACAAGACATTTGACAATTCTATTCTTCAGTCAGTGTGGTGTACAATGACCAATCACAAGGCAACTGAAATGCATGATTCAGGATCAACCAATAACCAGGTTGAGTTATAAACATGCTTATACATAAATGGCTCCTGCCACAGGCTTTTTGACCAATCACATGCCTACCAGCTCTTAAAGAATTGATGGTACACTGATACAACAGTTTGCAATCGATTTTACTGCTCCACTTCCACTGTGAGCAATCATGGCATTATTAACACAACCCCAAATCCAAATGTGTGAAACTGAACCTTAAACTGAGGCCCCAGAAGTGTGAAAAGCCTGAATTTTTGTGTCTTAAATGCACAAAAAGCCTAAAATCGAGAAACCTTAAATGGATAAAAAATATATATTATTTATATGTGGGTCTGGCCAGCACCACAAAAAATAAACCTCAAATGTAGCAAAATCTTAAATCGAGAAGGCTTAAATCACGATTCTGATGTACCTGTTCTGACAAAACCTAAGTGGAAGAACTGAGTGTAAATAACTGTTCGTATACTAACCTAAGTGTCAGGCTTGAGCATAAATAACAATTCTGACAGAAACCTGTGTAATATACTCACTTGGATGTTTCAGGAAGTCCAGCACTAAGCTCCAGGAAAACAGATAAATAATTTCCTCGAACAACCCCATTACCATCTGGATACACTTTAAGCCTCCAACACAATCCATTGACATGCAGTGGTGTTGAATATACAGGATCAGCTTTATGTTGTAACTGCGTAAACTGCTGCATTATGAAAGTGCTACTGTCATAGCCAGGGACAATCTCACTAGAACACATGAACCACACCTCTAATTCAAATAATGCATACTCATCAGCTCTGGGAGACAAAACGTCCATGCTTACAGCCAAAACTGGGTTGTGACACCTCCTCACAAAACCAGTACTTCCTAGCCTGTACCCATGTAACCTGTAAGCAGCTAAGACTCTGTAATGTTGAATGATACGATGATTAGCAAATAAATTTGAAAGGATATGGGAAGAAGGGGATATGGTCTACCTAGAGGTAATACACAGCATTTGCGTTGAGGAACCAAGGAAAATCATGAAAAGCTACTTCCTATCAGTTCAGCCAAATTCTGGACCAAGATTTGAACCTGGGTCTTTCCTTATACAAAGCAGGAGTACTAACACATTTGACCTCAGTGTTCAGTCCCAGTGCTGTTGGTTGGTTATCCATATCATCTGGTAATAGCAAATATTAAGTCTCCCCACACTACAGGGCTGCCACTTGGATTTTGGCTTAAGGGTGACAATATAAGTGTCGGAAAAATACAATGCTCAGCAAATTGGACTAAAGAACAACACACAGCCATAATAATAATATATAATAATAGGTATATAATATATATAATAATAGGTAATGGTTTTTAAATCATCACCTCAAGTTTACTGGTTCATCTAAACTGTCAAAACAGTAAACACATTAAACCAAAATTTAACCCTACAGCGAGGTTCGGCTTTAAATTCCTACTACTGTCCAAGATAGAGGGGTTGTAAATCTACAGAACCTCTTAAATGCATTCACAACCCTAGAGTGCACCAAGGCTGGCAGCACGTTAAGAACTGAAAGTCTGTACAGTGCATGGAGGCCAATGGAGGCCAGCACTGAAGGGTTAAAAAGCACATTTAAACATAAACTTGCACCTTGCCAGTGGCATTTTCCCCTCACCCAAAATAGATATACTACCATAATTGAAATAAGATGAATTAGATACTATCACTTCCTCTGCTTCATATACATGGGTTGCACAGTCATGTCACAGCCACTAGACGAGGTTTGTAACAAAAGGATGCCCCATGTGAAGGTGAGATTGGCATTTACCTTTAACCTTTTCATGCCTAACAATGGGTAAACAGGTCACACAGTGCGATGCTCAAAATGTGAAATATCAGGTATAGATGATGGCCATTTATTGGCCTCCTGATACAGCTCTCATTTAAATTCCAGTCTCCTGCATACCACACCAAGCATTTAATTCCAGTACCAACAGGTTACTTGCCACATGTATATGAAAGCTACATACTGAAGGTTACAGAAGGGGCTTTATGAGATGCATCCTATGCCTTTCAGCAAACTATACCTGTCGTTTGAGAATTCCATAACTGGTTTAAATGACGGTAATCACTGATACGCAATACAGACTTGATGGTCAGTCTCAGATGGTTACAACAGGCAAAAATGTACGGGAGCAAAAGTAAATAAATTGTGGGTGCATTCAGGTCTTCTGGGATGTAACGCTTTGTCACTGGGGTACGAGCTTTTGAAGTTTTGGAAGACTATAGTGCCTTATCATTCAAGGGTCAAAAGGAATCCAGGAAATATTCCTTGACCCTTGAAGATGAAGGCACTATGGTCCTCTGAAACTTCAGGAACCAATAACCCACTGACACAGTATCACATCTAAGAAGACCTGAATCCTCCAAAACACCACTGTCAGAACCTCAAATCTCAAATAAACTGTAGTTGTAGATGTCACTTTGTATATCTTATTCTGTGGCAGGCAAGGAATATCAATGGTCATTACCATAAACTTCCAAGTTTCTGTTCCCCCTGCTTCAAGAAACCAGTGAATCATAATGCCAAGCTTTTTTAATATCTGACACATCACATAAAGTATAAGGTAAATGCACTAACCTCTGGAAATCTGCAGGTACAGGAGCAGTCACGAAACTTGCCATAGGCTTCTTGCGTACTTGATGGATCATGCGTGAGAGATCACTACTCTTTGTGATAAGTTCAGAGCGTGTGCAAGAATGGAGTTGGTGTTCAATCTCTTGTAGCAGAGCTTCTAACTGTTCTGTTTCCTGTGTTAATGAATTTTTCTGACCCATTAATGTGAGAAGCTTAGCCTTAAGTTGAGAGTCCAGACGGGCAATCATCAGCTCCACTGCGTTACGAATTTCACGCACACGCTCATCTTTGGCAGCACGTACAGATTCCACGTTTCGTTCCTGGTAATAAATAAAACACAAGTTTACAGACAATAAAACAGAATAAAGAAAACATTTTTTACCATGTCCCTGAGCAACACAGCTGCTGCTGCTGCTGCAGGATAACTGCATAGGAAGCCTACCTTTTATAGGAATTTACTGTCTGTGTCCTCTGCAATTCAATTTACCTTGTTTTACGTAAGTCTTGACGTGCGAACCTCCTGTGTCTATGCAGGCTTGCAAGGTCTGAAAATATCTGATGGATGACACAGCTCATTTTTATATACTAGCAACTTGTCTTTGAATAATGCCTTTAAGATCTTGAAAAGAAAGTGTCCCCCACAAGTAGTATTTCACAATTGAAAATCTGGCGATGCATAAAACCACAGTCCACAATTTGCCCACCACATGTCAAACACCTTTTCTAGTGCAGTCATTGAGAATTTGCTATGTGGAGCACAGCATTATCCTGCATGAAGTAACCATACATGGTCTCTTCTTCTGTTACCTCCATGAAGATAAGTGTTGGAATTAATCAAACATAACAGTCACAATTTACTATCTCTACAAAATACACAGCCCTATAATTATGTGTGCACTGCCTGCAGACCTGAGTCCACCTTTAGGCTTATGCAAAGAAAACTCAGTAACTCCATGAGGAATTTTGAAACACTAATATGTCATTTTGGGTATGTTACCACTTAATGTACATGATGCCTCACCTTAAAAAAAAAAAAAAACAGGTTCCTGTTCAGAAGCCTGCTGGCCACCAATTCTTGAAGCCACCTGCAACACAGTTTCTTGCTTACCCATCTAGAGAAGACAGTTCCTATACCGATGTACCTTCATATGGCCATAGGTTTTGAGTTTTGTTGCTGTGTGAGCTGAGAATTTTGACATACCACTTTGAAGAGCCAATACACACGAAGATTTTTTTTTAGGTTTGTTTCCATTTGAGAGCTGTTGCTCAGTGTTATCTCAGATAAAACATGACATTTTGGTGTTTTCTTTTTTTTCAGCAGCAACTCTTGTCATTCAAACATTTTTCAAGTATATACATTCCAAACACCACTGTGCAAAACACAATTTACAAATCTTCAGGTAACTAGTTTTGGCTTTTCAATTAAACCATCACAGACCCATTCATTATCGAGAGCCATAGGTAAGTTTCTTGTGGCTCTTGGTAATGAACAGGTCTGATAATGGCGTAACTGAAAAGCCAAAACTGGTGACCTGAAGATTGGTAAATTGTGTTGTGCACAGTGGTACAGCTAATGTATCTTCAATTTGGAACATATCTGCAGCACTTTCTTTTGTGTACTGACACAGTAATTGCAAGATTATTATTCACATCGAAAAGCAGAGTTATTATTTTCCATTGTCTCAGGAAACATGTACGTACACGAAACATTTGAATTCCATTATCTCTTCTTTATATGCACATCTAACATGTTTCCAAGGTTAAGAAAGAGAGGCAGATAGCCAGAAAAGATGGTTAACTCTAAAACACAATTGTCCCCTAACTTTGTACGTCATGTGGAAAGCACAAGTTTGCACCCCCCTACAAAATTAAGATGCTTCTAATACAGGAGCGCACAAATTCTCCAAACACTTAGGAGCCACCTAAAATTCTAGGTCCCATAAGCGTGACACGACGCATGTTGAATACTGAGGAAGCACAAATATTAGGTCCCACCATAGAAAACTTGGTTGCCCAGGCAACCTCAAACCCAGGATTTGTGTAGCCCTGTCTTAGGTTTCCTAGTTAAGTGAAAAAGTAAGAAATTGGTACTGACCACTTCCTGTACTAAACTAATTAATTCCATCAGTCTACGTCTCAACTGAGCAACTTCATCTTTAATCTGGGTGACATGCTGTTCATAAACTTCTTCCAAAGGTTTGAAGGTATGCCCCGAATGTGTTCCACCCCAGAGAGCACACTGATGACAGATGCACCGCCTACAAGTCCAGCAGTACACTGACAATTTTTCTTTATGGCTTTCACACCTACACATAAAAAGAACAGTGATTATTATAAAACAGAAAAACTCCATCCTCAAAGGAAAATTTTGCATCATGTGTTCACAAGGTTAATCCTACCTGTCTCTCTCACAGTCATCAACACGAGTGTTTGTAAGCCCAACTGCCTGCAAGGTATCCAACTGCTGTGTCACCTCTTCAACCCAACGACAGTTGACCAATTCATGAAGATGCAGCGATGCTCGACAGTGGGGGCATTGTGAACGCTGTTCTGTGAGCCATCGGCGAATGCATACATAACAACACAATTTGGAACAGTGAGGGCAGAGATGTGCATCCCGCAGCTTCTCCATGCAAATGAAGCAACGGAAAACCTCCGCCAGTGTCTGAAGTAGAACCATACATCACAAAATAACACAAAAATTAGTCATTTTGTTTCCTTTTTAATCGAAGGACGTGCTTTTTGTTCTGGAGCCAAAATGAAGCAACTAAACCAGTCAGTAGTTTCAATGCAGAAATTGCTTGCAAAGCTTCCTGGATTGAGAATGTTCTGAAAACGGCTTGCTCCAAGTTTCTACTTCAATAAAAATGCATTATTCGCATATTTTTTTTGTTTCATCTACAGAAATACTCAACATAAATCAGGTGTTGTTGCTTTTAATTTTAAAGAAACTGCTTTGTGAGTCACTGGTTTAGTCGTCTGATATATTTAGCGAAATTAGAAACTTTACTCTTGAAAAACTCAAGACTGTAAATTTGAACAGGAAATTGGTGTGGGAAAATAATTATATCAAATGACTTGAAATGCCTTTCTTGGAACTGTAATGCTGAATTTCATTTGGAATCAACAACACACTACCATCAATTAATGGCTGCCAATTTAAAGTTTTTCTAAAAGAAATGTGCAGAAACTCAGTAGTATTCTTTCTTGAGGAGTATTAAGTTATTTTTTAATTCGTTTTATGGTTTACTTCACAATGCTGTCAGTACCTCCAATTATACAGCGACAACTGTAGGATCATAGGTGAATGATCAATTAACAAGAATGTGCACAGAAATTTTGATGGTCTACTCACAATACTATCCTGCCACTTGCCTAGAAGATGTGACCAAAGCCACATAAACAGGTTAGGCAGCTTGTGTTCCAAATGAAACTTGAACGACCAAGAATTTACCAAATACAACTCAACAGAGTTACTGCCACACCAACCCAGTCTGTCATAATTTAATACTGCAGTTTCTAAGCAAACTTTACAGTCCACAAGAAAGTAAGAAAACTCACTACTACATGAGCAATGATACACTACGAAAGAACAGTATAAATGGTTCCACACACTTGTTTTTCACTGGCTCTATATTTTCAATTTCAAAATACAAACTTCAATGTTGTCTTATAAATAGCATAAAACAATTTCAAGCAAGATAGTAACGCAAGTACTTTAACCTCTAAATGACCTACGTTCACATATGTAAACACACTACACAAAGGCAGTTGTACTAACTTCTGCAAGTGCGAACACATACGTTGCAATGCTGGAAAATCCATCTTTGTTTCTGTCTGTATATGCTGGCATCCAGAGTGAATTATCAGGCTTCTGCTATTTCACAGCTGTGTGTAAGGTTATCCAGATATAATCAGTGGCAATAAACTGTAATGTAAACCACCTCATCTGATGTAGCTTGTATTCAACCCACACAGCCCTTCAGTCAGTGTACAAACACATGGGATTTCATGTCTCAAACATGTGTGTAATTTATGTCAGCAGTATGGCGTGAGTAAACATAAGGAAAATTTTACATTCTCAGTACACATGGCACAGCCACACAGGAGGGACAGGCTTCAGCACCCACAAGCAAAAGGCTGAATCCAAATCACATATCAGAATTGATTACGGACAGCATACAATCCCAGTGTGATGTGGCTGCTAGGGACGACAAGGAATGTTGTGAAGATGTTTCACTAGAACCACACATACAATCGCACGGCAAGTATACAGTGTGTCCCACTGCTCAGACTCCACTCAGCCCAGATTTAGCCAGCACTCCTAAAGAAGAGAATGATATTCATAGTGGGCCAGAACCCCAGACACAACAGACACCAAAATGACAGTGCACATTGCTCTCCCGCCTTCAGAAGAGTGTAGTACACACATTTACACAGGGTCCCAGAGGAAGGACTGACAGTGAAGCACCACACATCAGTGACAACTCTACTCCACTTAGCATTTTCATGTTGTATTTCACAGAGATTATCAAACTGCTTGAGGTGGAAACTAACAGACATTATCACTGGTGCATGGACAGCCTTGTCAAGGACTTTCTCCCCAATCTGACACAACTGAGGCCACAATGTTTGTGTTTCTGGCAATAACAATACACGAGGGACAATGCTTATGAGACCAACTGATAGACTACTGAGCGAAAACAGACAATTTTACATTCCATTCTACAGCAACATCATGAAATGAAGCAGATATTCAAACATCCTTCAGTTTCTGCATTTCACGAACAACAGGAATCCAGTTAACAGGGCAGAAGAAAATAATAACAGACTATGGAAAATATGGGATGTAACTGAAATTCTAACAGGAAGTTTTCAAAATTTTACAACCCTTCACAAAATCTGGCACCCGATGAAGTAACAGTTTTTTTCCAAGGACGAGCAATTTTCAGACAATATATTCCCAAGACTCACAAATGTTTTGGTATCAAACTATGCAAATTATGTGACATGACTGGATACACCTACAACATTAAAGTATGCTTGGGAATGAGAGACAGTGCAATGCACAACAGTTGATGGTAACCCCTGCCACAGAGACAGAGCTCACAAGGAAAGTAGGAGGACTTGGCCACAAATTGTACATGGACAATTTCTTTTCCTCCCCTGAACTTTTCAATGTCTTGGCAAAGACAAAAGTTAATTGTTGTGGTGGTGTCAGGATAAACAGGAAGGTCATGCCAGAAAACCTAAGATGCAAGACAGTGAAACTGTGACAAGGGGACACTTGAACCAGGGGCGACTTCACAGCAATACAACACACGAACAACAGAGACATCTGCATGCTAACATTCATGATCCACCACAAGAAGGAAATTCCGCACCAAACAGGGGAAGATAATAAAAACCAAACACTGCGGCGGATTATAACCGTCAGAAAGGTTACATGCATATGGGATACAGCATGGCTAATAGGTACTCAATCAGACACTGGACATGGGAGTAGGCAAAAAAGGCTGTAAGATCTGACTATTCTGAACAGTTACATCTTTCCTTCTTCATTCAGAGATTCCAGACTCATTACCATACACAAATGGACAAAGTGAAGTTCACACAAGTGCCATGAGACACTAATGCACCTAAAAAGGAAACACCATACAACAAGCAACTGAGAACGAACAATTTGTCACTTACCTACTGTACTTAACATCATTTTTAGACAGCTGAGTACAGTGGCCCCTCCACTTTTACACAGTGATACAACACTTCAAGTTCATTTGTTACGCTATGTGTACATACTCAGCATATCTCCTATTGCTAACCAGAGCAGGATACTTTTATCACAGAGAACACCTGCATGTCCTGTTAACATCCCATGACAGCACTGATGCACAGGTCAGCAATAAAAGATACATACTGTACAATGAGGATAAATGCAACACAAAATTGAATGGTTAATGTGTGGAATTCTACAGATATCAGTAACTATGGATTTATAATGTTGAGGCGCTATTTAAACAGCATTATATAAATATCAATGAAAACCACAAACTATGAGTTTAATATAAATACTATCTCAGAAACAATGCTAAAAATGGCACCTGCAAATAACTTCATTTTAAAGGTCGACAAGCGGTATTACTAAAAGCAAAGAGAGTACTGGTTTGTTTATAAAATCCATTTTGCCTATCACTACTTCAATGTTCCAGCATTTCTTACACAAGCCACTCACAACACACTATCGGGTTACTAACCTCCACACTGTGTTCATCAACATGTTTGTTTCCTCTATCAGCTCTGCCACCCATATTCAGATTACTTCTGGCAAATTATGGAGCAAAGTCCTTAGTAAAAATTCATACACTTCTAACCTTACTGTCTCTGATCACGAACACGACTTAACGCAAATTAACCACCGAACTCCTCGCAATTGCATCATTTTTACGTATCTACAACCCACAGCACGTCTGACAATCGTCCGCATGTCACTCGGCAAATGTTTACGAATGAAACACTGCACATGTTCATAACAGCAATATCAAGTGCTCTTTTGGCTACGTTAAAACGAGAACATACAACGGGCCTAGAAAATGTTGTTTCTAAATAACTCTAGTACATATGAATAAGGGTAACGAAATAACAATATTCCATTGAATTTCTAAACCAAGTATTGACAATAAATCTCGAAAACTCAACCAGTTTTGCGGGTCGCAATTTTGCAGTTATTCACTCTTCTCACGTTCGCGTTGTTCGCTTAGAATCATGGTATAGCAATGACGGCGACGTGATAGTTCAATTGTGTAAATTACGTTGTAACCGCATTTCTAGGCCAGTTAATGAAGTGGCAAATGTTCAGACTTGTTCATATGCACTTTAGTGCAGTCTGTGTACAAATATAGGGAGGAAATATGTAATTCGTCAAGTTTTGAGTTTGGCCAATGCGAACCCTCCGTATTTTGCGCAGATAAAAGATGTCACTACCATCGGCAGAAGGTGGACGGTGTGTTGCTTTAATTGTGACGCCATTTTACTAACCTTTAAGGCGGGGAAGCGAAGATTTAGTAACCTGTAAGTGAAATACCATAAATTTCTGAGCCACAACAGATACCACACGCACTTAAAGAAGTGCAGCCAATCATCTAGCCTCTTAGGTAAGACGTGGAATTTCTGTATATTTTGTCATTTCAACCACTTGTCCAGAAGAACTTTGTTGACTGGTCAGTGGGCCCAATACTGTGTCCTGTAGGTTTCTTGGATAGTCATAAGCACAAGGGTCTGTGACTTAATTCATAACATGTCTTCGGGCTATATTTGACAGTAGTCATTTGTGGTAGTGTTTAGAAAATTTTTAATCAGGCACATGTATTGAAAAGAGGTAGAAGACCAATGCATGATATTAAAAGTGTTCTGATAGATCTCGTTTTTTGGTTTCAGTGCTTTGTGCTTTTGTGGTGGAGACTATGGAGGATGATGATGGAGAAGCATTGATGGCTGTGGAGAGATCAGTAATAAGTGAAAAGGCAAGAAAGGATGGAGAGGGTGATGCAGTTTTACCAGATGACAGTGATGATAGCAATGCCCCTAGTCCACTCAGGGTGGAACACGATAGTGTAAAGCCTGGTTGTGATGATAATGTGAAGTCTTCTGGCTGTTTAGAGACTACACTGGTAAGAAGGAACAAAGGAAGTCAGAACAGTGGTGACAAATTAGTAAGTGATATTGGTGTTCCTAACAGCCCAAGGAAAGTAAATGGTGAGGTGGAATTATCAAAATGTGACACAGCTGAACACAGTTCTGATGTAGATTACAGTGGTGATATTGCTGAGAAGAGCAAATCAGCAGATGATGATGATACACAGTCTGAATCTGAGAACTTGAGAAATTCTCGGAAACGAAAACATGAACTGAGCCCATTGCCAGAAGATATAAAAGATACAACAAAAGATGATGTACAGAACTCTGAGGGTAACACTGAATATAAAGGGTTCAAGAAACGAATTTTAGCTCAGACGTCTGTGGCAGCCAATAACATGCCTGCATCAGACAATTTACCACTGACATCTACAAAACCAGTTTTGAAGTGCAAGAAGGCTGTTTCAGAATCTCAGCATGTTTTGATCTCACATCAGACATCGCCAGATGGGACACAATCCAGTGCACAGCTCACAGAATATGCCCAGTATTTGGGATTGCAGCCAACAGTGAAATTCAAATGCTACAAATGTGGTGAGAGTGGTTTTCCATCCATGTTTAAATTACAAGAGCATCAGAACACCTGCCTGAAAAATTGTAATAAAACGCAAACTCTGGTGAAACCTGTTCCACCACCCTTGACTTCTGAACCTACTGCATCAACAAATTTCAGGATAACTCGCAAAGTGTACCTGTGTTCAGCTTGTGGGACTTACTATGAAAATTGGAATCTCTTTCTTCACATGAGGGAGGTTCATAGGAGACACATATGCTTACTGTGCTTGGGTATGTTTTCCCAGGCTGATAAACTTGCTGCACATTTGGTTTCTAAACATGGGATAGTTGAAGGGTTGTATATTTCATCAGAGCAGTTTATTAGTGAATTTAAGGGCTCCTGTTTTCTAATGTGTTGCACCTGTGAACGAATATTTTCAGAGCGAGAAAATTTTTTTGACCACACTTGCAGTGAGGGTTTGGTAATTAATACAGACAAGGCATGTTCCTTATGTGGGTTGCGAGGTGCTCATTTTCCTACTTGTCGTCGAGCCTTTACGGATAGCTCATCACCACCACCACCAACCCCGCCGCCGCCGCCGCCGCCACCACCGCCATTACTGTCATCATGCAGCGCTTTAGTGTCTGCTGCAGTGGAAAGCCCTCCAGAATCAACACAAAATTCTCAGCTTTCAGTTCAAGAACATTCTGTTCCAGGTACCAAATATTTAATACCAATGGGAAAAGCTGCAGGGAAGAAAATTAATCAGAAACCAAATATGATGCCTGATAATACAGGAGAAAGTAATGAAAAATCTAGAGATCTCTCAGATATTGATGATGATTATGATATTAGTAATGCAGCTTCTTTCTGTCATGTCAACATCCATGAGCCATCAGAGAAGCAGAAGCCTATAGCTGCTTCAAAAGTCAAAATGTATAAAGGAAAGAGTCAAGATATGGTTCCTAAGAAAGCTACTGCTGAACTGAAGCCTACAGATTCGTCACTACCTAGTACACATGTAAATCAGAAGAATGCAGAAACCAGTGACAATAAAGGAGATGAAAATTTTCAAGATACAGATAAAAATACTGAAGTCAGTAATACCATTCATGAAGAAAAGGAAATTCAAGAAAGCCAGGTGTGTATTGACAACCAACATAGAAATATTGCTGGAGAATCTGATGTTGCTCAAGAATGTGTACATAAAGGAGATACAGAACCATATAAGCCAGATGTAGAGAACAAGACAGACTTCCAGAACAGTCACAAACTTCAAAGTCTGATCATTGAGGAATTAGAGGTAAATAAGCTTACGGATGATAAAGAGTCTTGGCCACAAGTGCAAACTAGTTTAAAAGTATCACTCCAGAAAGAAGCCAGTTCAAAGTCTTCTCCAGAATCAGAAATAGGCTCAAAAACATCACCACAAACTGAAACAAAAGTTAGTCCAATGCCACAAATTGCCACAGAACCTGATTCAGAGTCTGAATCATCTGAGTCGGGTGATGGTACAGAAGAGAGTTCCACAAGTTCAGAAGGATCATCTGAGGACAGCAGTCATCATGAAGAAACAAAAGATAAAGAGAAACTTGATGAGTCAGATGCTGACAATGGTGATAGTGATAAACTGTCTCTTGTTGTTGATGAAAATGGGAGTGAACAAGAAGAAGAAGAAGAAGAAGAAGAAGCAGAACAAGAACAAGAAGAAGAACAAGAACAAGAAGAGGAAGAACAAGAACAAGGAGGAGGGGGACAAGAAGAAATGGAATCACAAAGAGAGGAAAAAACAGAATCACATAAAGAGGCTGCAGATGATAGGGAAAAGTATAATACACAAGAAAAAGTGAGTGAGGCAGAAGATACAAAACAAGAAGAACTAAAGAGTGATACAGAAATGATGCAGAATACCTTGGAGGAAACTAAAGAATGTGCGGTTTTGGATGATGAGAAAGTTGATGAACTAGTGGAAAGCGTGCAGCTAGCAGGTGATGATGTACCTCTTTTGGAACTAACACTTGAAGAAAATCTAGATACCATGAATATCCAAATGTTACTGAAGGAATCTGTGAAAGTTTCCTGCCTTAATTGTGTATACTGTAATCATGCCAAGAAAATAGCTGTTAATGGTAAACAGTTGGGGTTACATTTGTTAGCAGAACATCGTTTTGCTCCAGTGGTTTGCTCTGATAGTGGAGAACTTACAGAAGCTGCTGGTCTTGTGGATAAACTTAAAAATTCATTACCGGCGCTGCAGCAAATGTTTTTTAACACAGACTCTTATGATAATATGGATGAAACTTGTATGCACCCCTACGATAGGACATATGAATGTTTTCACTGTCATTTTCTGACAACCCTACACAAAGAACTGTATGTGCATAACAGAAAGATGCATCAGAAGACAATTCTTTTGTGCATTATGTGTAAATCCAATTTTTATAGCTACAGTGAGCTGCTGTGTCACTTATGTCCTGGTATATATGTACCAGAAAGTAATATAAAATTTCGTTGCTGCTTGTGCACGGTTGATGGTTTGCCTTCAGCTTTTAGACTTATGGTACATTTGAGGAAGAAACATCATGCCTGTGATGTGTGTCTGGAAACTACTGGGGATCAGCAGAAGTTGTCAAACCATGTATGGAAGCACAAGCTGCATCATTTGTGTTATCGCTGTGGAATTGCTTATCGTAACAAACCTGACATTACAAAACACCTTTTCTGGAAGCATGGTACTGAGAGTGTACTGTGCAAGAAATGTTTACAGAAAAAGTGGCCACATGTCTATCATTTTTGCATACCGCCTAATGCTTTTATATGCGAAGAATGTAACAGCAGCTTCTCACGTGCAGTGGCATTGAAAGTTCATAGAAGGCTCCATGCTGGTGATTTTCCTTATGCCTGCAGTGAGTGTGAGGAACGTTTCATATCAAGAAAAATTTTACTCAAACATCAAAAGAAACACTCTGAGTCTTCTTCACCTAAAGATGCAGTGGAAACCAAATTGCAAGAAAATGGTTTCAGTGGAGAAATTGAAAGACAAGAGGCTAAAACAAAGGTTGTGAGTGACTCTCATCAAAAAGCAGATGTGCTTGCCCATGACGACACAGTCAACAGTAGTAATTCCGTACATGGAGAAGAATCACGGGCATGTGATACAGTAACAAGGGCCACAATGTCACAAGATGTAGCTGATACCATGGTAGAAGCATCTGTTGCAGAAAGCTCAGGAGAACCTCCCAGGCACCAGGAAAAAGCTGTAGGTGAAAAGAAGTCTAAAGTTGTGGATGTGTATGACCTTCCTCCCTTGAATTTATCATCAGAAAGTGATGATTCTGATGATGATGGAGAAAGGATAGAAAAACAGTTCAATGTGGGTGCAGATAAAGATGGAGTTGATGTGCAATCTGCAGCTACTAATGAAAGTACAAACCTAAGCAGTAAGGAAAGGATTTCTGAAGCTTTGTCTCAGACAGATGAAGATAATCAACAACCAGTTGAAGTTGTGGATGGAATTTGGGATAACTTCAAGACATATAAAGCAAACTTGGAACGACGAGAAAATCAGTATACTGAAATTGGTGGAAGTTCAGTGCAGAAATCTGTAACAGATTTACAGTTTCATTTAAGTGAAAGACATATTGCTGAAGTCATTGCAATGATACATATGGACCATGACTACTGTGGACCACCGGCTGGGACAAGTTATTCAGTGGGTGTAGAAGAAAAGTCAGAAGTGGGATCTGCACAGCGTACCATTATGCCTCAACAAGACTCTGAAAAAGTAGAGCCAAAGGAAAAATCAGAAGAAGAGAAGAAGGTTTGTGATGCTGATCATAATTACTGTTACACTAACACAGTATCACTTGGCACTGAAAGTGGGAAAGAGGAAGATGTGTTACCTGTACCTGTTACAGCTGCCACTTCTTCAACAAAGAAGAAGCAGAAGTCACCGAAAAAGAAACAGAAACGTAGTGCTAGTTCATCATCTAGCGATTCCAGCAGTAACAGTGACTCAAGCACATGTAGTTGTGGTACAAACTGCAGTTGCAGTAGTTCCAGTTCAAGCAGTTCAGGCACTTCCTCCAGTCAGAGCTCCGATTCTGACAGTTCAAGTTCAGAAGGCAGACGGCGTCAGGCAGCCAGACGAGAACGCCGGAAAGAGAGGGCAAAGAAGAGGAAAGTGGAGGAAGATGAGGATGCAACACCTGCTAAAGCAGATGCAACAGAAACAGCAGCTAATGTACCCCCTGAGCAAGATGAGGTTCTGCCTCAGGCTACTTTAGTTGAACCTGATGATGTGGAGTTGCCTGTAAGAGAATCAGATCTCGACACAGATGAAACAGAGACAGATGAGGATTTTTATGACAAATATCCACAGAGATTGGCTAACAAACTGTTTGCAGAAAAACGAAACCAGCTTCTTTTATTGGCAGCAGTGGCACCTGTTAATAATGGTACAATGTCACAGTCCAGTCAGTCACCACCACCAAATTCCATTCAAGATCCTGTACCAAGAAAGAAAGAGAAAACAAAGAAACATAAAAAATTGCAACATCAACATATTATTTCAGAAAATCAAGTGGAAGGCAAACTGAAACTCAACATTCCCACAGACTACTACGATACTCAGACACCTGTGTTTTCAAAATCAAGCATGCCAAAAACATCGGCAAGCAGTTCCTTAAATACTGCGAATCTAGCGACACCAGCCCAGTCAGTTCAAAGTCCCTTCCTTGTTAGCCGTCTTGAACCATTAACGCCAACTGCAGCATGTCACAGCACAGGTAGTGGCTCAGAAACAGAGAGCAAACGTCTCTCCAAAAGAAAGCGAGTTCCCAAGAGATTTTATGGGGATTCTAGTGATGATGAACCTGAACATCCGCCAGTAAAGTGGCGTAGGGCAAACCCAGTTGCAGCAGTGCAGCCTCCAGCAGGATGCAGCAGTTCTGTCTCGAAGCCTGAACGAGTTCAGTTTCAAACTGTTAATGAGGAGAAATCAGAAGAGGAGGCGATGGGGGACAGTGACAGTGACCAAGACGACACGAAGAAAAGTAGCAGTGAGTCATCTAACAGTGATAGTGAGGCTGCAAAGGAACGGGATGATGATGATGATGGTGATGATGATGATGACGATGATGATGATGATGATGACGACGACGATGACGACGACGACGATGACGACAAAGATGATCTGTCTGATGCAGATAGTGAAGTTGGTACCTCATCAGCAGTACAGACAAGTACGGTGTCAGGTGCAAGAGAAAGTGATACTGTGCAACAAAAGAATGAAAACGTGTATTGTTACTGCCGATGTCCATATGATGAAGTTTCAGAAATGATTGCGTGTGACGGTAAAGATTGTGCAATTGAATGGTTTCATTTTGAGTGTGTAGGTATAATGGTGCCACCAAAGGGCAAGTGGTTTTGTCCAGACTGCAGAAAAAGGGCTGCAGCAAGGAGTGACTACTTGTTACATGTGTGAGGTGTGGTGGGTTTATGTATACAGTATTGAATGACCTCTTTAAAACGCTGGTTTATGTGTGAAGTTGTGGAAGGTCAACTTATATGTGTGTTGTTTCTTTGTTGGTTTTCTCCTCTTTGAAAAACAAATTGTGTAAATAGTGTAAGTAGGTAGCATAATAACTGACTGTGAATCAATTCATACAAATTTTAAAAAATCCCAGGTGGTTTCTGTCTACAGCTGGTGTTTGAACAGTTTGAAATGCATAGCAGAAGGTAATTGGACACGTATAAATGTAACTATACAAAATACCTGTTTTCTTTGCAAATGAGCAACTATGTGGACGGTAGCTGAAGTTCAGAATAATTGTTTGTACATCGTAATAATAATAATAATAGTTATAATTATAATTATTATTATTATTGTTGCTGCTGCTGCTGCTGCTGCTGCTGCTGCTGCTGCTGCTGCTGCTATTCAACCAACAGAAATAAAACTGATTACACATTTGTCATGTGCTATGTTTATAGTGTATTGTGTTTATCAGAGAAATGAAATTGTACCACATTACTTCTGGAAGAGAAGACAGGAATGTGCAAAAGTAATATCCCCACAGGTTCAGAAACAGGATCTGATGTTGAGCATTCTGTCGTAAGGGCCTCATATTGAGAAACAAATAACAGCAATGCGATATTAAATGCATATTTATCAAATCGCGTGTACATAATGTGTTCTTTTGCTTTAACCTGTATGATTTGATGAATTGCCACGTGTTATTTTAGTATACCAACATTTTAGGCTATTTATTTTTTATACACTGTTTCCCATATAGGTAAATAATGCAACAAAGTAATTTAGTAATTACTGGTATGTCTGTCTGAAGTGATTGGACATACTTATGCAATAGTCATGATTCTTGATCAGGTTGATGAATGCTGGAAGTGTATGTACAGTATATACATATGTGTATTATGAAATTCATTATTTGATTATCATCTTGTCTTTAATACATTTTTAATCTTCCTTTTGAGAAGTATTGATGTTTATTAGTTGCAGTGACTGTGTTTCTTAATTCTGTTGAAACTGTGGTTTGTAAATAAATTTGTGACTAAATCTCACAGACATTAGGAGATTCAGTTTTCTTCTTCTAAGTCTCATCCGTGAAACTTTTGTACATGAATTCCTGGAGGAAAGGAACCAAAATTATAGAAGATAACAGCTGGGGCCATTGTTAGAAGGAAGGTGAGAATTAATGCAAATTTTATTTTTCTATTTAAATTCCAACCTAAGTTGAATAGTATGGAAGCATGTATCTTTTAATATTGGTTTTCTACCATGCATATTTTTAACCAATCATTAAATTAAAACCATGAACACAAGATTACGACCACACAACTGCTTTTATTATATCTAACATGTTTTGGTCAACCTTGGCTATTACCAAGGAGTTCAAGTTAGCCTCTGAATATGTTATTGAAGCAGTTAAGTACAGCAGATGTAAATACCAAAAGTTTACGTATGTGATTTTAATGTAAGTGGGATGTACATTAACATAAAATTGACAATAAAAGCACAGAATTTATGGTTAAGAACTTACTGTAGAGTCTGTCCGTAATGAAGTATTGTTGAAATGGTTGCCACTTCCAAAACAGGTAAATAGAGGTCCAGTAGTATGAGTAATAAACATGCAGTTTCAACCTGTGTAATGTATTTTTACCATTTCTGTGTGTCCAAGGATGTTTGAACACAACACTGATGTGTCTTACTGATGTACAAATACACCAGATTGGGCTAAACAATAGACCTGTGACTGAATTTGTTATTGGTTGTATTACTGGACCACTATATGTACTCTTGGATGATCTTTTTCAGAATGGGCAATTGTTTTAACATTGCTTCATTAAGGACATAATATACATCAAGTTTGTAGCCATGAATTTGGTACCTTTGGCTTGTATTTTACAGTAATGTACGCACCATTTATGCATAATCATGTATGTAAACCTCTGGAACTTCCATTTATTGTATTGAACTCCTTGGACAAAAATATGGTTGAGACGTAAAGGTTGTAGGGTGGTCGCGACCTTGTGCACAGTTTGTTAGAATTTGATTGTATCTTATCCAAAGTAGGTAATCAGAAAATGTTTCTCTGACAAAATGAACTCATCAGCAAAAAACAGTGTGTTTTTTCTGCTTCAAATCTATGTGCAGTCAGTACAATGAACTCTCAAAGAAAAAAAGTTTTATGTAAGCTGTTAATCATATAATGAAATAAAATTGGTAAAATCCTCATATTATGAAATTGTAAAAAAATAGGAGTAACTAGGAACAACAGTTTCTTTTTGTGTGTTTATTAAGAGTTTGGCACAAGATTTTGAATGTCGTGGAACAAAACAGATGTACAGTTCACATTGGTTATCAGCCTGCGTACTACCTTCAACATCTGGCAGATAATGTCTGATGTGTTGCAGTAGACTAAGTTGGGCGATCCTATAATATTAAACCATTGTTTTGGAAATTTTCCACAATACAGTTTTGATAGATTAGAAAGGCATGCAAATTTGGGAATTATGGCCAGTTTCAGATTTGTCTGTGTTTGCATCAGACAGTCCTATTGTCATCAATCAGACTGTTTTTGGAATATTGGAACTGGGGATCAATATTTATATGTTTTGCATTTTGAAAATTCATTAATTCATATTAATAGGTCAACATGAGTCTGAAGTAGTTGGAAGGAAATGCTTTCATCTCTGAAAACAGACACTGGGGCTTTTTTAAAACTGTGTCCCTACAAGTACAACTTTTGAGCAAGACTGTGGCACATAATGGGGTATGAAGTATTACAGCACACAGTTTCACAGTAGCTACAAGATAAGTTTAGACTGTAATAACATTTCCTGTACATTCCTCTTGTGCTGTACAGACACAGTTATTTTGAAAAATAGGTTATAAGAGCAAAAATATACAGTAAGACTTTAACCCGCTTATTAACCTTACATGCAAAGGAGAGCTTATAAAATATGCTTGAGAGCAAACTACTAGAACTGTCACCGTAATACAATACTTATGTGACATATTAATGACTTGCTTCCTTATTCATGGTAGTTGTACTGTAACTACCCAATCAACCAGTAAACAGTACCTGTACTACTGTACAGTAGTTAAAACAGACCTGTGTAAACAATATAAACTTTTCATGCACCATGAACACTGTGTGTGTGAAACAAATAGAAAATCCAAAGAAAACAAAAATGTTATGTGTCAAAATCTTAATTTTAAATTCATAAATTAAGCTCCCTAAGTGAGTATGACCACTAACTAGCCTCATTAGAGTGAAAATTAAGGTGGTTTAATGAAAGATAGTCACGTAAATACACATATTAACAAAATCTGTTAAAGCAGTTGCTCATTAGCAAGGGATGGGTGTATTTAGAAAGACCAAAGTGATGGACATATTCTTGGATTTACACTGAGGGTTTGATGAGCAAATGTTAAGGAATGTGAATAGTTAAGGATGTACAAGAAAGCAATTAATGTAGTAGGACTGCAGAAGATGACAGGAAAGCTATGAGCAGTGAATGTCGTGATTGAGATTTGAACCATTTACTGCTAGATACAAGTCATATGCATTATGACTGAGGTAGCCTGCACACCAAGTAATGCTGGACAATGATATTTCACTGTATTGAAAGGAATGTATTTTTACTGGTATAACATATTTCTGAACTGAATACCCTTGTATGTGATGATAGTCAACCAAACTGTCATGCTGTACAAAAACAGTTGTATCAAAATGTACTCTGATGTATAGTAGATTTACCATTTACAGTCTAGTGCAGGAAGGTAATTAGGTGTGTTAGTTCATTTGTGATACAGACACTAGATGGTGAAGAGTTACAAATGGAACTGAATGTGAGGTTTACACTGTGTAACACTATGTGAATATTGGGGTATTTTTAGTAATTAAGTCTTTGTCAGCTTACCGTACTGCACAGGGAATTATTGAAAATATGAGGCAGTCTGAAATGCCTAAAGGAAAATTAATTTTGCTCATATTTGAAATTTTGCGTAGGCCATTGATGTATATGTTTATGTTATTTATATATTTTTACCAATGCCCAATGTGTGGTTCTGATTGATGAGACTTGAAGCTTTCATGGCAGCTAAAGTTTTATGATCTTCGGCAGTCTCTATCAGGGGATGTTCCTCATACGGATCCAGCTTGCCAACTTCAGCAAGAGTGGACAGACTGATGATGAGATAGGTTTATGCTTGATTGTTGACGTCCTTGAACATGAGGGCTTGATGATATATGAACAGTGAGGCTTACTGATTACAAGGCTTGTGGTTGAAAGTTGGGATCCAGATTTCAGAGCAGCTCTTTAAATGCCTGTGCAGTCTGTTTTAATAAGATGTCGGAACATGGGGAAAAGGTTGCATTTAAGAACATCTTGTTTTATTTTTGTCTGTGAGTTTTTGCAGCCAGTATCTAATGTATAAGATCGTTTCCCTGGTTTCACACACATTTGTTGAAGTTGTTCAAATATTTGCCAGAAGAGTGTCAACCAGTGACATAGTTAAGACCTGTGAGCTCCTTGTGTATATCTTGAGTTTACGTAAGAGCACCTACTTCATGTCTTGTTTCCCTTCTTGCTGTTATTTTGTACAACAACAAATACATAATAGGTCACTCCATAAAAGTAGTTAAAATGAGGGACTAATCTGAATTACTGGTGCAGGTTGTGAAGACATTAAATTCTGTTGGGTTATGTGTGGGCGTGTGTGTACATAAACATGCACTGGAATGTTCTATGAAATGAGAATTTCCATTGAGGTACCTTAATTCCAAAATGCACAGCTGTCCTGAACTTTGTCGCAAGTATGATTGGCACCATGTTGTCATTTCACAGTATCGCAGAGCAAGTAAATGTTGTTATTTATCATTTTGTCCTGTGGCATCCAGATAGGCATCAGTCATCACAAACACCTTAAAAAATCTGAAATTTATTACTGACAAATTTGACACCACATAAAATGAAGGTTGGGCATTCTTGAGAACGATGCAAGTAGGATTTAAAACTGTTGCTCTCAGACATTTCCAATGTGGAGTGTACCTTTCTAATTGCCAGATGTATACTTTACAGATTTGTATATGTCGTTGAAGAACTTGTTCATTTAAAGTGGATATTCTGTGTTTCTACTGTTGCAAAGCTAATGACCGGTGCATATATTACGTAGCATGGAGAGACAGTATTTGGCCATGGCCTTTTACAACTGATTCCATGTACCTGAGATTTGTTGAAGCATCTCTAATACCTGTATTGAAATCCCAGGTTATAGTTGCAGTTACAGATATATCGTAAAATTTTTATTATTTTAAGGCATGCTCTAATCTAGGAATGTAAAATTATTTGGTACCCCAAATCTGGTAAATATGGTTTGAGGGGACCAGTGTGCTAAAGTTTGCCAGAAATTATCGTGCGGGGAGTTCTACATATGACACTGGATTGTTATGATGCAGCAACCCCAAATTTAATTTACATTTTCACTGAATTTCACATCTTAGTCGTCATAAATGTCCACATAAATGCCACCATAAATTAACTCATATGCACAATGCTTCCACACTGAAGGAACACATTCAATATTGTGTTGTACTTGAGTATTTCTGTCATGCTGATTTCAGTAAAGGTAGTGTGAGAGTGTTCTGTGAGGCGATTTGATACTTGCTGACATGTGGACATGCGTTAGACATAAACCTGAGTGTCGTTACAGCGTTGGCCACTATGCCCAGGGCTGTTACGATACTTGGACTCTAACGTCAGCGAAGCTGATGTAGGAGTATGTTGTTGAGATTTTTCATCATATGTTGCATGATGAACAGTTACTGAGATGCTTGTGTTAAGGACCAACAGCCTACAGGATAAACTTTGCTAAGACTAGCCTCATTTCCACCCTTTGGCTGAAATCCTTTGCCATATGTTGTAATTGTAATTTCTGTCATCGTGAGTTATCAAACAGAAGTAACTGATTCCTCATGTGAAATTGATAAATGACCAGTGGAAGTTTCACTGTCTTTTAAGCAACCCACCCACACATTTGAAGTAACTAACAAAACTCTGCATCATTTCACATCTCCACAGTTGACTTCCTGAATTTCACACACAATTCTGAGTATATGTACTAATTAGCTACCTCCATGGAGGAGAGTCTCTCTTGAGAAGTTTAATAGGTCCTCAGCTAGTCATGAAATTTCTCACATTTTGTGGAACCCAAAGGTTCATTACTGTGTTCCCCATCCTCAGCCAGATGAATTCAGTCCATGCCCTCACATACTCTTGTCAGGGTTGGCCACAACTTGGTTTGCAAGCTGCATGTACTGGTGTGGCTTTCTGTGGCTGCATTTACTCAGGCAATGAACAGTGTTGCTACTGTGTTCGACTTGATGCATACAGGTATGGATGTTGTGTATGGTGCCCCCTAAAGTGCGGTTCCCGAAACTTGTCTAGCTGGCTGCCCATTACATGTGAAAAAGGATGAACATGTCACTAAGGACAGGATGGTGGCTTCACATGAAGTGCGTGGTATCACGCATTGTCAACCATACTTACACAAACACATTACCTGAAATATTTCTTTAATGTACTTCTTTTTACCCATGAGATATTTGGTTCATTTACAGGACATCTTTATGCATTCTTCGTACAAAATCCATAGAGTTATGTTTGTCCATAACTCGGAAACTACCAGATAGATGGCATTGCAGTTATGTATTCGGGCTCTGCACAAACAATTGCAGTGACTCTGAATTTGATCTTCATCAGTCTAGTCTTAAAATCCATCATACCTGAAGCTGAAGCCTAATTTTATTGAGGTTCCTATTAGCTTTGCAACAATGAACTTGCATCTGAAATAAATGAACATGAAGGCCAGTGAGGTATGCACAGATGCAACGTCTGCATTTGGTGAATATGTGTACTTGGCTGAAATACACCTTTCCACCCAAGTTTCAACATACAGTACTACAGACATACATTCTTAGAGTGAAATGTTTGCAGTACTGACAACATTAATTCTTTTAATCTACATCAATAACTTCTACAGAAATGTAAGAACCTTAACATATGTTGGATAGCTGTGAAGTGAGACAAAAGTAATATCACATCACAGTGTGATCTGTGTAATGTGTTACAATCATTGTTCTGTATACGTACAAATGTAGGCTTGTAGGTATACTTTAACATGCATTGGTTATACATGGGCTGTTCATTTAATTCATACACTATATGTACCACTGTTTTCTTCAGCATCATTGTTGTCCAGTGGTACTTCCTTCCAAATAAATACTCTCCACAGATGCATACTCATTTCTTCCAGTGTTCCACCCCTTCTCTTAAATGCTGGTTGGAAGCTTGTGTTTGATATATTCTGCCAAGTGCCTGCATTATAGTAGTGTGAAATTCGTCATGCAAATAAATGGTAACACTTCAGTTTTGGTAACAAATAAAATTGCATGATGGCCAGATCAGGCATAGAGTAACATTTCAGCACTAGAATTTGTTGTGGTCTGTTGTACAATTTGCTAAGTGCAATGCCTGGCATTATTGTGATTGAGAAGCTATGTTGTCATAACAAAACAAAGGCATAGTAAAACGGTAAAGTTGTTCTTATGCTTCAGCAGCATGCGATGAAGACATATGGAGAAGTCCATTTTTGAAAATGTTGTTACACCATTTACACCACATAACATCATGCACTGTGCACAACACATTTCAGCTGATATTTTGTTGTAAACATTTACGTTATCATCACATGCGGAAACTGTTAATGAAATTTAAGGTTTGTACAGTGTGAAGTCTGCCAGCAGTTCGTGTTACACATACAAATTTGATGCATTACCAAATACTAATGTGATGAAGGAATAATACTTTTAGGACTTTATGTGCTATGCATGTATTTTAATATGATACTGAGAGTGACATTTAATAAAAACATTTTAATATGTGAGAGTGTAAGCACGTGAAAGTATAGGGTTTCTTTTCTCACTGATCTGAGCCCTAGAGCTGTCATGGGACATGATGATGAATGCAAGCTTTCTTTGAAATGAAGTTGCTATGCCCAGGTCAGTTTTTGAAAGAAACTGGCAAAACATTAACCAGATGCACTGAGCACAATCCATAATTTTAAGTGGTGTAGGTTGTGTATGAAGTAAAATTTGGTAATGCAGTGCAGTCAGTTTTGCAGCATTTTTCACTGAACATAACTTTTAAGCCAACATGAATGAAAATACTGCCATTGATGGGAGTGTTGTTTTCTCTTATGGTTCTGAGAGGGCCCCTTTTAACAACCAGTGGCATTATTCTGCAAATACCTTGCTGTTTTATCCAGAACCCATAAGCATAGTTCACATGTTGTATTGCTGCTGCTGTTTGGATATCAATTAGTGAGTTCAAATTCTAGATATTTTCATGTGGTCTGTAAGGACTGCATGGGCACACTAATGGAGATGGACATTAGAGGTGTTAAATTCCAGGCTTGAATTTGACAATTTTCACCTGTTATTTCATGTGTATGAGTAATGTGATGTGATGGGTGATTTCCCTTACTTGCACCAACCACACATTTGCCATGAAGTGTCATCCATCCTTGAACTGCTTGTATCGTTTGAAAATTGTTCTTCTCTGCAGACATTCCTTCTCTTGTGGTTCATCTGTCACCTTTAAAACAGCAACAGGAGGATTTTTGAACACTTGCAAGTTTTCCGCTTCTTAAAACACTGTAAAAAATGAAAGCATGAAATATATTAAGTACAAATGAAAATATGAAAATAATCACCATGATTGCACAAATCACAAACTACACAGAATATGCATGGCACTATATTGAATGAGCATAACAGTTAACCATTTACAGATATTGTAAGCTGTGCTCTGATCTTTGATGAGACTTTGACAGCAGGTGATTGATTGATGGACAACAGCTTTAGTACATGAATTACATGAACAGCCCTAGTAGTAGCACATAGCAAGTGTAAAATGAAGGCAAAGAAGTGTGTTGTGTACTGTCATGCCTCATCTTAACAGAGGGAGTCTTGTTTAAGAGCACTGTGTGTACGATATCTAAGAATGAAATAACCACACTGCCTTTACAACTGCAAGGGGTGACCCTAATAAGTTGACACATGTTGGAGCTTGTGGCTGCATGATTCAGCAGTTTGTGACATATGTTATTTCGTAGACAGTTTATTTAGTGACGTGATGTTTTATTTGTTACGAACATGGGTCAGAAATTGTTGGACTAGAAACTAATTAAAGCTAAATAGTTCCTCAGCTAGCCAAGAAATTCCACACATTTTATGTGGGAAGTTTCTTGGCTACCTGAAAGTTTATTGTTGTGTTTACAAGAGCCTGACACTTGTTCCTATCCTAAGCCAGATGAATTCAATCCATGCCATCCAAACCTCATTTTACAATATTAATTTTAATATTTTTCACCTATCTGTGCTTGTGTCTTCCAAGTGGTTCAGGCTTCCCAACAAATCCCTCTCTACGTTTTTCTTCTCCCCCACATGTGCCACATGCCCCTGGCATTTCATCCTCCTTGACTTTATCACCCTAATTATATCTGGTGAGAAGGACAAAGCATGATGCTGATTATGTCATATCCTGTTACTTCCTCCCCGTTAAGCCCAAATATCTTCCTGACCGCCCTTTTCTTGAACACCATCAGTCTCTAATCCTTCCTTAATATGAGAGATGAAGTTTTACACCTATATAACACACAGGTAAAATCTGCTTCTCTATATTGTAATGTTTTTGTTTTGATAGCAAGTGGAAAGACAAAATATTCTGGACTGAATGGCAGCAAGCATTGCCCAATTTTAGTATGCCCTGGATTTCTTCATGCATGCAAGTATTTCTAAAATGCAGAATATCTTATCCACAGTTGATTGTTACATTGAAATCCACATCGTGGTCCACAATAATTTCATCTACATATGGAGTTAGTTTTCACAAAAGAATGTTAGATAAAATTCTGTATGTAGTTGGTTAGAGTGATCTACCTTTATAATTACTACATGAGTTATATCACCCTTTTTATGAACTGGTATAACAGTAGATTCCTTCCACTGTTGAGCCAATTCTTCCTTATCCCAAATATAAGTAATTAGTTGATCGATCTCAGGATATAGTGTTCTACCTTCTGATGGAAACAGTTCTGCTGGAACATGAACAGTATGTGGTGATTTACATATATTCACTTTGCCAGTAGCCATCTGAAACAAAGAGGAGTTACGTTTTGGTACTACTGGCTCAGCTGTGTGTGCTTCAGTCTGCCAAACATTAATCCCAGGTACATTCAATAGCTGACAAGTGATTCTTCCACGTATTCAGAATACTCTGGGAATTTACAAGCAGATCACCTTGCTCGTCCTTTACACAGTTAGTTCTAGGCTTGTAACCCCTTTTTAAATTTATTTATGCCCCTGTACAGGCCTCTGATATTCTTATTCTTACTGTTTGTTTAAAGCTTGTTAATTTTACATTTTAAATATTCCCAGTTTTTTCCCTGAAATGTCAGATAGCTTAAAGTCATACAGTGTTCAGATTATGTCCATCCATTTGACCTGAAAATTTTGAAAATCTTTCATCAAACCATTATGTTGCTTTTGAATTGTAGTGACCTGCACTCCCTTTAGATGAAAATTTGACTTTTGTGTAATATTCTTCCAAGTGCTGTTGATGTTTCTGCTATTGTCTTAACTTCTCCCAAGCTCTAGATGTGTTTGAGAGTTTAATATGATACTTCCCACCAACTTTGGCATCATTTAGCTTCTTGAGATCAAATCTCTTCATGTCAAACATCTATGTTGCTTGCAATCTTTGTAACCACCAGGCAGGGATCAGTATCACAGTCAGCTTCTCTGGAAGAGGAACATCAGGCATACATGAATGTCATATCCTGTCTATCAAGATGTGATCAATCTGACTGTGAATCTTACCATCAGGAGAGGCTGAAATATATTTATGAATGTTTGGATGTGGGAACACTGGTCATGACTTGACAAATTTACTACTCATAGCACCATTATTGATAGTATTTTCATTTAAAGTCTTGTTCGCAATTGTTGATTTGAAGACACAGTGAAACCTATCTTACACAGAACCTGGATAGAACTGAATCCTGTCTCTAGCAGAAAACTTTCACAGTCCTAAGGATCTTTAACTTAAAATACATCTATTAAATGGAACCTGCCTGCAACAGAAAGAAGATCTGGTACCTTGTGTTTTTACTACAGGCAGGTCTCATTGTATCTTTTGTTCCAAATTATGCATTTAAATCTCCTAACATAATTATTTTGTGGTGCTTAAAAGAATTTATTGAATACCTGCTGTAATTCTTCATTTGAACTGTCCTTGGAGTTATCACTTTTATCTTCAGTTGGGGCATGTACATTCAGAACACTAATATTCACCCAGTGACTTCTCAGCACTATACATGACATTCTGTCATTAACAAACCCTACACTTGTGACTGCTGATGTGATTCTCATATTTACATTTCTGTCCCTAATTGATGATTTCTATGCCTTCTGTCATAGAAGAAGGTAAATTCCCCTGCTGATTCAGTGCCACCCTTGTCCCATCTGACCTCCTGTACTCCCACCAAATGTGACCTGTAATTTGCTAATTCTGTTAAAATTGTTCTGTGACCCTGACTTGTAGAGGCACCTTACACTCCAAGTTCCAAATCTCATGTCGCTTTCCCGTTGCCTAGATCATTTCACAGAATCCACCCAAATCCAAGGCCCCATGTAACTTCTTGTAACATCTTAATTTTTTATGATGAGGTGTTTTTAACATCTTGCCCAGCCCCCAAGCTTGAGGACAACCCATTGTTGGCTACTAGCAACTGCTTATTCAATACTTATTGTTACCCTTCATAACTGCAGGCCATCTCCTCCATCTGCAGCTTGAGGACATCCTATTCTGTGGTGACTGGGACTCATTTAACACAGTGTTGGACAAGAAATCCAGCATTAAATATGTAATGATGTTGAAGAAAAATGTAATTTAATGTTACAGACCGTTTAAGGAAAGTGAACAGTGAGAAGCAAATGAGATTTTGTGCGGGTAAAGAAATTTCAAGACTGAAGAATTGTTACAGATGACAGAAGATTTGGCAACTTCAAAACTGATCCAAATATAGAAAATGGAAATGAAATTGTGAGATGTCACTTACTGACTTTTCAGAACATTTTAGAAATGAACATGAGTACAGGGACTGTATGACTGGTTTTGACCAATGATATGAACGTGAAAGTGCATACCAAAATGGCATTGAAAGTTTTAATAACAAGCATAAACTGAGAATAGAAATCCAGTTAGACTATTCAGCATGATCATTCTGATGCCAACCATGCCACTTGGAATTCCTTATTATGAATTGCTTTCTTAAACAAATGGTTTAACCGTGTTCCTTCAAGACTTGGAATGTTTACAGCACATTATCTGAAAATGCCAAAGTTTGGCCACAGAAGTGAATTTGACACCATGGCAATGAAAGTGGGAAATTTCAGTAAGCAATTTTTGGCAAAGAAATCGATGTTGGAACATCCAATGGACTATACAGGTCTCATTTGGCCCCATGTGACCTGGTCATCTAAAAACCTCCTTGAGAAATTCTCATAAAGACCTTTAAGAGAATGATATTGTAAAAACTGCTCAGAGAATATTTTCCACAGATGGCAGAGATGTTTTAATGCATGTAGTAATGTTGGTGGGCGGGGCTTACTCTCACTGAAGGTTACGGACACTATATTGTGTGTACAGAAGCAGGCCAAGTATTTGTCAGACATCATATGTGTTTCAGTGAATGGTGTACATGTGTTCATCACTTAGGATGTTTGGCAGTTATGTGTACCAGTACTACTATTGTCAGATGTCTTATGTAGTGAACTTGTTTACCTTGTGTATGCAGTTCAAGGCAGTTTAATTTCCATAATTAATAAACAGTTGTTTCCATATAGATCTCTGATCAAAAATATGAAACTAGTATTATTGCTTGCACATTCCATGGGAAGGTTTGGGTTGCAATGTTTTAAATGTTCCGTGCATATCATATTTAACATTATATTTACAGCTGTTGCCATTAGAAGTGACCTAATTTCTATTCCTATTCTTGTTTTACCTGTATTGCTGTTTGAGTATTATGAGCATTCTTCAATTAATATCATTTTTACTTTGAGTATTCTACCTAATACATGAATAGCAATGCACCTGAAGTCATGAAAGAAACTAGCTTTTATGTACTAGAGTATACTGAAGTGATGTAAGGATGCCAGTATAAAGCAACATGCATTATTCTTGCATAACCTTATATTGCAAGCCACTGAGTGGCACTGGCTAGTTTTGTTCCAATTTGTAGTGATGAATGTTCTTCATATGCATGTACAAAATTCAGTGTACCCATAATTTCCCTTTAAACTAAGATGTACTTACAAAGAAATTTGTGAGAAATGTTTATATCAGTTGAATGTTTGTGAGTTGTATCCAGTCTAGCCTATGAACTATGATGCTATTTGTACAATAATGACAGTGAAATCTATTCATACTCATGCAATTGCTTATCTGTAACATATCTGGAGCATAGATTTTTGGGAGCAAGCAATGCTACTTTTTGAACTTAGAGTGCAGGAAATGATATGACATATCTGTCAGTACTCAACTACTTAATCTTTTCTTGAAGCAGTGTAACATAAACAGCTTCAATATGCAGATGAAGGCCAGGACTGGAATTCAGCAGCTTATTTTATTGGTGCAGTATCCAGTTCATTATGTTCCACTTGGAGCAGTGCCCTCAATACAGACATTAACAAACCCAAGCAATGCCTAGTAGGAATATGGTTACATTGTATAATGAAGTGCCAAATCATCTCAGCATCCATAATGTATTCGTACCACTGAAATATTATTGAAAGTGCGTACTGTGAGATACTTTTTATATTTGTACTGCTGTGTGTTGATGGATAACAAATCCATACTGAATAAATTTAAAAGATTCATATTGATTTTAAGAATGATAAATCCAGTAACCTGATTATATGGATATAAATTTCTTGTACTGTATTAAATGGGAGTACAAATTGAGCTACACATCTGTAAGTGTGTATGAATTTCCACTAGGGATCCTTCTTATATCCTACAGATGTTCTTCACTGAGTTCCTCACATCCTTAAGTCAGATGATGAGTTGGTACTTCAAAATGGACCACAGCATTTCTTTCCTCCCCTACACTGAATTTTTAGTTCATAACAATTCATACATCCCCACAATATATTCTAAGTTCCGAAGCACAGTTGCAGGGCTTTGAACTATAAAGGCTAGCAACGAGGACACTTTCTTGGCGTTAAACAGATTACAGGCTTTGTAATATGTATGGCTACAAATTTAAAAGGAATAAACCATTTGGACTAATGTAAGGCCTGTTGTAGAGCTTGTATAGCATAGTCAGTATAGTGACTAGGCCAAAGGCTGGATGACTGAGAAAGTGTGTTTGGATACGCAGCGGGGGCAAGAGATTTTCCCTCCTTCAAAGTGCTTAGCAGCCAGGATGTGAAGCTGACCACTCACCTACGTTCGTGCTGAGCCTGAACATGATAGGATCTATATGTCTGTGCCCCCATATGCCTTAATGACATGCACAGAGACAACTTAACATTTACCTGTTGAAATTTCAGCCGGACAGTTTGATGCTTCCCACCTGTTGCTATGATTGTCACGTATGTTTTCATTGATTGACTCTTACACTTTGTGTCTGTTAAGGGATACTGTGAAGTCACAGTTTCACTGAATGTGCATGCTGTGAAATTGAAGTCTTCTTGAAAAGCAGCCTGACAGCATCAGTGGTGCTACTGTCTTAAGGTACATTGATATTGGCCAATATCAAGACTCCAGTATCAACTGAAGCATGAGTACCTCTCAGCTGATTTATTAGAGACAGATCTCTTTGGCAGTCACTGCCACGTGGTATATGTATCCATGGCTATACCAATTACTTGCTGTGGAAATATTTTTACCATGGCAGTGCAAAATTTGTGCCCTTGTCCATTGCAGAAATAGGTAGAACCACAAGAAGAAACAACACTACATCTCTTTAACCTAAGCTATCCCCTTGGGTGACCAGAAGTAACACAGCAGTTTTGTTTATTCAGTATTTTTGGTGTTGTATGTTCCTGTTAGTGTATTTTTCTGTAACATCTAGTTCACTCACCAGCAGCACAAACAATATAAACGCAAGCAAGACTTGAGGTTCTCCCAGTGGTATTGCTGAAGATGAGATATTCTGAGATGTGACACTATGATGTGGGTGAGTGGTTCCGAATATCAGGTAGGAACCCAGAATTTTTCATTTGGAGGAGGGGACTGACCCTGATGCTGTATATAATTTATATTTGATTTAAAAAATTATGTTATAAAAATCATGTAACTATACCTGTAACACAACACTGTTTGCAACTGCATTTATGCGCATGTGAATATAAGTACATGTCCCATGGCTCACTCACCTCATTTAAATCACAGTCTCGCCTTCCTGTTTTTTTAATTTCATCTAAGACAGCCTAAGTTTTTATTTTATTTTTCAAAATTTTAGTGTACTAGTCAACAGCCGATTTTAGTAGCTAATTTCGACTGAAGGCTAAATCACATAAAACGTGTGATATCATCTTGTCTAAAAAGTCTGTGTTTTTTAAATTTCGATTTGGAGGGGCTGCAGCCCCACCCCCTTGGGTCCTCCCCTCCTCGATATTCTTTCGAAATGTCAGAAACTACAACGCTTATATTTTAATCGTATAGCTAAAAGTGCGGAGTGCGATTATTTTATTTTCTCGCCGATCGCAAAACGTTTTGCCGAAGTACCACACCATGTATTTACGAAGCATGCTTAGACTAGGTGAATGTAGACTTCAGAAGAACAAGTCACGCTCCGGCTGCCTGCCTTCTAATAAGTGCATTCTTACGTATGTTTTACGAGCAAATACTATGTTATTATAATGGTATGGAGGACGAAGAAGAAGAAAATGAAGGAGGAAGAGGAGGAGAAAAAGGTGTAAATTTGAGATAGCGGGGAACTGTCCCGGTAGTTGCATGTACGACAATAAAAATATTTATATGCTCTCTAATTATACTCAGTATCGTCTTCCGATATAAAGCGCTCCAACGACCACATGCCTTAAGTATACTCTTGACAGTACCAAGGTGAGTTACGAAACACCGTAACAAAGTGACTACAGCTGACCGAGGGATTGTCGGCAGTGGCTCATGCATTTCCGCCTCATTTGTTGAGTGGGAGTGTAATAGATTTTCCCATAACTGAGAAACCTGTGGTTCTAAGAACAAATACGCCTACGTTCGAATGCCTTCTTGTTTTCGTTGCTTCATTACAAAATAGTGAATCACTTCCACGCAGAAGGCACCAAACTTTCGCCACACACACACACACACACACACACACAAAAAAGGCGTATTGAATGACCCAGGATGACTTGACTGAAAAAGGACAGCTTTTGAATCACTAGTTATTTCATGAATACAATGCTGCTACTGTATAACATTTGAGGTTCTCATGGCTGTAAATACTAAGACCGATCTTCTGCGATATGACACGATGTAGTCTGGTACGTGTTCACCAACTTTTCAGAGGAACACACTGAAGTCATCTTCAGAGCATCTTACGGTAATTTATATGGTGAGAAAATTACTCCGACTGAGAGGACAGTCATTTCATTTCCGAATTTCCTCGAAACCAAAGTCCTAGCTTCCTTCTGAAAGCACAGTACAGTACATTATTGCCACAGTCTCAGGGCTCCAATGCAGCAAGTATAGGCGGAGACAATTCATTAAAGAAGAAATTATGCCCAGAAGTGTCTTACTAATTAGCATAACTGTTCATTTATTATTATTCTTCTTAGCCTCAATACATATTAAAAATAAAAGCAATGAAGAATTTGACACACAGCAATCGATTTGTGTTATCATTATGTAGATTCCTACATCAGATACACATATCAGTTAATAAAGTTAATTTTGCGTGTCAGGTGGATCAATGCCTTCATTATCCTCCATTATCTTCAGCTTAAATACAGCATTATTTGATGGAAATGAGTGTCGCATAGACTTGCAAAAGTGTATTACTTTGTCACTGAAAGATTAGATCCGAGGACGGGGGGCAGAATTAATTATCAGTACTCCAGCCAGCGTTGAATCATGACTAGTTTATCCTTTTAGAAGACCTCCGACGTAACTGAATTTGTTCGTGATCAGCTCACGATAAAATTTCGCGAAGTAGAGCTGCAAGTCAATATATCAGAGTGTCATGAAAACAACCGTCGCTTTGGCAGTAACTTTCATAATGCCGGGTGAACACATTTAATGTAGTGTAATTCATGAAGAGAAAAGTACAAGAATGAAAATTAAGCCTATTCCGGCATGTAATATGAACAAATTTTTAAAGCGCTACTCGAGTTTCCAAATATTGCCGCCAGTGGAATGACACGTCCCTTCTATAAAACGGCGACTTATGCACAGGGAGCTAAGTGTGCGTTCTGCATGCGATTTTTGGAAGAAGAGGGTTTGATGACGTGTTATTTCAACAAGGCGAATCGTGTCCGCACTTTCATTTTGCAGTTCGGAATTTCTTGGATGGAAAGTTCCCACGGAAATGGATTGGCAGGAGCGGCCTTTCAAATTTGCCACCTCGGTTCCCTTACCTTACACGATTTGGTTTCTTCTTCTGGGGATACATAAAAATTCTTATAACGTTCTACTATTTGCCACCACTTTGCAGGAGCTTCCTGGGAGGATACGAGCTGCAGTTACACATGCCAAGTAAAGCAATAACTGGACTGAACTTGAATACAAACATGATACGTATATGCCGGGCCATTCATGATGACCTACTTAAATACCTGTAGACTGTTAAGTGTAGATGACAAAAACTTAATCATTTATCCTACCAAAGCGTGTTCAGTGTTTCATATTCCAGACTTCTCATTTATAGACTGTAAGATTGGTTCTTTGGTCTATTTTTAATCGGTAGCAATGGAAGGTTTCTTGTTGAAAGAAAGTGCACTGCCATGTTACCCCAGTATTATTCAGCATAATCCGGCTATATTTAGCGAGTAACTGAAAGGTGTTCTCCTAAATGTAACGGCACTTGTTGTAATATTATCTTAATAATTTGTTGCTCTATTTGTTTTTCAACCGAACTGTGGTTCCCTTTCTTTGTTAAATCGGGGATGGTTTGAGTTGGAGTACTTGATTACCTTCATTACTGCTTGTTGAAAATAGCTCTTTCTGTTCTTAGTATCGCATTGTTCGCCACGCTCGTTGTTTCATTACTACCTAGTATTTCCAAAAAGTCGCTTATCTGTTAGGCATAAGATACACGGAGAGTAATATGAACTGCTTTTACGCATGCAACACTACAGTCGTGAGTGACGTGGTGTGTGGTAAAGATCTATATTTCAGTTTACCTGTTCACGGAGAACGCTGGCAAGATAAATAGCTGGCTCCTAGGCACTAAGAGCAGAAGTTGTGTATAGTCAAATAATATGGAAGGGGTTGGGAGGAAGCTGCAGTGACTTATTACACGAAAATAACCCAGAACCTTTCTAGGGTCTGAAGAAATCCACAAAACCATCAGTCATGGTATTCGGGATCACGGCCGAAATGCTTACAGCTCACTGTTGGAATAAAAGTCGGGGCATTACAGCGCCCAGCTTGTTAAGTAGAAAGAACTATGAGCAACTCTACCTTCATTTAACATATGTCGTAAATCAAATTTTGCAATAAACAAAGAATTTTTGTTTATAAATTCTCATTAAATTTGAGTAAAGTCTGTAACACAAGGTATTTATAAGGCCCCAATCCCAATAAAAATCACCCATCTCATATTTTTGCTATGCACTGCATACATATAAACAGAGGCTTGAACCCGATGCCAACTCTTAGGCTACAGCTGAAACCATCTCTGTGCTGGTTTAACAAAAGAGCGATGTTGTACTTTTAAAGAGACAAACATTGCATGCTCCAAGCTGTTCAGTAAAAATACGTTTATTTTTAAATCCTTCCGCATCTTACTATAAATAGGGCTTGAAACACTGGCCCTACATGTCAGCAGTTGTGTTCTACCACTCATGGCGCTATCAAAAGGGTACCCCTTGTTCAGAAGCACCAGCTTTTTACAGGCGCTACCTCCTACAAGCTAATATTCAATCTGTAATAGCACGCCACTCAGATGACAGAGCTCGTAAACAAAATCAGAATGTGTTATTGACCCGAAGGCAGGAATAGGTCAAGCCGTCAGTACACACGAGAAATAATGATCAATCCAAAATGCCCTAGAAGTATAATGTTAAGTGGAAACCCACCGAAATGTGGATTGACACATACTAACCAATGTACCATTGAAAAATATATACTAACCTTCATAAATAAGTCCCTACATATCTTTTGACGAAAAGAGTCGTCACCTTCAGGGGGTCACTGATGTGAGGTCCATACAAGCATCCTCACATCAGTGACCCCCTGAAGATGACGATTCGTTTCGTCGAAACATACTTGAGGACTTATTTATGAAGGTTAGTATATACTTCTCAATGGTGCATTGGTTGGTATGTGTCAATGCATGACGAAAATGCACGGTTTCAATAACATAAAGTCCACCGAAATATGTCTGCTGGTTTAAGGCTGACTAACTGTCCTGATTATTTGCCATTCTTAACATGCCTAATGATTCACATTAGCACAATTTAAAATTAAAACCGATATAAGCAAATTTAACACATTTTTGTTATTTTACAAGAAATAATAGGCTTACGATTTAATGTCTGTGTTGCTTTGTGTCCATGTCTGTTCCCTCTTAGTAAGTTCTGAAAAAATAATGCACCAATGAATAAGGTAAGCATATCTTGCTAATGGAGGTAATTTCACCATTGTAGGTTTTCATTTCGCACTACCAAAAATGCTGACGTAGTGGACTTTATACTTGTTAGGTAGAACCACACTATTAGCGTATTAGCGTTTTGTGTAGCAACAGAACCTTGAAAAATAAGAAAACCTGTTACGGTAATATTCTCTCTATGATTTACAACATATGCATGAACCATTTTTATAGGCCTTGTGTTAACAATTAAAAACACGGAGACATCGTGAAACTCTTGGACATACGTCAAGAAAATGTAAGGTGGTCGGAATCCGTACGCGGCTATTGAAAATTGTAGGAAAATGGATCACCAATTTGTTAAGGGCATTTAACCTTTTGAAGCCTAGAGGTAACTTTACATACCACCAGGTTTAACATTAAAAAATTCTACGTGGTACCCACATTGCGTTTATGTGTTTTGTACGGATCTCAGAACAAACAGCAACTTTTGCCTTATAAAACATTAACAGATTGGTTTTTATAACCGAAGTGGAGAGTGTTTACAGCGCGGTACGCACTGAGTCCTTATATAAAACAGATAAGCTTCGTCTTTAAAGGGTTAATCTACACAAGGTAGGTTACGAAAGCGTAGGTATTAGATATTCTAGAATTCATTTGTGGAGGCCTGTTTTAAGGACGACTGTTATTTTTCAATAGATAAGGTGACTAGGTTACGGGCTATACGACTAATACATCTGTGTTCGACTCACGGCGGAGAAAGAGATTTTTCTAGGTTTCAAAACATCCACACCGGTCCCGAGGTCCAACCATCTTCCTATTCAATGGGTACTGGGGTCCATATCCTAGGGGATAATGCGGCGTGGCAAGAAGTTGACTACCCACCTCAATCTGCAGCTGAAATTAAGAATGTCTGGAGCTATACCTGTATTTCGCTTATGCATCATTGTCACGATGCTTCATTAAGCAGACACTTTGTGTTATTTATTTTTAGATGGTTATCTTGGGCACCTTCGTCGCTTTATCTCAGAAAATGAGCCCCCGATACCCACTGAAGGGGGGCTGGTTCGGGGCCAGAGTCGATCTGAACACAGTGCTGGAAAGAAAAATCTCCGCCCCCGGCGGGAATCAAAACACGATTAGTCGATCTCCCACTCCACAGCCAGTTTCCGTGCCGCTTAAGAGACCAGACTCGCCTGTGCTTTTATAGGATGAGCCTGTTCGGACATCGATAAATTAGATGTGATATTTACAAAAAGTGGAGCCTACATTCAACAGAAGTGGTATGTTTGATATTTAGTGTAGGGACTGTCATAAAGTTTGATCGAAATTCGGTTAAATTCAGAGGGTGGATCATGGCTTCCACTCTACGAAATTTGTAGAGAGAAGTGGTAAGAATTTGCTAGTTTCATGCAAAGCCAGAAAGAGTATTTGATTTTAGGCATTGGTAGAAAGCCGGAAATCGAAAAAAAGAGTATTTTGTTTAATATTCTCGGCGGTTTCAACAATTTGTTCCGCCGCGCAAAAGAACTTTGGCCCAAGGGGTATCTGCAGTACATTTACCAGTCACCTACAGCCTCGTCTGCATAGTCACTTCGCATCTGAAGAGTAGGCTTTTGTGTTACTTATGTGTTACTCAAAAAAGCGCAGTTTGCAGCCTTATAGGGTTCTAGAAGAACATGCTGAGTTTATGCCGTGAGAAGCAGAGGCAGATTCTGCAGGAACAAAGAAACAAGTTTAGCTTGGAAAACATTAGGAGCAGAGGTCACATAAGTTCCCGTCTGCGTCATCATGTTTCTACCTTCTTGCGACGACATGCGAACGGACTTCCCCAGAGGCATTCACCTTCCTCACATGTCCTGAAACCTGCAATCTATTGAACCGAAATATCTGATTCACGTTTCCTTTCCAATTCTCTTTGTTCTCCTGCAGGTCTTTTGCTTACGTATTTTCAGTAGCATTCAAACAAATTCGGATTTAACACATTATAATTATTACATGGTTTTACAACACGTCTAGCTAAAGTGTTTTAGCCACGGTGATCAGTGATTCTGATATTATGTAACATCTCTCTGTCAACTGCAGTCGTTCTGCAACATCGAAAGGGATGAAATACTGTCATCAATGGTAAGGAAGCAGGTGTCGTAAAGATTTGGACGGATGCTGTCTTGGTCTGTTTCAATCACTATACTAATTTTATACTGGGGAGACTGAGGTACACCACGATTAACATTATTCTGGTTAGCAATAATCTCGGCTGCAAATAATAGCTCCCAAACAAACGGCTGGAACGTCACCTCGCAGGAGACATTCATCTTAGTTGACCGCAGCTTGCAGTATCCCAGATTACATTTAGGTTATACATCACGAAAGGACAGAATAATTAGTGAATAATAAAATGGAAAGAATGCGGAAAAAAACAGTCGCGGCTTAACTAAATATACTATACTGGCATTTGCCTGGCGGGGCTGAGGAAAACCTCAGCCAGAAAAACCAGTACTTCAGTCCAAACTTTGAAGAGAAGGCTTACCGAATATTTAATATGAATAACAACTATTTTACCACAATGTCTGGTAGGTGATAGTAACGAGAATTTGTGGTGGTAATGACGAAAATTTCTGAAGCAATCTTCATCTGCTTCGCAGAAGGAAATTTCGCAGATTGCTTGGGAACAGAAAGTGAGAGAATCTTACGGCTGAATTCAGCCGAGTTCCACCAGGAGGCCGTTACCCACGTGGGATTAGTTAGATTTATTTATTTATAAACCATAACTCTATAGGGAGCAGTCTGACTTCTCACGAAGCAGACCTAAAGCAGTTGTTAGCATCCACGGCCATGGGACACCAATATTCCTTCCCTTCTTCACCTCGAATGCATATGTGCCATGAAAAACGAAATTACAGAAAAATACCAACGAAAATGTAAGTAATGTAAACTTAAACAAAGTCGACGGGTAAATAGTTGCCGACATTTCGAAGGGTCGAAGCGCCTTTTCAGGATTAAGCCTTCAAGAAAAGTAGGCCTACTAATAGTTTATTAGACCTGATTTTTGTGTGACCTCAAAAAGTGTGTGTATCTAAAACAAAAGGAAAATCTTTCAGGCATAGTTGCTTTGATAAGTGAAGAACTGATATTAAGTTCAGAGCTTTGTGTCGGTCGAGGAACCAACGTGGGATGTGCGCGCTCTCTTCAAACTCTGCTGAAAAACACAGACTTTAATAAACTGAGGAAAACTGACCAAATAGGCAATCCAAAGAACTGATTCAAGGATATTTGAATACGCTGGCTTCTACAACAAGGCTGTAATTCCGCAAAACAAAATGTTGTCGTCAATCCGATTAACTGCATGCTTTATATGGCACTGCGTTAATGCATAACTCTTTGAAATAAAACAGGTCACATTCACAATTTTTACCATTCTTAATTAATCAAATAGCATTTCATTCTTATTTCTTAAATGTTTGGCACTTAACCATGGAAGAATGCATTATAATAATGACTTTTAAATAAACAAACAGGACGTAGATTATAACAGTCGCCGCCGCACACATGTGGTTTTTATTGTTCGCTAATGAATGAAATAAGTATCGTGCGTATGATGATTCATACCCTCACTCCTCCCATAAAGGCGTTAAGAAACACCCGACCTTCTACCCAGCTGTTGCGATATAAACACGACCGTGCTTTTAAAACCTTTCACAGTAGGGGCTTTTTACTGAAGCCATCGAGTCTGATCTCCGCTGTTGTTCAGAGTCAGAGGGGCTCCACGGCGAATGTGTCAGGATTTTAATTGCGACGGAAATATGGAGCACGGTGTCATTTAGGGAAACTAATCACTTTGTTGTGGTGTTAAAATTGAGGTGTCTGTATATGTTCGGTTTGAATAACACGTAATTCTAGCAAGTCTTCTCAAAAACTCAGCAGTTAAGTTTAAAATCAATTGCGTCTAAATATAATTATTCGTTAACAGAGGAAAGGGAATGGTGAGCATTTCTGCTTCTCAGAATCTGTACTGTCTAACTACACCTAGGAGTCTGAATTTGAATCAGTTTTATGAACTGGCATAGTGCAGTTGAGAGCTTGTGAGCCACAAGGCAGCTTTTCGGGAAGTCTCAAGCTCGTATTTGTTTACTGGAGTGGATTCAATGTCGTACATCCGAACGGCACTGTTACTCTGCTCTTGTCTGCTGGCGCAAGTCTCATGCGCTCCCAGTCCCGCAAGTCCAGGGCTCCCTCCTGCATCAGCGGTACGTACACATGTTTTATTATCACGTCAGTATTTGATATAACTACAATAAAGTGGGTTGCAGATTTAAAGACTAACACATACTCAGATGTTTAGCGCCAAAGAATAAAATATATACATAACTGAGGAATTAAGGCAAAGGAATTGACATAAATCCGAGAAATGGAATACCTGAGCCTTGAATTTCGTCTTTCTGTGTAACAGAAATACTTGCTTGTCTAGAAAGCAGCGGCATGGCCATGAAAAATGAAATATAAGCAATGCCATGTTATTTTAGTTGCAAGTGTGCTTAGAAGTTTAGATAGAAAAATATGATGATGGGAATGAGCCAGGCGCTGACTGCCACCAACTTCACTTGGCCCCTTCTGCTTCGGGCAGCGTAAATATGACTCTACTGTTATTGCTTGTACGCCTACCACTTAATTTATCTGTGATTTAAGTTGCGGGTCCATATGCCTGCATTATCTCTTCTAAAGACACCATGTAAACTTACTTAATATTCTTAATTAATTCTCCATTGCTAAGTAGTTTGACTTTTGAAAAAGAACAAAAAATCGTAATTTAAAGTATCTAGAAAAGATCTGTGAGTGGTTATGTTGTGTTCAGAAATGGCGTTTTGTGAAGTCACAATATGTAATGGTATGAAGATGCACGGTACAATCGTGTAGGTTGGCCCAAACTTTTAATCTTCATTCCGGAGCACAGCGAATTTTCTACAATAATGAGTTCGCGTCGTGCACTTTTGAGAGTTAACAAGTCAAAAACTCGAGTACAGTAAATAAGCCTATCAGGAGAGCTATGTCCTATCCCATATGGCTGTATGCTCTACTTGATAGATTTAAGGCTTTGTTTACTGAGCGCAAATGTAGCATATCTGTGTCTAATAAGTCTGGCCCTGACCCAGTATCCGATGCTTTCTTAGTGGATGCACATTGACGAAAATTGATAAGACGTAAATACTGTAATAAGTTAAGCAGTGAAATAATGTTAACCTATTTGTCTTATGTTACTAGGAGTATGTCCGTGTTTTAGTGTTTATGTGTCCATGATTGAACATTCTGAATTTAGGCAGACGATCTTCACAAAATTTCTCATGAATGTGATACACTTACCTCTAGACACCACATCGTTAAGCATGTCCGGGCGTGAAGATGAAACTGTAAAAACTGTTTATTTCTCGTATTCCACATTAGCACATAGAGGTGCAGAGTTCTGAAACGGAATTGACGCCTGAGATATTTATATAGAAAGGGGGGCAGCGTTCATTAAGCATTGTTAAAGACAAACTAATCGACCACAATATATTAAAATCCATTCAAAGTTATGTCTATTAGGAGGCAAATGTTCGCCACTATTGAGGAACATTACAACGAAGTTACTGTTACAGACCAGTGTCTGTACACATGCAGGGACCAGTGTCTGTACACATGAAGGGATCAGCGTCTGTACACATAAAGGGACCAGTGTCCCTACACATGAAGGGACTAGTGTCTGTACACATGAAGGGACCAGTGTCCGTACATGTGAAGGCCTGGAATGCAGTAGATTCCAAAGCAGATTGTCAGCAAAGTGCAATTTTCACAGAAAAGTAGCAGCGCCTATTGGTTCTAAAATAGACACAACTCAGTATGTTTATTTCAATATGCTATAGAGTACGATTATATTTTCAGCTAAAATTCATGCGACAGTATGGCTACCTGGAACAGGGAACACCCGATTCTGAAGCTCTGTACAATGAAGAAGCTATTATAGAAGCAATAAAAACTGTTCAAAAATATGGTGCTATTCCACAAACAGGGAAGCTGGACAACGCAACTCTTCAGGTAGCTGACTGACAGAGTCACTAGCTAACGTATGTAAATATCACAGCTGATTGTAATCTGATCCAGAATAAAAAACGAGTATGCGTTCTACCTGTTTCGATTTCAATTTTTTCTTTCTTCCTAATCATGCCTTCCAAGAACGTTTTGTGCTAGGATTTTTTACAGTTCTTTATTCGTGACGTAAACATAAAGGCTCACCGTACGCCTACTCACCACCAAAGTAAGTATCAGACACCGATGTAAAACCAACAGAATGACTTCCCGGCACCGTGCTAGAGACAGTGGTCAATGAAAAAACAAAGGTAAAATTTATAGTATTGTTGATTTATTGTTTAATTTCCCAGTCACTTAAGTGATACTAAGATCAAATACGCCATTATCTTCAAATTTTTCTTTTATTTTATTGATTTTTCGGCCCAGAGCGACTGTACAGAACCCCAGTCCTATATAAGTGTCTTTTAAGTAGCCTATGTTTCTAATTTTACCCACCTTGTTTTATAAGACTTTATATATATATATATATATATATATAATTCCGTCTTTTATTGAAACGAGATAATTACATGCACACAACTCTCTGAATGGTCAACAATCCTGATTCAGTGAAACATTTTATTTGTGCGATTCATTTCCACAATAAATAATGGCTCTTGTTTGTAATCACCCTGGTAAAGCATATGCAGTTTCTCTCCTTGATGTGAGAGCTCGATTTTCTTCACCTTGAGGAACCTCCATTAAATGAAAAAGCCTTGATTTTAGTTTGCAAAATTGCTTAAATCTCTTTTCAAAACAAGTGCTTGTATTTCTCAGATGCATGGCAAATTCATGAAGGTGAATATACCCATATGTATTTCTCCACAACTAAAGAGATGTTTCAAACTGCTAGACTTTTGCTGGGCTAAAGACTCTTAGTTCCCAAGCTTCCTGCATACGTTAACAACTGACACAAAATGAAATTCTTCTTTCCTAGTTAATGGTATCAAAACGCTGTGGAGTGCCCGACATAGTACGTCACAAGGGTGACAGGCAGAAAAGATATGTTGTGGGAGCTGCAGGGTGGAAGAAACGAGATATCAGCTACTTGTAAGTTGTACAATATATGAAGTGTACTCAATGACTGTAACATGAAGCTTCCTGTTTGTTACCAGTTAACTTTAATGAGAAGTTGGAAAAGATCCTAATGTCACAACACTATGGCTCAAGACATGCAAAACATCAATTCCATTCAATATCAAGCAAGATACCATCAGTGCACACAGCACAAACCTTAATTTTTCTGTGACTTATTTACAAGAACGTTTCCAACATATTTCAGTCTATAATAGACCATCTTCCAGGAATCATGTTTACAACGTGAGTTTTGAAGTTCCCATAGCTGTGTGGTTGATGGATCAAGTCTTCTGGTATCTGACGCTGCAAGGGTAAAGCAAACTGCTTGGATCTTGAAAATGAAGGCATCATGATCCTTAAAAATGTTGGGAACCACTCACCTAATGACATAGCATCACATACCAGAAGACCTGAACCCTCGCATGTTACAGTATTGGAAACTACTGAAGCTTTAGTAGCTGTGAATATGTTAAAAAAATTGCATTTAATTGGGATCATGTGTCATAAATTAGAATATATACCTACAAAAGGAATGCTTTCCTGTAAGGGTATTTGATATTCTTAAAATAATTTAGTATACTTCAACCAGTATTATATTTGCAATAAATGCATTAATTTAATGTCACAAGTATTCATTGTGCTATATGTTATTTTCTGTTTGTGTTTTGAAAATGCTGGTCTTCCTAACTCCATTAGTTGCAACAATAAAACAGAGTCTTTGGGGGAGGGACAGAGGAAGCTGCATAGTGTGAGATCATGCTCATTTTTCTGCACAGCTGTTGTATTTATGATCTATTGTGATGTACGTTTAAATTAATGTACATTAACGTTTACTTCTTGTCCTCCTTATCATCATCATCATCATTGTCATCACCATCTTTTCTAATCTTTTAGTTATCCTCCTGAATCACTGGTGCATCTTACCACTCAGGCTTCAGGTTTCAGGTTGCAGCACCTGCCTTATTATGCGTGATGTACCCCACATACCTCTTTTTTACAAAGAGTCGATTGAATGCTTATGTGGTGTTAATACCAGTTACTCTTTTACCTCTTTAGTGACAAATCCTATGACCTCAGTGATCAGTGGTAAAACACAGCATTTTATGTTCCACATTTTTTGAATTTTTATGGTATAACTCTATATTTCAGCATCTTTGCAGCCTCATTTTGTATTACATTCTTATCTGATGGTGTTGCTACGTCTATCACTAAGCAAAAATCTATTTCACCAACACAAACGTCTGTGCAGTCACAACACAAGTTTGCACATACTGCTATTTTCATACACCTTAGTAGGTTCATAATTTTGCAATTATTTTTGGATAGAATTGTTTGTTTTCTGTGCTAGTTTCAGACTTGTCCCTGAATATCTTAGTAATTTTCTTTGAATTGGTGCCTCTATGTGTAAGTGGTATCCAAACCTTCTTTCCTCATCAATACAAGGGTTGGGTTTGTAATCTTATCTTTTTGTCAAAATTTTGTATTGCATCTGTTAGAAAATAATTAACTGTTGCTGTATCAAATACATTTCTTTGTATTCTGTATTTGGAATGGCAAAACACAGCTACAATTTACTGTTTATCGAAATGCTGCAAGTTTTTTTATAAGAAGATTAGAACTGTAGTATATGGTGATACTAGTCATTATGAGTTTACAGTAACTGGCTTCCTCATTTGTGTGTTTAAACCAACATGTCCACAATATATATTGTCAACAGTGTTGCTAACTGGTCACCAAAGCTTTCTGAAGATGATGTGGTAAATGAGATGAAGAAAGCTTTCAAAGCATGGAGTGGATACGCACGGCTCAATTTTCATCATGTTCAGAATCCTAATGCAGACATTACAATAGCATTTGGGAGAGGACCTCATCAAGATGGGTAAATATTTTTAAATCCGAGTTAAAAATACAGAAACTGTGTAATACATTTATCAGAAAGAATTACTGCTGACACACAAACTTGAGAAATCAGTTTCCTTCTATAGGTACGGCATCAGAAAGAAATTTCATGTAAGTGTAGATATATATAGATACTCAAATTCAATAGCAATGTTGCTATACTTAATATTACACATATTCCGTGCAGTTGTTTTACATGCGTGTTTATTTATACCAACTACTGCACATCAATTCTATATATATGTTCTACATGCTCCTAGATGTTTTGGTTGACATGGTGAGCCAAAACATGTAGGAGCATGTAGAATGAATATATAGAATTGATGTGCAGTAGTCTGTACAAATAAACTTATATATGCAATATTTGCTTTTATGTTCTGTATTGCTCACCTTCAACATATAAACATATGTTCATAGTCACTAAAGGACTAAAAATGTAGGATTTAGAACCTTATACTTCAACCTTTCAAAGATGCTGGTGTTCCAATTCCAAGTAATGACAAGCAGAGAGGGGTCTTAATTTTATATTACCCTTAATGCTTTCATGGCTGTACTGTGCACTGAGGCTAGCAGCATGTGAAGAATTATAGGTCTGTACTGTGCACTGAGGCTGGCATTGAAGGGTGAAGATGCCATGGACCATCTTGTTTGTTAAGAAGCTCAAAGAATTTACATATAACATTTCACACAAAGAATTTTTCACTTCAATAGTTACTGCTCTTACAGTTAATAAAGTCCTTGATTGCATACAAAGGACCTTCTGCAGCTGAAAATTCACAGTTTTACCTTGTGCATTAACTTTGGAAAGAGAGAAAAATATGGACAGTACAGTGTTTTTCATCAACTAGAGTACAGTAGTGTGCATGTGGGTGCAAATGTACATGTTTTTGCACACAAATATGGCAGTCAACTGTACTTCATCATATGAAGAAAGAATCAAAACATGCTGACTGGCCCATTGCAGCAACTGTTCTCTGAAATGCAATTTGCTGCATACTCTATGTCAAATGGTCTTCAGTGCATTTCTAGGTTCAGAATAACAGTTAACTTGGTCATGACAGGCAATGAGAATTATGAGGCACACATATGGATTACGGGGCTGCAGTGGCACAGTTGGTTGAGGCACTGTGCTACAAACTGGAAGGTCGCAGGTTCAATTCCCGATGATGTCACTGGAATTTTTCATTGGCATAATCCTTTCAGTCGCACTATGGCCCTGGGGTCGACTCAGCCTCTAACGGAAATAAGTACCAGGAATATTTCCTGGGGGGTAAACGTGGCCGGTGCGTAGGGCTGACAACCCTACCACCTTCAAGTGCCGATTGTCTGGCAATCTGGGAGCCTCAACCTCCTGGAACCCACAGGGCCTGTCCAGGCCTGTAATGGGATTGCTTTACCTTTACCTTTTTACCTTTCACATATGGATTAAATTACCTGACAAGTGGAAATACATGGATGTGTATGTATGCACTCCATCATTTTGTTTTACAGATATCCTTTTGATGGTCCTGGTAATATATTAGCCCATGCCTTCTACCCATATGAAATGGACAGTTATGGTGGTGACATACATTTTGATGATGATGAAGACTGGAAGGTTGTTGAAAATGCATCTGCAGATGATGGTAAATGTGTTCCACATCACAGGATTTCAGAATTAAAATCATATTTCTCCTCAACTAACTGTACAATAGCATATTACAGTTAGAAACTCTATACAAGGGTTTTGGAGCTGAACTCAAAGCATGCACTCCTAATTCACAGAGTGCTAGTTCTACATAATTATTACTGTTATTAGTGTTTTCTTATTTTAGTTTTGTAAAGAAACTTTACTTGCATGCAGTTTATGTATACACTACAATTAGCATCAAATTTTCATATAATTGAAATTTTTGTATTTGTTAACCTACACGCAGTGTTTCATATTTTGAAGCCATGACTTCATAGTCTAATCAACAATGCAGGATGCAAAAAATAAAAGATAATTTCATATGTTACATGTAGGTGCGGTTATGAAGTATGTAAAAAATTGTCTTTAGTTTTTGGTTTGATGGCAAGACATAAAACTAAAAGTTTATTACATTCTACAAAAATACCACTGTGAGCATATCCTTCCACATGCAATTTCAGGACCTATAAGTGGCACTAGCATCACTCCTGCAACACAAATTTGTGCATCCACCACTTTACTTTTACGGACTGTTGGAAATTAGAAGTACAGCAGTGGGATGTCCTCCAATGGCACCATGTCCATATAGTTTTGTGAAAATCTGTCAAATGCTTCCGAGTTTAAATGGAAATGGACACACACAGAGCGTGGTCATGACAAAATAATACGTCTTCCCTTTTTAAAAACGAATGTAGCCTATGAGAAGGTGCACGAATCGATTTCTTACTTCAAGTGCAGTCTTGCAGGCCAGTAGAGTTCAGACTCTTTCGAAATGGGGATAATCATCCAGCTGTCTTTTAACCCATTAAGGCACAGGGGTTACTATAAATACAATCTGCTTTACGATTTCAAAGCTCTGCATTCTGCTCATGGATGGAATTCATGTGTTTCATATGATTCTCAGCACAAAGAGTGATTACATATGATCTTTACTGTGGCTATGTGGTGTCTTCTGTGACGTAGGAGCTAAAGTTCTGAAGATATGCAGATAACACGTCTGCTTTAAAGGCAAAATAAATTTTATAACCAACCCACAATTATAAATTTATCTTTTATGTCTCTTGTTATATGTGAGAAATATTTCTTACTCTTGGACACAGACCAAAAAAAAAGTTAAAAGGAACAAACTATAATCAGAAATATCCAGTGTGGAATAAATGGATTTCATCTATGCTTAACTGCTTCCTTAATAATCCCAAGATATCTTGGGCTGTTGAATTCTGTGGACAGAACAACAGAAGTCTGAATTAACATCAATATTCCAAAATTAGAGTTAAAAACTGATTTTTTTTACCTATTCTCTGTATGAAATCAATCACAAAAGTGGCTTAAGACAGAATGTCTGTTTTCTCATCTTTCTATACACCTTGATCTAGTCAGGTAACTTTAAATGCTATTGTAATTCAACGACCATATAAATGGTGTATTCTTCTTCAATAATAGATATATTTCTCTTTCCTAGGTGTGGACTTCTTTACAGTTGCAGTACATGAACTGGGCCACAGTCTGGGTCTAGCTCATTCACCAGTCTCAACTTCCATCATGTTTCCTTACTACAAGGGCCATCAAAACAATTTCCAACTTGGTTATGATGACATTCTTGCGATGTACGAACTTTACAGTTAAGTCCGAGTGTTTCCTTTTAGTACAACATACTGACACATCACTGCATTCCACCAATGATGGAAATTAGTGATAACACAGAAATTACATTCTCCAAAAATATGTTTAAGGGTATGACTTTGACTCAAGTACGTGTAATGTATGTGAGACACTAGCCTTGTGACCTGGATCAGTATTATTAAATGGTTTTGTGCTACTATCAGAATAGAAGCGCCATTCTCGAAAGTTTTAAATTTTGTCCTAAGTTATGACAATAACAATTATACATATACAGTATTCACCTCAATATAAAGAAAATAATTTTTTCCTAATTCATCATCTGCAAAAGAGAGGGCTGTCTTATTATCAAGCACAAAGTTAAAGATGTTCTGCACAGGCATGTTCCTGCAAATGGAAGGCTATGAAGGGGAGGTCATATTATATTGCGTAAATACAGTAGTACTAAGCTTTGAAAAAGAAAAAGGTAAGATCAATAAACAGGCTTTAGACATGAACATACAACACAGATAGGCAAAATACCGGTAAAGACATCTTGCTGACACTAAACATATGTACATACACATTTATGGATAGCAAACTCATGCATATGTGGACCACTGCACGTTTCCTCTCAAGCTTCACATCCATACTCATTCATTGTGAGATGTGAGGTTCTCACAGCAGTGCTGCTCAATATTCAGGTCTTCTCAGCTGTTACGCCACATTGGCTGGTAACTACTGATATTTTGAAGGACTCTATTGCCTTCAACTTCAGGGTCAAGCAGTCATAGAACAGTGGACTGCTCGACCCTGCATATTAAGGCACTATAATCTTCTGTGAACATCTGTCAACATTTATTACTCGATATGGTGTAACACTCACTCATCAACTTGGGCTCATACAACATAGTCACTACCAACCATGGTACCAAGAGACACAATCTTGGCCCACTCCAAGAATAAAAAGAAAGAACAATTTTCATAATAATGATAGTAATCATTCTTTCAAAACTAACAAATGAGCTTGCACTTGTGTCAAGAACCACATTATTTTCCAAACAGAATTTATTGTCCAACATGCCACTTTGCTTTCAGTTGCAAGACACTTAGAAGGGGATTATGAGACTACAGCAGGATGGAAAGACCATGAAGAAGGTGGCGCTGAAAAAAGAAGTGATGAGAATGGAGACAATGATGTAAACCCAAGATCTGAAGATGAGGATAAAGAAAAAACAAGTGCTGAAGAATCACCAGGCAGTGGTTATCCATTATCTCCTACCTCACCAACAACAGAGGACACTATAATATTTACTGGAGATGATGAAACTGTTGAAGACCATAAGGGACATGATGACAAACACAGAATTCCATCATCCTCACCCTTAACACCAGATATATGTGATGGAAATTTTGATGCTGTAGCTGTTCTTCGTGGAGAATTGTTTATTTTTAAGGGAGAGGTATGTTTCTGCACTTTCTTAGAAGTGATGATGTCCTTCCTAGGCAGTTTGTGGTAGGGCTGCAGCTAGGATTATTATACGATTAATGAAAAGGCTTAATAAAGCATTTTTTTCAATACAGCCACTCAACCACTTATATTTAGCATATACAGCAGGAATACATTTTCTCACATAAGTTTGTATTCTACATGATGATAACTGAGAAATAACTAAATCAGGTGTTGCATGACCTAAATTCTTAATCTCCGTCTTCTCAGTGATTTAACTGCAAAAAATTGATGCGCTGTAAATACTACAGTCTGTTTTTGTTCATGTTTATCTTGAATTGCGACTACAAAAATTAAAACATTCACAAATATGGCTTTTAAAACAGCTAGGTAAAAATGGTTATCAAAATTCCAACGTCTGAAACATTTGACAAGGTAATCAGATATATGAAGTCCTCCTTTTAACCTAACACACTATGTCTGGGCAGGGCATAGCCCACTCACTTTCCACAGTGCTTGGGGTCTGTCACGAATGTTTGAATTTAACATGATTTCATTCATGTTCTTTTAAGGAATGTGTGTGCGTCATAATGAAAACTTTTATTCAGATATTTGGTTTAATTTTTTGCAAAATTTCTGGAACCAGCTGCCCCTGGTTCTGTGTGTGGTATGCACTGAGGCAATCAAGAATATTTGTCATGGTTACTGGGTGTGTCCTCTGTGTAGCAGGTAATGGAGTAGGAAGCATTATGAAAATGTTTGCATGATAATAAAACATAGTTAAATAGATGAAGGTTTTTATTAATTTTTGATAGGTGTAAGATGTGTTAGGTGTCACTGCTTTGGGCAGAATGTGATTCAGTCACATCCTAGGGAAAGAATGCGCATGTGGCTAATCTGAAATAATATCCCTTGCCTCCAATATTCTATTGTCATGCAGAAAGTGGCAGAAAATAGAGTATACTGAAATTCATTTATAATTAGAGAGCCTATTCTTGGCTGACAAGCCATTTCGGGCCATAACTGGGTCACACAGTATATATATTATATGTCTTTTATGATCAGGCTGCATTGCTGACTTAAAAGACCATAGGCAGACATGGCGATAAGGCATTTACTGTCTCTTATAAACAGCTTCTGGACAACCATTTTGCAACAGTATGGTCCACTTAGGATCACTAAAGGCCAGATGTGACGTGTCCACACTTCATTTGCACACCTGTGTTAAATTTTGTGCACAGCATGTATAATATAAACATTGTTCCCACAGTATCACAGTACTGAAGCATGCAATTATTTCCCTCTTGGAAAGAGATATGTGAGCCAATGCAAGCCACAATAAACCCACATATAGACGAGAATGACTACTGCTATACAAATAACAATAAAGTTTCTCCTTTACATAACATGTTATACAGTATACAATTGTGCACATTCATCATGTACTGACAGTAATATTATTACAGTAATTACAAGTATTAATGGAATGAAAGACCTAATGACAATTTTCCATAAGTCACTTTTCACAAAATATAACACAGAATGATGTACTAGAATTCTTTTACAGTATATGTGGCGTTTGACTCGACGTGGGGAAGTGCAAGAAGGATACCCTGTAAAATTCCAACAACTTTTCTGGAAACTCCCAAAATATGTTACTACAATTGATGCAGCCTACCAACGTGAAACAGATGGAAGCATCGTGCTCTTTACAGGTCTAAATATATACTGTAAAACTCTTACAAATTAAGTTTCTCTAATTAATCTTTGATCACTATGTGAAACCAAGTTTTTCTCTGTGTCTGATAGAACTGCCAAATGTTAGAAGATTAATATAGCTAAATTACTGTTCATTAAACATGTTGCATGTGTTACAAACTTCTTATTACCCGTACATTAAATCTAAAGTGTCCCCAACAAACTGTATTGTCTCTTTGCTAGTAATGCTAAAATGAAACAGGTGGTCACACACTGCTTATAATGCTACATGCACATTCTTTTGTGGACAAATTTGTCAGTAAAATCAGTATATTCATTGATTTTCAGAAAGCAAACAATAAACAGTGCAGTGGGAAGGCACATGATCCTGGACATTAAATTCTGTCACCAGAAATCTGCTGGAAAATATTACAGTATGCAAATTCTGTGACAATAAGGGTTGCCTGCTCCTAGACACCATGCCACTACAATTGCCAGTCCCTCATATTTAGCATCTGTACAGGTCCTATGGAATGTTATAAACAAGAACACTAAGACAGGTTGACATGAGGACCTTTTCTGCTCTGTGTGGTTTCATGAAGTCCAGGCTGCTGTGCAAACTGCAGCCTTTGCTGTCTAACCTACCAGGCATGCATCCAGAATTTTTCTTTGTGGCAGGGTTACCCTGAGGCTACACATAATTTATGTCTGATTTTAAAAACTATGTTTAAGATTGTGCCATAAAGGTAATTTTAACATAACACTGTTTGCAACTGCACTCTAATTTTCTGGCTTTTTTGAAGTTCATCTAAGACTCCCTAAGCCTTTTACTGTATTTCTCAAAACTCGTATGTACTAGTCATCACCAATCTCAGTGGCTGATTTCAGCTGAAGGGTTAATCACATAAAACATGTGATATCATGTCTATGAAACCTGTATTTTTTAGATTTAGAATTGGGGGGGGGGGGGGGCTGCAGCCTGGCAGCCCCCACTTTGGTTATGTGCCTGTACCATACCATTTGGCCTTAGCCACAATATTACTTCATGCGCACACTCCTGAAAAAGTGTTTGTGACAAAAATGAGTATCCAGAATTGTAAAATGAAATATGCTGTTTTCACTTGCTTTGAAGTTGAAGAAACTGACCTCCAATCTGAAAAATCAGCCCCTTCATGTGTTGTGTTGAAATATGATCCACTGAACAGTAAAACATTCCTCCCTCCAAACACTGCTTTACATTAGTGCAGACAACTTACCGAACAATGCAAATGTCTTTAAATTATACAGTGTTGACTACTTGACCACACACAATTAAACAAAGTGTGTGTTTCTGAGATGGTTCACCCTGACATTTTACTACACAGCTTCACCTCTTATCCTGTGAGATTCTCTCTAAACATTTCAACATTTCACGTGTGTCTTCAGGGAAGAAGTTTTGGGTATATAATGGTGACAACTTTATAGAAAACAGCCCTCGACCTTTGACAGATTATGGTTTGCCACCACAGCTCGACAAAATAGATGCCGTTATGGTGTGGAGCAAGAACAGTAAAACATTCCTATACAGGTCAGTTCTATGATATGTTCCTTGCAGTGCGCCACAGACCCATTCATAAGAGTTCATTGGAAGGAAGACAGTACTAATTAAATAAAGTACCACTCTAGTATTAGCTTAATGGCTAGAAACATTTCAAAATCAAATACAATGACTTCTTTACTGTTAAGGTCATAGAGTAAATCAGAAGATTACTCTTCATCAGACATGTTGGTAATAAAAATATAGCTACTAATCTGCGATGGTCATAAGAATTCCTAAAGAACGTAAGCCTGTTCAGCAATTTTCAAAGGTTAAGTTACATAGCTGACAATAAATTTTAAATCTTACTTTAAATATTTAATTACAGCAAGGACATGTACTGGAGGTATAATGAGACAACAAGAAAAATGGATCCTGGATATCCCCATAATATTGACAGATGGAGAGGGGTTCCTTCTGACTTAGATGCTGCAATGACCTGGACAGATGGTTCAACCTACTTCTTCAAAGGGAAGCTGTTTTGGCGATTTGACAACACTTTGATCAGGACAGACAACCATTATCCTCTACCTGCACCACAACACTGGGTTGGTTGTCCAGAAAAGCCTGATACTATTTGGTGGTAACAAAAAGTGTAAAATGGAGAAATATTTATTATAAGCCTTCAGGACTAAAACCGAACACTGGATTCCACCATAACGTACATGAAAAGTGCAGCTGATCTTAAACTGTGTTATAGCGAGTACTGAAAAAGTCACTTCCTATACTACGAGAAACAGTGCTTTATTGTATACTGAAGAAAAACACCTTTTTAATGGTTTATGCTATGACACACTTTGCAACATTGAATGGTAGGATCAGTGAGTGATAAATTGTCAACGATTTGGAAATGGTCACAGCCTAATTCAGGCATTGTATCAGTATGTTTGGATGGAAGAAAACCATGAAAACTGTTGAAATCATCATGTCTAAAAAATCCATGTTTTTGAAATTTTGGTTTTTGGGGTGTGGGGGGATGGCAACCTGGCAGTCCCTTCCTCCCCTGGGAGTGCCCCTGTACTGGCCTACTTCAAAATATGAGATAAACAACTTCCACTTTAGTAACATAACTTGATAGGATAGTTGAAGATGATCGTATTTTAAAAGCTGACTTATCTGTATTTCAAAGTTCCCAAAGTGACTGTAATAATAGAAACTGAAAGGTCATGAAAGATGTAGTCTTGCATAGGAACAAGTTTTCTGCAAAATTAAAATTAAACTGCAAGATTACTGAACCATCTTCATATGCTGTGTTACACAAATAACACTAAATACGTGGTGCACTGAAACATCTGCACCACATAGAAAAAAAATGGTTGAAATGAGATTTCACAGAAAGGACTCTCACAGTCCTAATAAATTCTAGTATTTGAATAGATCTGGTAAAGTGATATTAATATTTTCAAGATCATAATGGCACGTGTGGTGAACCTATATACAGTGAAACTTGCTTAAGAAAAACTTGCTTAAGAAAATATCCCGCCTAAGAAGCGAGGATAAAAAAAGCAGCAAGATTCTCCCATTTCATTAAAATTATCCTTTTAAGAAATTTCCCACTTATGAAGTAGAATTTTCTAGGAATCTTCAAAATTTTCTTAACAGGATTTCACTCTAATTGATCGAAACTAAGCCCTAAATAGATTAAATAGATACAAAACACCAGAAGCATGCATGGTATATTTTGTTAAAAAATTTCACTTTTCAATGAAATAAAAAAATTTACAGTAAGTTCTGTAAAGAACTTATGATGCCTACTTTCGTTATGTGCCCCCGTCACTGTTGAGGCAAGAACTGAATACAAATCAGAGATATGTGGCTAATTTCTGCTCCTGCAGATTTCTCCTATGTGAATGTTATTAGATTAAGTCAAAGGTCGACATCACAGCTGTATCTGTAATTTTCAACATAAATGTTTTACACAACTGTAAGTACTGTTATAACCTATCACCCTATGAGGTTTCATATGAAACAACAGTTATAAAATTCCATAATTATAATGAAGAAATACCAGTAAATATACTTCCAGACTTCATATGCTGTTATAAGTTTAGAAGTTCACATAAAAATGGTAGCATAAACAAAAGTTTCATATTTTTAAACATCACTGCTGGCAATTAGACAACCTCATGTGTTATTTGCACCTTAGACACTTGCATAGCTGCCACACTGACATTGTTGATCATGCAAAATTAAAGAGGAAGATGTGGTGGTTTGACATGATATATTTATAGAAAATTAAAGAAAAACTGTATCATCATGTCACTGTACTACACACGTACGTGTAAATGATGGCTCTGTTGCCTTAGATTTCCATACAAAATACACAGAAAAATCCAGAACACGAACAGTGGAGTGGACAGTATTATCCCTGACAGCAGATTTCACACTAAAATCTCAGAATTACCTATAAAAATTGCTCATGAATAATTCAAGCTAAGCAGGTCACAGGAATGTTGCTGACAATGACAGTGTCATAAGTAATTTCGTGATACTGCACCAAATAACATTCTTACAAAGGAAGGAAGTGAAGTGAATGCAAAGAATCTGAGATTCAGATTGGGTATTCTGAATATCAAAGAGATGTTTCATCAGCTGTTTCATGTCTCCAATGCAAAACAGCAGGAGACAGCTTCACAAACCAAAAGCCACAGCTAAAGACCTACTGTACTGGTTTCATATTCTGGTGATCCTGAGCTCAAATCTCGGCCTAGAGAATGGTTAGCCTGAATTAGGTTCCTTGTTATGTTCCCTACTAGCACAGACCCTTAAAACAGGCCACGCCGCCTTCCTCCTGTAAAGGTAAAATTCACCCTAGAACATGCCAGGAAGGCTTAGAGGGGGAGCAGAGGTATAGCTCTACTCTTTCTTTAACCTCGGTGCTAGAGGGAGGTGGGTGGTTAACGCCACACCCCAGGCACATTACCCCAAGGAATAACCCAGTACCCATCGTACAGGAGGCTGGGTGGGCTTCAGGGCTGGTCTGAACAGGTGCAGAAAACCTCCCCCCCCCCCTGGAATCGACCATCCAGCCCACAGCAAGTCACTGTATCTTTTCTAATTCATCATTCACTATTATCAACCCATTGTAAATTTTAACCAATGTCATTTCAAACAAGCATTCAATAAATCAAGGATCAGTCTCACAGAAAGATACATTATTTACACCCATTTCTACCATGGGTCCAACCAACATACATGAACTCCTGGTCCACAAAATAAGAGTGCTATTAAGGATATGAAACAAATTTTACTGCCCTTTCTTAAAGGAAATTATGAAGCAACAAACACCTTGCAGGCAGCATATTTTATTAAACCAAAGAAAATAAAAAGAAATTTAATAGCTTTATTATCCAAATATGTTGTGCTCCATCACTGCATACAACAAGAAAATAAATTCAAAGTGATGAACTTCTGTGATCTGAAAATACAAAAAATTTGGGTAAACATTTCTTTCCATTTTGCCTTACATTCATTCTGAAGTTGTTAACATCCTACGAAAGATCGGTGTATTCGATTTACTGTACCAACTAAATGCCCATTATTAGTTATATATGAGTGTTAAACACGTAGACCTGACATGTTTCAGTGTCAATGCAAGTGCACCATCCTTGGGGAACACCAAATGTCAAGTTTAAAACCAACTTTAAAACAATTTTAAACTTCCGTGGTTGGTTTTAAACCTGGTATACTGTGCTCCCAGAGGATGGCATACTTGCACCGAAACACGTCGGAGCTACGTATTTAACACTTATATGCCACTAATTATTAGTTACATTATAATGTGCATTTATTTGGTTCAAAAAATTGAATGCACTGATCTAAAATATGCATGGAATGGACAACTATAAAGTCCTACAAAAGAACAAACACTGGAGGTATAACGTGACTAGTCGCATACCAGACATACAACTCCAAGAAACAGGACTGAAATTGTTCAACAATTACCTTTAAACATTAAATCAGCACCACCAAACAATCCACGAGCATGTAAAAATGCTTGGCATAATCTGGAATCATGAATCACCTACTGCAACATGGTTTCAAAGGCAAAAACACGAGTGTGCAAAGATATTTCTGACTGTCACTATTTCAGAACATCAATTCAGGCAAAGGAACTTAGAAATAATCATGAACACCATGTACACATGGCTCCAAACTTACAGCAACTAGGCAAATTCTGGGAGACGATTAATAATGATGTATGTATAAGACAGTAACTATAATCAGTAAGGTCACCTTTTAGAATCGTTCCATTACCTATCAGTTTAGTAATCCAAATTAACTAGCTACAACAACTTTGAGGATTTGGATCTACTCCAGATCTTTTTGTTATAAGTATCCTCGTAAACTCTTCAGCTACTGTCGGATGAATTCCCACTGTTGACTGGAGTTGCTTCATTGTCAACCCACACCTAGAAAAATAATATTATCATCATCATACAGTCACAACGTAAATCCTAAAGTTTATGAATTTTTCATAATGAAGGATGCTGTCTAGTGCAATGTTCTGTGGATCCCCTTCACACTAGTCTTCCAAATCGGTGCAGTAATAACATCCCTGACACTAAAAACAGAGAAGCTGTTGCTGCTCATAAATCTGAATTCTTCTGTCAAATATGTACTCCACAAGGGATCACGTTTTGGGTAAGGCCCATCAAGGAACAAGACCATGGTGATGGCCACTTGTTAACTTTTCATATAAAATTAAAATCCCCACTGATTTATGAAGATATTATTTGTTACATCACAGAGAAATGTGCACAGAAAATGCAACAGATTACAATACGAAACAAACTTCACACCATCAAAACAAAATGGACATATACATGCATATGACTCACTTCACAGCAGTGGCAAATCCCTGTATGACTTCTCCTGCCTGTGGGCCAACAAAGTGCATCCCAAGCACCTTCTGTGGGTCTTCTCTCTTGCAAATCACCTTGGCATAACAATTTTTCACATCTCGTTGTGGTACTGAAAATTCTGTGGGTTTGTAAAATGCATGAAATACATCTACTTTGTCTTCACCGTATCTCATGACAGCTACGTCCTCACTTATACCAACTGTACCATACTCTAGTGGAGTGAAAACTGTTGTTGCCACATTCTCATAGTCCATTTGCTCATTACTATTGTTGAAAAGGCGCTGGGCCAGCAACTTCCCCGCCTGAATGGCCACTGGTGTAAGCTCCGGCTTGGCCTATGAAGAGTTAATGAGTATGAAAAATATGTCATGCACAAACTATACACACAATTACTGTGCACGTTCAGAACCAAACAGGATAAAAACAGGTCCCCTACATACAGATCAATAATGACAAAACTACAGACTGTGCACTTAAACTTAGACAGAACATCAAATATGATAAACTGCAATTTCACTTTTAAACAAACCTTCATGTCAAGACTGAACACAGACAACAAATAACAAAGATAAATAAATAAACACATAATTTGAAATTATGCTGAACAACTAGGCCTATATTCTATTTAAGCAAATATTGGAGAGGTGAATGCAGGCCTAATGGCTGCATCAAAAAGGAGAGAAAAAATAACTGTCCCTTACTGGCAACACTGAGAATTTGGAACCCTTTCATGAGCAAGTACATGATTTTGTAAGAGACAGAAAATGGTATGAATAGTTTTGCTAGCAGGTGCAGAATTTCCATAGAATTCCATGCACATTCCATTCTCCAGTCATTAGTTACCAGCAAGCATCACATCTAACCACAGTACACATCTACACATGAGATAAGCAGCAGCAAGCAGCACCATCATGGTACTACCCAGTGTTTATAGTGGCTTATCAGTGAAGAGCATATTTCAGCCTAAGAGGGACGAGGCGACAGAAGAAGACTACATACCGAGGAACTTAATGGCCTGTACTCATCACCAAATATTATTGGGGTAATCAAATTGAGAAGAATGAGATGGGTGGGGCATGTAGCACATATGGGGGAAAAGAGAGGTGCATACAGAATTTTGGTGGGGAGACCTGAGGGAAGGCGACCACTTAGGAGACCCAGGCATAGACGGGAGGATAATATTAAAATGGATCTTCACGCAGTGGGATGGGGGACATGGACTGGACTGAGCTGGCTCAGGATAGGGACAGGTGATGAGCTCTTGTGAATGCAGTAATGAACATCCAGGTTCCATAAAATGCACGGAATTTCTTGACTAGCTGAGAAACTGTTAGCTTCTCAAGAAGGCCTCTGCTCCATGGAGTTAGTTAGTTAGTTAGTCAGCTGTGAAGAATAAGGCAGATATGATGGTGAAGCCAATGACAACAGTGCTGAATAACCAGACTGATAAGAATGTTATGAATTTGGTGCAAATTCTGGGGATGAAGATCTCGAATATTTAAACTGCAGTTCATGTATTATTAACTCCAACATCAGTGCAAGGACATTAAGGTTGTAAATGTGGCTTTAGGTGCTGTGTAACAGACACACATGCATGTGGGACATACTGTTGTTCAACGAAGTGTCCATTATTTGTTGCACAAAACAGAAACCGCACTTTTAAAAGAACATGGTGACACTGTACTTCTGAATGCTTCCAGACAGAAATGTATTGCTTGTACCAGTTCTGCTGTGATGACATGCAGTACCTAGAAGTTTTCAGGCGTGATTGCAAACATCTGTCTACTGCCACCCTTGTAATTTATGAAAACATAAAACACCACTCATCTGTGATCATGCTAGAACATATGTCTGGCTACCAGTCACATTTTAGGATGTACTTAAAAATGACACTGACAAAACAGGCCTACTATTGAAAGTTCCAACAGTGCTGTCATTCACTGTGGTGGTGGTGGTGGTGGTAGTGGTGGCAGTAGTAGTAGCAGCAGCAGCAAGTAGTGTCATCATGAGAGTGATGGTAATTATGGCAGTGATGACAATAATGACAACACAGAATTTTGCCAGTGTAAAATAACAGGTGCTATGGATGATCCCAGACATCAGATGTCCAAGCAGACATCGTCATCAGCATTGTCTTTAACCTTCTATTCTTACTAATGAAAGCAGTCTCAAAGAAACTGCTACAACTCAGAATAACAGTTGACTCACATGCAAGACATCTCCTACAGCAAATATATGTTTCACATTTGTTTGTTCGTTCTCAGCAGGGATCTTGCCAGTCTCTGGCACAGTCTTCACACCAGCAGACTCAACACACAGCTCCTTTGTAAGGGCCCTTCGACCAACAGCAAACAGCACTGTATCAAATGTGTCAGTTTGAGTACACTGCTCTGTAATGTTGGTCCAAGACACTAGAAGTTTGCCATCTTCCTTCTTCTCCACTGACAATGGAATGCATTTCCTGAGGAAGTTAACTCCTTTAGACATCATCTCATCTGTGACTATTTCTGCCATTTGCTGATCAAAACCTCGGAGAGGAACTGATCGAACCATCACGGTAGCATCATACCCAAGGCCCTTCAAAAAGCCAGCACATTCCAATCCAATATCTTGCAACAGTTAAGGAGATAAATTAACTGACATCAGGAACAGAAAGATTCATTGTCTTCAACAGCAACAGCCTAGGTGTCTGCTTCACAAATGTTTTCCCAGAAATTTCAAATTATGACAAAGTGTGTGTTTCACTACTTAAATCTGCAAGTCCAGTATGATATATGACAGCACACATGTGGCTCAAACACATGTACAATGCACTGTTCAGCACATGCTAATAAATACAATACAATACACACATACAATACAATAAATTTAAATTTACTAGTTATGCCAGGAGCAAGGTGCTTACAATAACCTACTACAGAACACATGCAGCTAGGATGCACGTGATTCAAATTTACTAATTTCTGCCAACTGCAGCTGAGATAGGGTACACAATATAGTGACTGGACTACAGCTTGCACAACTAGAGGTCCAATTCCCAGTAACGAGAAGAGACTCTTCTCTTATTTAAAACGTCCAGATCCACTATGGGGCCTGCCCAGCCTCCTACTCAATGGATAATGGGCCTCT
>BLKM01000142.1:264115-391373 GCA_013340265.1 Coptotermes formosanus
AACAAATAAAGCAAGAAACAATACATTCAGAGATTCGAAACATGACCTGATGATTCAGATCTCGTGTTGTGTAACACATGTAATTACCTAGGATACTTTTCGCGTTACAAAAGTTCGGGGGGGGGGGGGGGTAAAGTGGGCTGGGCACATAAGCTTACCACTCACCTCCATCCAGTGGCAAGGCCAAAGATGAATGCAGTTATATTTCTGCTCCTCCTATATGCCTTCATGGCATGTACAGGTGGGATTATACCACTTCCTTTATCTGTACTTTCTCCTGACTAACGGTCACATCGTATAACTTGGTTTCACTATGCACTGAAGCTGCAATCACTTTAAACAGACCTGAGGTTTCACTGTGGTGACTACGAGAAGTACTGTGTTCTGGGACACAATACCACACAGTTCAGCAGACAAGTACCAACATTTTGGGAAATCCTGCTACCTTCATCTTTAAGAGACGAGCTTGTTCTTGCATTGCCTCCTCCAGCAATACCATGACAGCTGCATAAACCACACAATGGAAACCAAATTACCCATTTATTTTATTCCTCATAGGTGTAATTATTTTTGTACTTCATTCTTGAGCATGTGTAATTTATGCTCTTTCTTCAAAATACGAAGACAGTTCAGAACCACAGATAACTGGCTACATGACTGACTTCATGTTTGGGAAAAAAGTGACAATAATGAAGTGTGAAACTCAACAATAACAAGCATTTTTTAATTTCTATTCTGCTGTTTCATAATAAAACTTATTTCCGTTTGTCATTCTTGCTCCCAAAGACAGCATCAATTAAAATCCACTGACGTTCCTGAACATTCTATGCATCCAGTACAACTGCATAAGGGGTAGGCTGTGTATCTCCACCAGAATTTTCATCTCTAAAACCACTCAATGGACTTCAGTTAAATAACGCTCAGGTACGCATATAAAATAAAGTTTGCACAGCAAAGTTTAAAAGTAATCACACTTCTGAGTTCATCCAGACACTTCCTCACACAGACACAAACAATGACATCAACAGGACATTTAACTTGGCCATTAAAGTTACATGAAAAGCTAAGCTGTCATGTACATTTCTGCTGTTACAAATTCTACTGGATTTGACCAACAACACACCTACACATTCAACTAAGTGCCATGGAAGGATACATCCTGCACCAACAACCAGTGTTTTCCCTGGCGCATTTTCCAGGCTAAAAATATCATCACTTGTTATTCCATATTCAAGTGCTCCAGGTATGTCTGGGTACCTAGGTCTTCCACCAACAGCAATCACGAAATGTGAAGCAGTCAGTATATGTTCCTTTCCACCCTTGACAACAACCTTCACCGTGTGTGGGTCCAAAAACTGACCATGTCCATTATAATAATCAATTTTCCTGTAACAGAATGAAGGAAACCATTCAGTTTATCTGAATATTTTATTACTTTTGTTAATTTCCAAAGAAACTACAGTTTATTTACAAATATGAATTCATAGTGAAAAAATTTCATTACAATTCTTCAAAGAAACATGATTCTGGGAGTTGGGGAGACAGGGGAGGACAGAAATCCTGCCATTATATACAATGATGTATATTTCACTTTTAAAACACAATGGCACATTCACATACTTACGGCTGCTTTCTCGACCTTCCCTTTTGTAGTGAAAATAGCAGCAATTACTACCAAAACCATGGTCATTCTGCTCAAATGTTGCACAAAGTTCTGCATATATGCTAACAGGTCAAGCTGGTTAAAATGCTGGCACAGGTACTCCTGGACTTTTGTGATAGCTGTGTTCCAAAAATAATTTGCATAGGGTGGAAATGCATAAATCAAAATTAATTTGCCTATAAGCACCAATTTCTGTTTTTCCTTCACTCCCAAACATTAAGAAAAATACTGTTTCTCTGGTTAATGTTATAATGACCTTGTGAAGACTAAAATTAATCTACATTACACATAACGATGCAGATTGTAACTCATAGAGGACACTGCATGATTCTATTAAAAAGATCAACTGGTGAATGCTGTACAGCGAAGCAATCGCTGTTTATTGTGAGAATTATACAAAACACATAAATACACTGTGTAGGCTGATTCACAGTTTTTAGTGCTAACCTGACAGTACATATACTAACTACTAGATTTTAGAGGGTTAACAACAAAGAAATAACAAAAATTAGAACTCATCAACCTCACAGCCAATGGTCTGCTAAGTGAATGGGTGGGTGGTATGATGAACTGGTCACTGAACTGTAAGGGAAGAGAGCAGAGAAGACTCAAACATTGGAGGATCAACACAATCCACTCAGGGCATTGTAGAAGCTGGTGCTGGGGGTTTCACTGGTACAAAGGGGGATTTAACTGGTCAACACAGTCATCAATATTGCGGTTTGCATTTATGGCCTTGAAAGCTGATAGTAAACATGAGTGCACTTATTTCATGGATTTGCTGGCTGTAAAAAAATATCTATCCTTAGTTTCTTCCCAGCTTTGGATTTTGACCATCCTAGACATTTTTTCATGTTGCTCTGTATTACAGTCATTATTTTTACATTCAGTGACACATAATGTGACTGTACGTTAACCCATCCAGTAACTGCCCTCTTACAGCCGTCCTAAATGAAACACGTCAAGTTCAATGTTACTACATAATTTAATATGACTGTACATGGAAACCGATCCAGTAACTGGCTTCTTACATATATCCTAAATGATACAACAGAAAGCAATCTGACTCGTGTGACTCTAGTCTCCATCCTTCCACCTCTCTTCTTGGTCTAGATTACTTGATCTCATGTAACTGAAATCATATTTTTTAAAATTGTACAAGGAGTACCTGTACTTTTTGGGATACAAAATTAGTTTCAACATGTAAAATGCACATACATTCCCTACACTTAATTCAATAATTACCTAATCAAAGAGTAAATAAATATTTTGTCATGGTGTGTCATTGCCATGCTACTTACACGTTTCATCCTCAACGGAAAAGTCACAATAAGAACTGAATATTTTACAAAGCATTCAAAATTTTATGCATGGTCATTTTCCCACCTAAAAAGCCTGCTTCAGCATCATACCAACACTGCTAACGTGGCAACTGAAAACAAGTGTTGGGGACCATCCTTACATTTCATACAAATCAGCCAACTGAACCCATGGAGATCACCACTCTGCACACCTATGATATGGTGACCACCTACAAGGGCACACACCTAGTTCATGTCATCAAATCCTAAACATGTTTAAAATCAGTATATTATTTACACTTACAAACTGATCACAAACATAACAAAGCCTGAAAAGGAAACTCACCCATTCAGTGAGATTAACTGAACTTGCCACTGATTTCATATATAGGCCTATATTGGACAAACATAAAACAATGAACAAATGCACAAAAATACTTTAAGAACATCACTATGGTCACACACTACAAGACAAAATTTTTAAATTGCCGTTACTGCACAAAAGTGGCTCATTTTGTCTTTCCATTTACCCAGACCAACTGTAACTCACAACTCTGCCAGTGGATGATGTTACCTATTTCAGTATATGTTACCATGTTTTTTCACTGCTGAAACAGAAGCATGTCCTTTATACAGACATTACTCAGCAGACAACATGTTCTGACAAATAAGCTTCTTTAAAAACTTTGATAATCACAATTATTATACTTGGTATATTATGGCCCATATTTACTACATGACATACTTGTCTCTTAATTGTACTCTTGTTACCCAGTTCACAGACTTGATATGATTCTGCACAGCCTCCCTCAAAACTTGCCAGTCATGCTTAATTGCCACTGCTTCTGGCAGCATCCAACCATATGCTTTTGCATCCTACAAACACAATATTTAAAAACTCAGATAAAATCACTATATATTTTCCATAATGTATATGAAAATGCACACAAATGTGCAAAACTTAACCCCTTCCTATCCCCTCTTGGTCAGCTTCAATGTGACTCCACTATCAGAAACCTTCTACCACAATATATTATCACACGCTGAGTATTATATCAGGGCTCTTTACAGTCTTTCATGTCTCTTCTAGTAGCATGTACACAGAAAGTTCTTAAACTTCCCACACAGGAAAGCGTAGTTTATAAATACTTCAAAAACATGGATTTGTAACAGACAGGAGAGATGTTGGGAATAAAGCTGGAGAGGTATTAACAGTCCCTCAACCACTGATTCTGTTCTGTTTGGTAAAGTGAACCATGCATCACTTTACACATTAGAAGCTTAAAAATAAAGTTCAGGCAGTAAAGTGACTGGCTATAATTTAACAGTCAGGGCAGATTCTGGTGTGCGGGCGATGGTAAAGTTTTTTCTCCACCATGCCCAGAGTACTGCTTGGATGTCTGCGTGCCTACAAACAATACTCAAATCAAAACTTTTTAAGGATGTCACGAAGTTCTGAGTTTCTCCACATATTAAAAATAGTCGTATTCTGTTTCACAGTTCACTACTTACTGAAACCTGAATGTGGGGAATTATTTTTGTCACACTGTGTACGAACAGTATTTACCCAGCGTGTCAGTCCCTGATGATGGTGACAGAAGGTCTCCACATTGCTGGGCTTCTGACTCTCAACTGATGCAGCTGGTTCTCAAAAAAGATTTTACCACTTTTAGTGACAGCTTCACATCACAACAGCAGATATGCCACAACAAGCGTTCTTAAATGTAACTACACTAGTAAATAACATAGGGACTTTGTATAGCATAGCCAGTATAGTGACTAAACTACTGGATGGAAAATCAATGAATTATGATTAGATTTGCAATAGGGGAAAGTGTGTTTTCTCACCTCCAAAGCACTCAGACTAGCTCTGGGGCCAACCTAGCTTCCTAGTCAATGTTCCTCTCCCAGTGATAAAGCTGCCATGGTATGAAGCTAACCACACACCTCTACCTACTGCTGAGATTAAGAATGCATGGGCCTATACCTCCACTCCCCCACATACCTTCATCGCACTGTGTTCAGTTCAGCACAGGAACAACTCTAATTTTACTACCATCGATATGACAACGTGAAACAGCAGCATCATTTACCCCAACTTGGAATTCATTCACTTTTCAAAAAGTTCTTTTTTTGATAACACATACCTTAGTGGGCTTAATGTTTATTTACTAGTCATGCAAAAACCTGTGGCACAAGTAAATTTCTTTCAGCTTTTAACAGATGAAGAACTGCTATACTGCCTACTAGTTTATTGTCACAAATTCCATTTTGAATGTGGTTTTTCATAGCTAAATAAACTCAGTACACACGATTTCATCTTTAAAAATTCTGTGCAGAAGGGAAATCACAACTGCATTATATATACATAAGTCATAATGGGTACAATTCTTATTTCATCTATCAAACTGCACTCAGCAGTGATCAAACCCAAACTTGTACTTCTTTCCCATCTTACAGTATCTGAAAGCAATGACACAATAATCCCAGCACAGCAAGTTCGTTGGAATTACTTACAATAATCGCCTCTCCCAAAAGAGACGCCTGATGCATAAGCTTCTTAGGAATACATCCCACATTCACACATGTTCCACCTAATCCCCAGACCGAACCCCTTGGAGATGGTGTCACATAATCAAGGACAGCCACTTTTGCTCCACATTGAACAGACTCTTTGGCACAAGCTAATCCTCCGGAACCACCGCCAACAACAACAAGGTCGTAATGACCAGTACCTATACACAAAGTAAAATAATTACACCATAATCAACAGTGGCACACTTCACAAAAACCCAATTCGATACATTAATCCTCTACAAAGACCTACGGGAGGAAACGTATCTTCTGGGTTTGCTGCACACACCACTGCAGAATTGAAAACAGTTTCTACCGGAATATGAATTTAGTGGGAAAATGCGTGTCCGAGTTGTTAAAACACTGCACCACCATTTCACAACCGCCATACTATCACCTGGACAGCGTTCAATTTTTACACGAGACAGTAACATGAGGTTTAATAACGATTAACTTCCGTCTGTGACTGAATGTGACTACGTGCCCCACCCAGAAACTGTGTTCAGTGCCAAATATATCAGTTGGGAATGAATTCTGTTCTAATAACAGGTTGCAATCGCGGCATTGGATTTGGGCTGGTCAAATATTTAATACAGCAACCAATTTCTCCACAGTATCTGTTTGCAACGTGTCGAAATCCTACTAAAGCTGAGGTATGTTTCTCCACACTATCTGTTTGCAACGTGTCGAAATCCTACTAAAGCTGAGGTATGTTTCTCCACACTATCTGTTTGCAACGTGTCGAAATCCTACTAAAGCTGAGGTATGTTTCATTCACCTAACTTCGTTAACTTACTGGGCAGCACAGGAGGCATTGTATAGTTCACTGTACGCAAACGAATGGGACGGGAAGTGCAGTCACAGTAACTTGACTCCTTGGAATTCCTTTCGTTCACTTCTTGCCACTAATCACAACCAGACGCTTGCACAATTTTTACACTGCTGTTAATCTCGGGTATCTTGTTATGCCCGCTTCCGGTAAGTGTGTGACAAGATATCGTTGGCTGTACGGACTATCGTTCGTATTCGAGAGGTCTATTTTCATTGGCGGGTAGAGGAATTCAAAATTTCGGTTGGTTTTGAGGGGACAAGAACGAGCCTGCGCAAATCAGAAAACTAGGCGAAAAGAGTAATCTATAATATAATAATTGCAGACTGTCGATAAAAGACTTTTGCAAGGATATGTTGCAATTGCTGAGTATGAGAATTGAACTCACATTGTTAAGGCGTGAAACTGTGCGTCTGTTTTCGTATCGTTAAATAGTGTACGGTTTCTGGGCGCCAAATGTTTCTTGGTACGCCGTATTTCGATATCTTGCTACGTTATTTTCTTTTTTAATGTGCATAACTGGCCCACATTGGAAAGAGTCATAGCTATAGAATTTGTGTGGGTAAACCTTTTGGAAACGAACCGTTTGGAAGAACAAACAGGAGCTGGGAGGATAATAATATGCTGGATCTGGGTGAAATTGGGTGTCAAGATGAGGAATTTTATGAGGTGGCCGAGCTGTATAAACTATTAATTCACTAGTGAGAATTGATATTGAGGGTGTTAAACCTCAAGGTCCTGTTAGGAGGATTCAATCAGTCTTGCTTCCCCACAGTAGTATATTAATGTCATGTACCTAATAATTTTAGGCCGAAAGTGTGGCGGCCTTTTGCAGGCAGAAAATACGTGTGAACGCCATTTGTACCCATGGTACCCACACACAGGTCCAGAAATACCAGTTACATATATTAGCTGGTTAACAAAATCCATTCCTCCACTATCTCATTGTGCTCAATGAGTATGTTTTATGAGCATTATTTTAAAACTCAGTAGTACAGGAACAAGAGTAATACATTTTTAATGTGCTGTGTGCATCTTCATGTAATAATAATTTGTGTAGTAAATTTTGAGTACGGAGGTTAGTAATGCATTCACCAGTTCTCTTAACTTATCTGTACTGTGTGAGTAGAGCTCTGTATTCACAAATCATATTATATTGAGCAGAATGAACAGTATCAAAGTAATTATATCATTGTTTCATACTTGTAGGCTGAGCGTAGTTTTAAGACCTTTGTGCATTTGATATCATGCAGCATACGAAGTTGTTTGAATATTATATGATCTTTGAATTATATAAGGTATACACATTCTTTGTCTGTATGCAATAAGCTTACTGGCATGTTGAGTTCATAAATACGTGGAAATTCAGAAGGATTTCTGTTATTTATTTCGACAAATATTGAAGTTTGTGGAAGGGCTTGTGATTCGCATGATTCTCCTGCTGCATGTCTGCAGAGGATACAGCAAAAGCAAAGTACATTATGTTATATATTGTAAAGTCCTAAGAAAAGTTATAAAAGGAGCTAAGAAACAACACTACAGTAGACTTATAGCAAAATCTAATAACAAAAACAACATGGAAGATTATAAAGAGAAGACAGGAAAAATGTATTCAGTGGAACAGGGTCCCACCTTAGTTGTCAATGATTAAAAATTAAAAGTTCCAAGAAATGTGGCCAATGCTTTCAATAATTTCTTTATAACAATTACTGAAAAATTAATTAATATTCAACAGAGTATGTATGTATGTATGTATGTCATATGGTGGCCTAGTTAAATCTAAGTTATTTCCGAAATACATGGAATTGACAACAATACTGGTTTTTTACTGATATAATAAATATTTCAGGCCCTTCAAGAGATCGCAGAGAAACACAAAAATGTCCATATTTTACAGCTGGGTAAGTATGGCATGACAAAAATGTTGCTGCTACTAACTGGAGTAGAGGTGCTATTTACAATTATAGTGTGTTTTTATAAATGTATACATGTGTGTCATGTGCAATTCTAACAAATTGAATAATTGAGCTATTTGTATCTACCTTTATTAATACCAGTGAAGAATGTTATTCAAGGTTTATTTAATAGCCTGAATCCCATTTGCCCGTGTGAGTCACAGCAGTGTCATGTGTATGCAGTTCAGTTCCCATATCTTGCAACTTGAGGGGTGAGGAAGTGGGCAAAGATGAAGGAAAAGGGAGGCGCAGGGTATGAGGCTTAGGACCCGTTTTGTGGCATGAGATGTCAGTGAAAAATATGAGTCCCAAATACGTCGGCCACTAGCACATTAGGGGCTGGCACAGTCACTCTAATGTAAGTGATAAATGTGTTTGTACAGGTAGTAGTTGCTGAGTCATACACCCTTGCCAGGCAAGTACCCACCCAATCCTGCCCCGCATTCCGTAAATACGTTGCAAGTCTGTAGTTAGCAGAACTGAACTGTAGTGTTTGCACTGAGGCCTTGGCTCTTCTGGGATTATATGCAGTATGGGTTGGTAGTTGGTTCCTGATGTTTCAAGATAACCTATCCCATCTGCAACCATCAAGCAGTCCAAGAAGACTGGTTGAATGTTGAAGATGGGACTTTCATCACATATATGATGCCATCATATCTGTCATGAATGCTGTGAAGGGTTTAAGGTGACGTACTAATGATATTTCGTGAATTCCAGATGTACCAAGTTGAGATCTCAATCATGGACAGTCTATATGCATGTTCTGTATTACATCTTTTCTATATTATATCTTTACATGTTTTCTTGTACGGCCTGATAATGGCTTTGTTATAAAGCCAAAATATCTAGCTGTTCTTTAGGCACAATGTATATGTTGTGTTCAGTAGTTATATGTATTGGTTTTTACAGAAGCATTAATTGAAGCTGTTGTAGATTTAATTTGAATTATACAGGAAACATTCAGTGCCCGTTTCCTTCCACTTAAAATTGTGTTGAGCTGTTGAGAATGGGTGCAGGTCATATTGATGCAACTTTGGACTGTAAAAGCAGAAGAATTTTGTGCAATATTTTCCATGAGAAGTGCATATTATAGTTCAGAAAATATGGCGTATATTTTGTCACTATTTTCTTTCACCATCGTTTCTTCATAAGAAGAGTGCAGAGTATAATATTTATTTTTTAATTCCTTTTTTAGATGTGACTGACTTTGGAAGCTATGACAGAGTGGTTAAGAATGTTGAATCAGTTGTGCAAGATGAGGGATTAAACATACTATTCAACAATGCTGGTATTTCTCCTAAATTTACAAGGATAAATTTGGTGAAAGTTGAACAAATGACCAGTGGTTTTGTGACAAATACTGTTGCTCCATTAATGTTAACAAAGGTGTAGTATGTATTTTGGTGACTTCACTTAGTCAGACCTCTTCTACCAGTAGGTGTAGAGTGCTTATAAAGAGCATTTATTTTGGTGAACAGAAAAAGTTTAAACACTAACATTGAAGTCCATACCTAATCTTCAATGACTGAATTATTACTTCTGCAGTCTTTATGACAGAATGTTCAAATGATTAAAATCCATTCATGGTTGCAGTTCAAGTGCCTATTTAGTCTGGGAGGATGTGGAATATTAGGAAAAAATAATGACCATTACTGCTATTTGTTGCAGGACAGTAAACAGGAACTTGGTTAATACCTTGTGCATTAATAATGAGGTCCCACCTTCCAAAGTTGTTCAAATGAAGCAAATGAGCTACCCCATAATGTTTGACTCAGCTCTTTCCAGGAATAATAACAAAATAGTAGTATCTTCAGCCATATAGGTATCCTTCCAAGACAAAGTACAGTAAAACCCTGTTAAGACGTTTTTGAAAATTCCAAGAAAATCTGACTTCTTAAGCGGGAAATTTCTTAAAATGGTAGGACTGAAGAGTTCCATTTTTTAATTTCTTTTGTGAACTTATTACATATGTGTGCTGAATTTGTATAATTTGCAGCTATCTTAACACATTCTCACTCGTATGTGACCATTTAACAATTTTGTCTGTAACCTTTCATTCACAGTTTTATTTACACCTTTACCTGCACTGTTACTGACTTTTCATTCACAAGTTCACATTTCATTCCAGATGTTTACTTTTCTTTGAAATATTTTTCAAGCATGGGTTGTTGCTCTTTTTTCAAAAACAGTAGCAGTATACATCTTCAGAGTCCATAGGTTCGCTTTTAGGTAGACCATAAGGGGTGGTCAGTAGTTCCATTTACTTTCACTAACTCTGCAGTGTCTTGAATTTATTTTGTGGAATTGCTGATGTAACTTATCTGCACACAGTCACCACAAATGTTTCACAATCACACTACACCGTGACACATTTTTTATTACTGCTGATAAATTACATTTAAACAAGTTGTCTCAATCAACCACTCAATTATCTTGCATCAAACCGCTGTCCCCCCAACAACATGGAACATTGTGTCACTTCGATTAGCGCGTGCCTGAACTTCTTCAAATGTTATTGGCTGCCTTCGTTTCCTCCAAGTCCTGGGGAGCTGAAGCGGCAAGTGAGCTGCTACATGCCAACCATTGCCAAACGCAGGCTTATGCCGGTCACATAACAGCTAGGGTCAGCTTCTGGCTGCCCGATACAATTTTTCAGTTGTCGTGAGAGACCAAGCAGTGGGGACTGACTACAGCCTGTGCATCGCGGAAGAAATATGACACCCCCCATCGGCCGTGGGGTTGCACCATTCCACTGTGTGAAATGTGGGGGAAATGACTTTGGAGGTTAACCTCCATGAACTGACTGTACCATTTCAGTGCTGTGTTTTGGAAACAGAATGAATGAAAACGTGGGGAAATTCTTTAAGATTTTGAAACAGAAAATGTATTAAATGAGTAAAAAAATTGTTTCATCATCAAATTTGTTACTTCTTAGGAAGGAAATTTTCTTATGCAGGGATGTATTAAATGGGCAACATGTAATGTTAATCAAATGGGAGAATTTTGGTGCTTTTTTATCCCGACTTCTTAGGCGGGAAATTTTCTTAATCAGGGACTACTTAAATGAGTTTTACTGTAGTATATCTTGAAGTGTAGCTGAGTATATAGTATATCAGTTATTGGAATCTATAATTATTAGATAATTTTTGCATAAAAATGTGAAATATTGCTTTTAGTGGTCAGACTGACTACACTGCATGTATTCATTTGGAACCAAGAGCTGGCTGGAAAAAGAGTGACAGAAAACTAGATGGCCAAAGTGTAATTGCTGGCAGAGGGGTTCAGAATTTTTCTTTACACTATCATGTCAAGAAACTTTTGAATCCTGTCATACCTGCTGTGCAGTGGACATTCCATGTGGATGAAAATGGCTGACTGCTTATCGTTCACTTTGTAATGAAATTTGAGAGTGCGTTAAGACAGTCATGTGCCATAACCGCTTATGTTGGAAGTCCTTGTTTGGCACCAGATGATGTACAAATGAATTCGCAACTACTGTGTTTAATGTGTGAAAAAGTCAGTCCCTCTGCACCTGCAGGAACTTCTACAGACACACGTCAGGTCAAAGGTGAAGTCCTTTGTGTGGAGTACCATTATATGAATGTTCCTCCAATGTACCTGTATAGGAATTTTGGTATAGTTATGCCTATAAAATTGTTCCACTTGCATATACCGCAGATGCTCATAATCAAACATTAAATTCCATTCATGTGATATAAGTATATTTTCAAATCTTATGGCAGCAGTGTAGGACATAGGCTGAAAGAACAATGGAAGTATGTGGTGTTTGAGGATCTCACAGCAATGTTGCCAAAGAGTCAAGTCCTGACACTGTGTCATTAGGTGAGTAGTTCCCAGTAGTTCAACTGTTTGCCCACCATCACAGCATCACACCCCAAAACACATGAATCTTCAAGAATGGAATTAAATTTCAAAATTGAAGTATAAATTAGCATAATTGTGCACTGCAGTAATGTTATTGTGGTGATGTGAAGATTTGTGAACCAGAACAGTAGTGCCTATTGGCCAGACAGGCACGTAAACCATTTGAGCTGGTTCCTTCTGATCAGATGTCAGTAGCTGGTTTGTATGGGTCAGCATTTATTCATGTACAGTAACATGAAAGTTGCAGGTTTACTGGGAGTTACATAAGATGTAATTAACAGAGAACAAAATTATGTTAAGTACTTTTCTATACAAAGGTGTTATTTATTAAGGGTACTTTAGTTCAGTTATGTGCAGAAGTTTTATTCATTCTTGTAATGTTGTAACATGCATTTCAGGCTTTCGTTCCTCTCTTGAAAAGAGCTGCGCAGAATAAATCATCAGAGTCACTCAGTGCATCAAGAGCTGTTGTGGTCAACTTAAGTTCTATTTTGGGCTCAATAGCAGAAAATTCACAAGGGGGTTTATATCCATACCGAGCTAGTAAGGTATGATAAGAGATAATGATCTGTCTAGTTATGCTTTCAGTGCTTGTTATTTGGTCTTTAGAGCCATAATTTTGTTATATCTATATACAGATCTCAAGAAATATAACTTAAATCTACTAGGAATTGAATAGAATGTATTTGCCCATGTTTGTGTGGTAGCTTCATGCAGCGAATTTGATAGCAATACTTAGCAATATACATTATTTGTACTGTGTGCTTACAGAGACATGTACACCAGTAATTTTTAATCGTGAACAGTTGAACATTACCTGTCCAGCAGCTAGGAGATTAGATTTACCGCTAGTGATAAAGTCAATTCTCTGTCATAAGCAACTGGTAGAACCATTGTGTGTGTGTGCATGTGTGCATGCATGGGGGGGGAATATTTGAGAGTGGGAAAACCTACTATAATTCAGAGGCCTGAATGGAAACAGGAAAATCCCACCTTCCATCAATATACTCAATGCCTAGTATCATTAATTAAAAAAAAAAGAGTGCATGCAATATGTGTGGTTTTATTTTCTGATTCTGTCAGACATTACCTTACTAAATGATTCTTTCTTTCTTTCTTTCTTTCTTTCTTTCTTTCTTCCTTCCTTCCTTCCTTCCTTCCTTCCTTCCTTCCTTCCTTCCTTCCTGCTTTTCTTCCTTTCCTTCTTTTTTGTTTCTTCTTCCTTCCTTTCTTTTTTTCTCTTTCGTTCTCTTTCCTTCCTTCCTTCCTTCCTTCCTTCCTTCCTTCCTTCCTTCCTTCCTTCGTTCCTTCCTTCCTATTTTACCCCACCCCCAACCCTACCCTCATTTCCCATTTGTCTTTAATATTTCAAAATTTATTACAGGCAGCATTGAATGCTGTCACACGTTCTATGAGTGTTGACCTCAAGCCTGATGGAATCGTAGTAACCAGCATGCACCCAGGATGGGTGAAAACTGAAATGGGTGGACCAAATGCAACAATGTCTGTGGAAGAAAGTGTCAGCAGCATTATCAAAACAGTTTTATCTCTGAGTGAGCAACACAGTGGGAAGTTTCTTCAGTATGATGGGAAAGAGGTGCCGTGGTAATTAATTGCTTCTTATGCAGTAGGTAAGGGAATGGAATTTGTTGTTCATCTGCAAACAGGCCGTAATAATTGCACACATGAGTTATGCAGAAGTGATAAATACCTGATAATGTAAATTTGAATGGAATTAAATATGATGCTTGTTTGTTTGTAGTATCTGTCACATTACTGTGATTTAAAGAAGCTGAAAGGAGCACACCATTTCACAAAATGGTATCTGACATTCATGTACAACTAAGTCAGTGAAACAACCTACCACAGTTCTTCCCATAAATTAGTTTATTGCATTCAGACTCACAAACTTTTCAGTAACAGTTCGTAGTTTCAAATGCTATAGAGATGTTTCACGTAGACACTTAAAACTTATTTTCTGTTATTTCAGCAGGCAGGTTAGTGTGAGTAATAGAAATGAAGTCTCATCTTCCTGAATTGATTTCCTAGCTTTAACTTTTCACTGGCACTGCTTTATTCCATCTAAAGAACCTTGTTACACATATGAGTACCTGAGACATGCCTCTGGAAAGGTGAACTTCCAAGTACAAGTCCATCTTTATGCTTTAAACCTGCTCCTCCATACTTGGATTCAGGTCGTCTGGGATGTGACATTGTGTTGCTAGGTTAGTGGTTAGTGCCTTCAAAACATTAGGAGCCACTCAACCATTGACACAGTGTCACACCCCAGAAGACCTGAATCCTCTGAAAGACCACTGTGAGAACATTAAATCTCACGTCCTAAATTCTTATTTCAGTAGTGTTCTGCCCTTAATGTGTATGTAATAAAGTGTGAATTGTAATATTGTAAAGTGTACCAGATTAACAGTTATTCATGTTATCCTTGCATTTTGTCCACACTCAGAATTTTTTTTGGTGCTAATATACATATCCTCTGCTTGAATTTTAAACAGTTGTGTTTTGACCAAATACACAATTACACATATCTGATGCTGTGCATTTGTCTACCTTTACACATACACTGGAGTTAGTGTCTATTCAGCAACAGGTGATGAGTAAGTTATGTTTGACAAATGTGCAATTTTTCTGGATTTTATGGTTCAGTATCTGCGTAATCTATGGAACAGGTTCTTAGACTTTATCGTTGGCATGCCACGAAATGAAATTTAACAATTTTAATGTGCCACCAGTAATTTTATATTTAAATAAAAATGCTGAAATTGGAAAGAATGGCTGACAGCAGGGATGAGTTACATGATGATGCAAGCAATGCTGCATATTAGCAAGTATATGTGGCTTGTGTTTTATTTGTTTTTAAAATTTTTATCTGCAACATACCAGTCAGGAGTGGTTGGCCTACCAGTAATGGTACACATACCACAGTTTAAGAAACCATGATTTGTAGCATTCTAGTTATTGCTGAAAGTTAGCAATTTTAATGTGTGCCATCCCATTGTGCGTTATTACTAAAATTATAGGAACAACAATAGCCATATTGCACAACTTCAAAAATTTTGTTCAAGATGTTTATTCAGTTGTCACATTTTACACAACATGTTTTGGCATTACTCTCATGCCATCCTCAGGTGTGTCTTTAGTACCTTTCTATACAGGTCGTTATGGCAAGTCATATACACTAAGTGAGATTTCACTGATGTAAACAATTATTTTACATGTTTATATCAGTGAGATCTCACTTAGCATATATGACATTGCTGTAACAACCTGTATAGAAAGGTACTAAAGACACACCTGAGGATGGCATGAGAGTAATGCCAAAACATGTCGTGTAAAATGTGACAACTGAATAAACATCTTGAACAAAATTTTGGAAGTTGTGCTGTCCAGTTATTGTTGTTCCTATAATTTTGAAAGTTAGCAGCTGTATGCACTCCAAAACATTGGTACAAGGATTAGATATGCAGTTATACTTTTCATAATCAGTCTAATTTAGATTGCTTTAAAATGTATGCATCTATATAATTTCAGTTCAGAATATACTCCAATAATGGCTGAACGTCAGATTGGGTCCATACATCATACTTTCTTGTCATCATATGTGAGACATTTATTGGTTGAAATTGGGGTTGAAATCCGGAATAATTCAGCAACAGATATCTCCAACTTATATCTTACTTCAAATAATACACTTAATTGGAATAACATAGGTATATTACTTGGAAATTTGCCAGGTAAGTGATATATTGTGACTGTTTTAATGAAGATGTTTTATTTTACAATTAATGTATAGGCATTTATATTTATTTATTTGTGTATGTTTGTGTGTGGGGGGGGGGTGGACAAAATCAAAGGAGCATAATTTCTCTGAATGTGTATATTTTGTATGAAGTGTGAAGCCTGTATTTCCCACCTTTTGTGGAATATTCATTGGTGTGTTCACAGGCACCAGCCATTGAATGCTATCCTCAGTAAGATGAATGCCCCTAGATCGTCAAACCTGACTGACTTCGGATCCACCCTAACATCATCGTCCTTTCTGTACACAGCTTTCCTTAGGGGTATCTTCCCTTCACACTTTCCAACCACAATTTTTAAGTTAATAAACAAACTGCCAGTTTAAAATTCCTAAAAGTAAAGTGCCAAAATTATTTGGACCTAACAGAGATGGATTTTTTACATGTATAACAGGGTGCTTTGTGACTTACACTTGATGTAGTATTATAAGGCTAGATAGATTAAGAAGCTTATATGTGGTGAGTCAGTACCATTCACACTGGGAAACAGAAGCTGTATTGAGGGCTGCTGAAAAGAAACAACTAGTATAAAGTGAAAGTTTGGAACACCCTGCCCAGAGCCCTTTTATATGTTGGATTTAAATACTAAAAGGTTAGATTGTTGGTTCCAAATGTATGTTGATATTATTTTTGTAAGTGTTTTACAAAACAAGGCTGCAGTTCATTAAAAGTATCTTCCTGGGTTCCCAAATTTTCTTTGTTTAAAGCTGAGTCACAGGTGAATCCATCTAAGGAATGAGGTTGTGATAGTGTGCTGGGCTGTTGTGTATAATGTAGAGGAGTATGAATTATTGGTGAAATTATGACCACTTGGAAATGTGAGTGAAAAATGTGCTTTGGCAAGTTCAGTTGCCAGTAATTCTACATGAATGACCTGGGACTGATCCAATACTACCACAGTAAAGAGATGCCACCTATTACCTGAGTTGTGACATGAGAAATATTTGTTTGATTATGTGGAAGTATTATTTTTATAGAGAACCTCATTATGTAGCAGTTTTACTTTATTACTCTAAAACTATCGGCATATTTACATATTTCCAACTACAGTATGTGTGTATTTTTGTTGTAGCTGTATGTAAATAATGTTTATGTAACATTCAAGGTATTGTTCCTATCTTACATATTTTCTGAAACATAGACTGAAATTTGGACTGTGAAAGTAATATCAAAGTTCTTGTTTTCCAGATTGTTTTAATATTCACAACCAGCCAAGTGAATGGTTTAGGACAGCAGTTCACAATCTGTGGCCTCTATTCATTGAAGCTCATAGATGTATTATAAATTGTACACTTCAGCAACAAGCACAACTGTGGAAACTGTCACAGTGGACCAGGAAGGAAAAAGAAATCCAGGAGTGTTACGAACAGTTTAGTAGTTTTTCTCCAACTGGAACTGTTGAGGCTGTTTTACTTCTTACCTCCATAATTGAGCGATCACTGGGAAATGTGAGTACAGGAAAATAAATTATATTGTTGATGATGCAATACAGATCTGAGGTTATTTACTGTAATAAGTATTACCCTTGTAAGGTCTAAACTTTATGGTTTCCTGCAAATTCTTGTACTAGTTAAGTTCCTTCAAAGACTCACAGTGATGTCTCTGAGAACCTTTAAATGGATGTTTCTTTTTATGTAGACATTTTTAAGCCTAGTTATCACTTGGAAGGTACTGTGTATAGTAAGAGAATATTAAAATTATAGTAAAAATGTTTGGTGCATAATGGCCGTGAAAGTGGTATGTCACCATTCTTTATTCAAAATATTATAATATAATAACTAGGGACATAGAACAATGAAATTTTCTGACTTTAAATTTTGAACTTCAGGCTCTTCATTCAAGTTTGTTTGTTAAATCTTAGTATATGCTTGCTGCGTGACATGAATCAGATGCATTTTTACAGTATTTAGCATGTACAAAATATGTTTTGATATTATGTTTGAAATCTTAAATACTGTTTCTGTTCTTCAAGTAGGGAGGAATAAATATTTTAAGCTTTGGTTTTGTTTGGAAGTCACAATATTAAATGTCATCGTATTTTATGAATGGAACATTAACATTTTCTTGTGATAGCACAGATTTCCAAGATATAAATAGAATTTGGTCAATAAGTTTTATTAAGGGACACCAGCATTAATATTTGATAAAAATTTCTTCAGGTGGAATTCAGTTCAAAGGTGACCTGACCTGAATACACACTAACCCTTTAAAGACGAAGCATATCTCTTTTATATATAAGGAGCTAGTTTGTACCATGCAGTGAACGCTCTCCATCTCGGTTATAAAAACAAATCTGTTAATGCTGTATAGAAAAGTTATGGCTGTTTGTTCAGAGATCCATACAAAAGGCATAAATGCAATGTGAGCACGATGTAGAATTTTTGAATGTTAAAGCTGGTGGTACGTGAAGTTACCGCTAGGCTTTAAAAGGTTAATATCATGGGCATTTCTAAATGTGTGGTCAGATAGCAGTACACATGCAGTATACATTGTTTGTTACATTTTGTGCCCTTCATAGTTTCTCCATATTATTTAGACAAATTGGAAAGGTTTGACTCATGTTTAGGTTCTCATGGTTTTTTTAATGTTTTTGCGGTTTCTTGCACTACATCATATGGTTTTCCTTTCCTGCACTAAGTGTAATGGGTTTGTGTGATTTACTCCTGCAAGTGATTTTACATGCAAAGGGAACGATTCAGTGTCTGTATTCAAATTTTAATAATTCCATTGTCTGAACAATGTTTACCATCTCTTTGACACAGTCATGTCATATGAATAATTAATTATTTTTGTAGGTTTTTCTCTTAAAAGGTCAGAATGTTCCATTCCTGCTCAGAGACCTCCTTTCAACTGAAGAGTTGGGTTCTATCCTGGGGATTGTTCCTGTAAGTACATGTAACATTAAAACTATATTTGTTTCACACAAATACATATTTTAATGGATCAGGTCCAGGGTGATTTATGTTTGTTTAAAAAGACTTGACTTGAGGTATTTCAATAGTTTACGTGTGGTGAACTAAGAATTATTATACAAATATTTCTGTGGACGGAGAGTGTATGAACTACTGTTAGAAAAGAAGTCGGAAGTAATGTATTGCCTAATAAGTGAATTCAAGGGAATTCTTTAAGTGCAGAATATGGAAAGGTAGCTAAAAGTCATCACCACTAGGAATTCTAGTGCAGTGACTGGGAGTTGTTACATATCTTACAGTTCCCACTCAGTGTGTGTGAGTGTGTGAGTGAGTGAGTGAGTGAATGAGTGAGTGAGTGAGTGAGTGAGTGAGTGTGTGAGTGAGTGTGTGAGAGATAGAGAGAGAGACTGCCATTGTGTTAATTCTTATGCAGTGGCTGAGTATGCCATGTTACTGATGATTCCTGCATGGAGTGCAAGTGCTTTTTACATTACAGCTTAAAGATATGATGTTCCGTTAGTTTCGTAGAGTGGTCGTATGACATAACATGTGTCAGAATTCTTACACCTGGCTGACAAATGTAATGCATCTTCAAATTAGACAGGGTGGCTACACTAACTCAGAAATGGGTTTATGGGATTTTTATACATAGTGTGTTAATACTGTTTCTTGTGTAGGTTGCAGTTTATACTGCTTGGATTATTGTGGAAATTAATGTGGAAATAGAGTTCAATTCAGATTTTTTCAGCTATATATATTCTCGCTTTGTGTTCCAGATTATGTTCATACAAGTTTTGTTGGGAACACCATTAGCACTAAATCTCCGGAATGTAACATGGCATGGCTTCCCCTGCCCTGACGAAATTGCGCCTGAACTTGGTGCTATACTTTTTTTAGTGATTGCTTCTATGGGAGAGATACTAGCAACAAAGAACATCACTGTGGATTCTGTGCCACAAAGGCCTCAATTTTCTGCCATGATTTACCATTCAAATATGTTAGAAGGATGTTTTCCAGACTTTGTAAGCCATAAGACAGAAGTGGAAAATATATTACTTAAGTCACGTCACATTCCTCATTCTCATCTTGTGTACTGGGATGCAATTTTGGAGCACTATTTCCAATCAAGGTATGTATTTTTTTGTATGGAGTGATATCATTGTAATGTGGACTCACTGATTAATGGATTTCTCATTGTGTGTGTGTGTTGTTTCTTGCCAGCATGGAGTCTGTACAAGAAACCATTACACCTGTAAAATTTGAAATAAATACAGGACATAGGAAGAAAGCCTACATACAAATAGCTTGTATAAATATTTCTTAGCACCTTGTGAAAAGGTGTTAAGTGTCCTGTGCTTTGTCATTGCTGAATTTTACTTCTGAATTACACAGTTGCATAGACACAATGTGTTTTTAATCCAGTGTTTGCAGGTAACATGTCGATGTTCGAATATTTTTTGAATATGTTGACGTGACTGATTCTGTGTTGCATAAAGCTGTTACTGTTTTAAAATGACATTCTGTATCCAAGGTTGTACCTTATGTCTGGATCTGTGGAATGTTAAATTCAAATTCAATATCAGTTCACAATGGGAGTGAGAGTGAGTTGGCAGGTACCCCATAGCTTCATTTCAAGGGTGAGCAATTATGTCTTCTTGATTAGGAATTTTAAGTTATAATTTAGAAAGCTGATAATATTAGTTCTGTACTAGCACTGTTTTGTAATATGTATTTGTATGAAGCATACTTACTGCGCATGAGTGTATTTTGTTAAGTTGCAAGTAGATTTAAATCTGTATATCACAGCCACGTAATTTGGGATTGCTCTCATAATTAATGCTACTGTTTCATAACAATGCATGTTACAGATATGGTCAATGTCTGCTGCTGCTTCTACCCCAGATGGAGCAGGTGCTTCGAAGCATCTTCTGCTGGGCTAATGGCTGCCCTGAGAGAGTGCTTACAGCTGAATCAACTTCGTTTTATACAACACTTGATGAAATATTGGCAGAGAATATAAGTGACAAACAAACCAATAAAATGAGGGCAGTTTTAGGTGACTCCATTATTGAAATGTTACAGGACATTTTTGTGCATCAAAAAGGGCCAAGAATAAGAGACAAGGTTAGTCACGGTGAATGTGATTTATGTGATATACCACAGATTCTTACAAACCACATTATCTGTGCAACAGTGGCTGTAATTATACAAGCAGAAGAAGAGGAGGAAAGTGGGAAGTGCAGTATGGATCTTTACAATACTGTGCAAAATCTGACAGATGACATGAAGGTGTGCTCATCTGATTACTTTTCAGTTAAAACTGTGGTTAAACTGGAGAATCAAATAAGAGACGTAAGCAAGAAATATGCTTCTAAATTTCATCCCAGCTCCTTACTGAAAATGAGTATTGCTGAAGTTGCTTGTAAGTTAATGGAATGGGAAACATACCCAAGGCCCGAATCAGTTGAAGGACTGAGATGCAAGCCATGGGAAGAATTAATTCAAGAAGATAGAGCGCACTTACTGCAGTTAAAGCATGATTTGTGGAGTTCAATGCCAGGCATTATTACATTAAACAAGCATGATTATGTGAATAGTTTTAGTGGTGTAGCTGGTTTTATAACAGAATATAAAATTTTGACTGTGTACAGGTCTAAGACTGAGACTGATATGTTAAATGTGTTGAAACAGATTATTGACAATGTTCAGTTAATATGCAGGCAAGTTGAAGAAGGCTTGAGTGATAAATACCAACTTCTGGCTTCTCATATGTTAAGATCAAGACAAAGGGAGACGTATCATCGGATGCTGAATACAGTTCCATGTTTACATACTGCAATTCACTGTGTGGTTCTTATACTCATTATCATTGTGATGCATATTAACAGTGTGCCTGTTGCATCAAGTGAGGAGTACCAGCATATGTACAGGTATAAAATATAAGTAGCCAGTGTATTTCTTTTATAGAAACAAAATTATCTGTAGAGGGGAGAGTGTCAGTATCCCTAATAGAGAATCATGTTGCATGGCTGCTGTTTTGTCCTGCAATTATGGTTAGGGGATATTGAAAAACACATTGTAGGGAACATAGAAGCAGTACAGCAGGTATTTGCAACACAATATGTGTCAGTGGTTTGTAGGTGTGCAACATAAAATGATACAGATTATTTACTACTTAAGCCTATAGTCTTTTGACATAATACAAGTTGTCAACAGGAACCCATGAAACATCCATGTTACATTTATGATGTTGCAGTTTTTAATATCCCAGAATTTTTACTGACAGGTATATGCTAAATTCAAATTATATTTTTTTTTGTGTCGTGGCATCATGTGGTATTGTTGAAGGCAGCCATGATGTTGGAGGCAAAATGTTTTTCTTGTAGGTGGATACCAGCATTTCAGAAAAACATGCTGCTTCTATCTCCATGGTCATCTTCAAGAGGACAATATGGTGTCACAACCGAGAAAAACCTACCTTATAAACACCTGCTGCTGTAAAAGACCTGAAAAAAATTACCTGTGTTCTGAAGTTTAATAACAATGATTACTGCTGCTACCACCATCACTACATTACTACTACTACTACTACTACTACCACCACCACCACCACCACCACAACTACCACGACTACTACTACTACTACTACTACTACTACATATTCTTTTTCTTTTGTTGTTTCTTCTTCTGCACATCAGTTGGACTCTGTATTCTAAGAATATGACTGCTGAGTGACTAGCTGTTTCTCCATCTTCAGGTAAAACAGAGGGATGGAGAACTTCCAGTATCAGGTGGGGGCAGTAAGTGTAACTATCTTCATGCTATCTTCATTAGCGGGCACAGAAGCAATCTAGGTCATATTTACGTGAACATAAGACAACCCTCTCCTTCTCCCTCACAATCTTCAGTTTTCAAGAAAATACTTCTACAGGGCACGTTGAATTTGGTGCACAATTTTAAGGCAACACGCGCGTGCACGTGCACACACACACACACACACACACACACACACACACCCCACGGCCATATTTCAGATGACCTAGGAAGAAATTCTCATCTTATATTCAGGTAAATACAATACAGTACTTTCTGACAGCCAAGTATTCAGTCTGCCACAAAATTTTGTCAAGTTAAATATCCATCTCTGAGTAGATTATTTTGCATTAAGTGAAGGCCAGTCAAGCTAGATAGAAATATGAGTCCAAATACTAATCAGTAAACATGTGGTAGCCAAAAAATGAAACTAAGAAGAAGCATGTAGTTGCATAGGCACTCTGGATAACCATAATTTCATGTTGCCTCCTTCCTTCTTGATGATAGATGACCACATCAGTATATACTTAGTAGGCTGATGGTATTACCATCTACTTAATTCATTGCCTCTTGTCTTTTCTTCAGCTTATACTTTCTTGGATGTGACTTTCAATCACAGGAAGGGAGCAGAGTACTAACGACCTCAGCTGTCCAGAGTGCCTGTGGAACGACATGGTCTCTTATAGTTTCATTTTTGCCTTCTTGATAATGTATGAATGGCATTTGAGGTTACACATTTCTTGCTTTTTTCATTATTTGTGTGGTTTCCTGCAAAAAAGTTGTACCATCCAAGATAGGCAATTGAGTTGGTTGAGGCACTGCGCTACAAACCGACAGGTCGCGGGTTCGATTCCCGATGGTGTCAGTGGATTTTTTCATTGGCATAATCCTGTCGGTCGCACTATGGCCCTGGGGTCGACTCAGCCTCTAACAGAAATGAGTACCAGGAATATTTCCTGGGGGGTAAACGCGGCCGGTGCGTAGGGCTGACAACCTTACCACCTTCATGCGCCGATTGTCTTGAAATCTGGGAGCCTCGACCTCCTGGAACCCTAAGGGCCTGTCCAGGCCTGTAATGGGACTGCTTTTTTTATATATATATATATATATATATATATATATATATATATATATTAAACCACTACAGTTCTGTGGAAAATCTTGTGAATACTTAGTTCCCAGTTAGTACTGGTGGCTGTTTTTTCATATATTGATTCACCTGAATTGCTTCTTTGCCTGCTGATAAAGATTAGCATTATATGTGTCCAACTTAATAAATAAACCCTCCTTCCCACCCTTGCTTAGCTGTGGATGTCAACAGAACTAGTCTTGAGACATGGTTTTTTAAATTAAATAATGGACAAAGTCCAGTTAGAGTGTCATAGTAAGAGTAATAAGTTATTTCATTGTTAAATCTCGGAATCTTTTAAACTAACTACAGAATAATTTCTGAACATCACTTTATTTTTTTTTTCAGATTCCTGAAACAGGTTTTGAAGTATGTACAGAACTGGACAACATACACAAGCATAGAAAGGAACCGATGGAATGAAGTACTGACTTCAACATCAATCTTCTCTGTTCATATAAATCGAGCTTTACAGCAAAATTTTATATTCAGAGGCATTCACAATCCCACTACAACTCCTCCCAAAGACTGAATGTCTACATATTCTGTCTTTGAGAGTAGTTGTATCATTGTGTAACTAATTTTGTGCTAATATTTCGAAAAGTGTATGTGAAAACATGATAAACTTCCAAGATGAGATTCTTAGCAGTGTGGATGAAGATTTAAGTCTTCTGGGACGGGACATGAAGCTACGTAGGCTGTAACTACTGGAATTTTATCCAATGCAGGGTTTGATTCTCAACGGGCAAGAGATTTTTTGCTTTTCTAATATATCTAGACTCACTCTGGGGCCCACCCAGCCTCACGTTCAGTGAGTACTAGGGGCCCTTCCCCCGGGGGTAAATTTGCCTGGGCAACAACAGGACCACTCACCTCCATCTAGTTCTCCCCCTTTGTGTTTTCATTCAGGCACAGGCACAACTTCACTTTACAGAGTTGCATCCTAAACTTGAATTTTCATGATATTATAATTTTATTTGTAAAAAAATCCATAATATATCACACCATGTAAAACAACATAAAGGAATGTCATTTTGACCACTGTGATATGACATATTGTGCTGTTCCTCAAACCTTTGTTATCAGTCCCTGACAAACAATTTCACTAAATTGCAAGGAGGTGTTGGAATAAAGAGAACATAGATTTTGTTTGGTATGGTTTATTTTCCTTGCAAGTCACATTCACAATTAACCACATTTTTTCAGACTGCATGTTGCACATTTCTGTTGCCTGTTTGAATACATCTAAGGTATACTTATACCTGTTCAAAAACAGTGCATCCAGATGTAGCTATCATTTACACAGTTTACATTTATGCAAATGTTGTGCCAAATATAGTAACCACTTTCAAGCATAGTAATTCCTTGGCAGGAACAAAGAGCTAGTTCTGTATACAAATGCTTTTGTTACTCATATTCCATGCAGTTGCCTGACACATACAAATTTTACTTGCAACTATTGCACAAAGCAATTGTTATGCCCCTGCATGTTTCGGCTACGTACTGTAGCGATCATCATGGGGCCACAATATTACAAAGACATGAGCAGCGCATTGTTCATCAGCAAATGGTAAATATACATCGGCTTTTTACAACACTTAATCAATGTACAGTACCACTAAAATTATCAGATTAAAATATATGTAAAGTATTAAAACATAAAATGTTAAAATATAAAAGGCTGTCTCCAAACATCTTGCAGTAGTAAATATATCCTGTTTTGATAGAGTGGAGACCCAAGGGTTTGATACCCATGGTTACTCCACTAGTGATCGTTCTGCAGAATGATCACGCATGAAGTACAATCTGTATTTTGATCTGAATAATTTTAGTGATACTGTACATCTATTAACTGTTGTACAAAGTCAATGTATATTTACCATTTACCAACATACAATATGCTGCTCATGTCTTTGTAATAATATGGCTCCCTGATGACAGCTATAATACATACCCAAAACATGTAGGAGCATAAAAATTGCTTTGTGCAGTAGTTGGAAGTAAAACATGTATCTGCATACAAAATCCTAGAAATAAGCTCTAAACTGTGGTAATACAATTAGATTTCAGACTTTCATATGTAGAAGCATATGTTATTGCTAACATTCATTTAAATCCTCACAGTCTATTAAAATGCTGTCACAGGTGCACCCTGACTTACATAACTGAACGTGTAAATGGTGAAAGTAAATATATACTCGTATTTGCTCTTTGAAATTTGGAATTATCTATAGGAGAGGAAAGTGAACATACAGATTTAATGACAGTGATAAAATACTACAGTTAAATTATGTAACCAACCATGTAGAATCAATCAGAAGCTATTTGACCCTTGAGCAGTATGGATGTTTACCAATGTCCACAAATTCTGGGCGTTTATTGACTTCCTGCATATTTTAATACTGCTTTCCTCTTAAGCCTGCTTATATAAACACTCTATCATGTGACAGTTAACTGTCATCTATATGCCACATGTATTCTTTGACATGATGCATGTAAGCAGTAAATTAGAGAAAAAAAAGCTTGCTTTAATTCCCTCTGGGGGGAAAGCCTAGTGCTCAAAGGGTTAAGTACCAACAGGATTCATTTACAATTATTACTGTGCTTGAACATTTCCAAACTGTTACTAAACAATGCAATATGCTTCTATTTACTCTGACAGGAAATGTCTACTTCCTAAACTTTCCTATCTCTTCTGCTTCATCCTACTTGCACATTAGTTACGTGCACAAGTGGATACAACACACATTCACCACAGAACACCAAAGAAGTTTATTCCACTCAAACAGGAATATAAATACAGATCCAGTACATTATTTCCATATCCAGATATCACTCAAGGGAGATAAGTCGCCACACACTCAATGATGTAGCCAACAAGGAAACTATATTTTACATATTTGAAAGCTAAATATTTTTAACATTCTTAAAAAGACGTGAATCATCAATTTAAGAGCAATCAATCAGTCTTCATCCGCTTGCTACTCGGTTCACTGCTTTGGGAGTTTGAGTCCTCCGAGAATCCAAGCTGTGCAGAGAAGTCTGTTGGCCCTTGAGAATCACTCACCATAGAGAAACCTGTAAAGTGAATCATAAATTTTAAATAAGAAATGTCACAATACGAACTTCTAATTGACATTACTTGGAGAACAGATTATGAAATCTTTATACCTGTTAAGTGTCCCATCCAATAGAAACCATCAAAATTTTGTGAAGATAATATTCTTAGAGACATGGGTGATACGGATATACACACATGTGAAATAACTCATAATGGGGCCCAACAACAGGCTCCTCTGTAGGCTGTGATGAACCTTCACAAACCTCAACAGGCAACTTCTTGAATGATTCAATACATATCAAATTATCATGACTACTACCAACAAGCACTTGAATGACACGTAATCCCTCTACCCAAAAAGAGGTACTTCAACTATGTAATTCAACATTAACAAGAAACATTAAATGCTGTTAACAAATGAAAATCTTAAACTTACATGTATTGGAATCCTCAGCAAGACCAAAATTAGAATTGGATGAATCTAAAGCAGCTGCTTTTCGTGCTAATGTATTCTCCTTATTACAGTGGTCTTTGCCCTTTTTCTTCTATAAAGAACACATAAAGTAGAATGTTATGTTCATCATGCAAAACCATACGCTTCGCAAACTGCCCCCACAATAATAAATGTTATCATGACATGCGATTTGTACTGGCTCATTTGTCACTACTGTATATTGGAACTCTCTAAGTGTATACAAAAGTTCCTTTATTTACAGAAACAAACAGAGGTACCCTGTTTCACTATCATTATTTTTCATTTTCACAAGAAAAAATACCAACCTGTTCACTGCTTGAAATTGGGACCCACTTATAGATTTTCATTGTTGTCTCACCAATTGTCACCCACTTTTTCTCCCTGAAAACGAACGCATCAAGATAAGGAAAGAGATCAGGCCATTGTTATATATTCATACTTATACGGGTGTTTTACATCACTAGTCAAAGCACAAACTGGAAGATAATCATTTATGGCTCAACTATAATGTCCTTCCACTTTATTCAAGATAAGTCGATGTAGGCAATTTTGGGAGTTATGTGCTATAGGTTATGTGGCGCAGCCAGTTTTTAATTACTTACCAATGACGTACTTTGTCAACCACCTGCATGACTCTTTTAATGTCATCTTTAGCTCTACTTCTTGTTTCTGCTCGAACAGATCTAGACATCATTTTGATTAAGTCAACGGCGCCACAGCAACATCACCAAGACAAACACTTCTACCTCAACATCAGCTAACAGTCCCATACTCAATATCACTGATCAGAGGTAATTCACACGTGCGTACTGATGATAAACATCAGGGATCATAGAATATGTGGCTGCACTTTCACGGATTACGGTACAAATCATATATATACTGTGCACTGTTTTTATGGTCCACTGCCTCGAACAATTGTAGGTCCAACATACGAGTTTCGAAGCTATCCTGAGTCATCGTAAGGCTATTAAACTCCCCGTATTTTATGAGGCTGCTGACATCTTTCATTATACCGCTGACAAAAATTAATTCTTATTAAATGTATGGCTCTTTCTCTTAGCCACGCTACCGTTGTGCGTATGACCGGCAAAGTGTGTCAATCTTGCCACAGTTTATCGTTATGTGTAAGCCTACGCCATTGGAACTACATACGCTTCCTCGTACATACCCCACTTCACTAAAATCTGCGATATCCGGCACGTCCGGGACCAAAGGGTTGCCGGATATCGCAATTTTCCGGATATCAGAATATTATATTTAATATTATCTTAGTGTACGAACCTCATGGTCAGAGCTAACCATTTAACTTGTTAGTTGATATCCTGTCCTGCTTTCCACGCTGCACTTTCTAGTTCTTTTCACCACTATTTACATAACAAGGTGCACATGCAATGTAAAAAAACAGAACACCAACATTTAACTATGTATTTAAATATAATGGGGTTCTTTGTCAATTTGCTGGTTAATAGAGATTTCCGGATATTCCAACACCGGATATTGCAGATTTTACTGTATTCTAGTCTCCTGTTTATTATAATGATCTTTCATTATAGTTAGAGGTCCATGAAGGTATGTTTTTGACCACCTGAGCGGCTATCAGCCACTCAAAAAGAACTCTGCTGTCAGTTGTGCAGTTAGTTTTTTTTTGGCTCCCCGGGAGAGTAATCACAATGACCACCTAGTCCTTTTATTTGGCTTAATAATTTAAAATTTGCTGAGCACAGAAATTTTTTAATTTAAAATGTTCACTTTGCAACCCACATTGGTGCCCCTTGGACTCTGCCGCTTGGGGCGGCCACAGCACGCACCTCCCACAATTGAGACATTTATCATTTACCTTTTATATACTCTGTTGGTATAAGTCATTGATCTCCGTTATCAGCCATCGTGTCACAGATGTTTCCACCTCGAAATCATGTTTAAATTTTTAGTCGTCAAGATTCTGCTTCACAGCTGGAAGTAGGTGCTAATCTCTAGGCAACGAATTCCCATTATGTAATCACAATAAGTACAAATTGTCCAAGCACGATATTGTAACTGACGTAGACATAAAATATTTTCCGACCGACTCGCGCATGTCGCATTATTCCCACTTCGTCCATACCGCCAAACGGTCACGTGGCTTTAAATGGTCACCTTTGCTTATCAAGAACTACGGCCGTTCTAATTTCAATTATATGCACAATAAGCATTTCATCAAATAATGTCTACATTGGCAAGTAGAATGTAATGCTTTCAATAATTCGTAACACTTCATGTTTATTAACAGATCACGTCAAACGAAAAGCAAACATCGTAGGATGGAAGAGGAAATTGTTCAGACTTGACCATTGTGCTTGCACGCGTTATATAAAGCCGGGATATTGGGCTTAGAACATCAGTCGAGTTGACAGAATTCATTTGTAAGCAACACGCGGCTGTCTCGCTATGGTGCATTGTGAAACCGTTCGTGAGTATTCGCCAACTAATCTGCACATACGTGTATAATTTAACAGCCATAGCATAACGTCTGCAGAAATGTAACACCAAGACTTATCCGTGCTTATTTACTTTCCAGTGTCATTCATTTGTGTGAACTATGAACATCTTCATTCGATACACATTCGTTAAATGAATATTAGGTTTTTAAAGGCACAATGCTAGTTCCGGAAGTTACAGAGCATCAGTGAGACTCATTAATAGAATGTACATTAAATTGAATTTATAAGGGATTTATGTTTGACAAAGCAGAGTTATTCTTACTCAGGGTTTTGTGTCATTTGCCAACAGCTTTCATGATCGTCAAGGTTACAGAACTGCGTTTTATGAACCGGTTACCAGTTATTCTTGCTGTACAGGTAACTAAATTAGCAAACACTAGTTGAAGAGTGTGAAGTTAGTGTGACTTACACAATACTTCAAATTTTTCCTGGTCGCAACAAGCAGGTTATTTTATGGAGCACTGCCTCAAGAGCCGATATGGCTCTCCTGTTGAGCAACTTGACATTTTCCAGAAGGCTGAATTGGGCAGAATCCACTGTGAAAACACAGATTTTTTTAGTTATGTATGTATGTATGTACGTACGTACGTATGTATGTACGTATGTAAGTATGCATGTACGTATGTACGTACGTATGTTTGTATGTATGTATGTATGTATGTATGTATTATGTATGTATGTATGTATGTATGTATGTATAGGTACGTACGTACCCACTTAATTTAAATTTCGAAATTTATGCACTTTGCCCACAAGGTGCATGTATGTGGTACGTACGATTCTTAAAAACGACAGCGATACATCCTTCAACGTCACAAATATTTTGGTCTGCAATGGAATATTTCACGTGAGATAGGAAGAGGATTTTTATATATTATTTAGATCGGGGTACTTAGCCTTACTGTAGCTCGCACCAATCTGGTTCTCAAATTTTTTTCTCGAACCAACGTAAAAAATTATTAAAGTAGGTCAGTTTTAAATCCTAAGATCTAGTGCAACTATAAAGTTAAAAAGATAGAATTAAACATTATTGTAATTTTACAGTAAATTTAAGAAAAATGTGACGCGTTCAGCACCCCCGGGACGTGCGTACACCCCAAGTTAAAATAACTGATTTAGATGGACTGCTTTCTTCAAAATGTAACGGAATTTTGCGAGAAAATTTATGCAGCTCGTGAAATTGTTTCTGTGGTTATCTGGATGGGAGTAAAGATATTAAAACACACGTCAATAAATTCGGCACTTCTGAAATTGCCACTCTGTCACACATTCTTTATCGATGAGTACTTACATGCACTGATCCTGTCACTTAGGATAAACAATGCTGCTTTTAGAAACTTTAATTAGCTCAGGGCGAACCATCGTGAAATTGTGGGACTCAACAGTTCGAATTGTTCGTTAATTAAATTTGTGCTAAATATAGCAACATCTGGTACGGTTGTGAATCCAGCTGTTTCAGAAAGGTGAGCTTTTGAATTAGTGTTAGTCATACACCGAGTAGAAGAAATGCTTTGTAGTCACAAATAGTAAGGCGCCGAATAACTTACAACCACAAGTGGAAATTTGTACTGCGGCAGTGAATCCTTCATTTGCGAATTTGTAGATTAATACATTTTGAACTGTTATGGAACAACTGTGTACTAAATGCAACTGGGAAATCGTGGTGACATAGCTCATTAAGAAACACCAATACTGTGTATCTCCTGTAGATTTTGCTGAACGTGTTAACCCAAGACGTCAGCAAGGACGAGTTTTTAAAATTGATAATTTTATAATAAGGAAATTACTTAAAATACTAGAGTATGTAAGTCCTATTAAGTTCGGCTTTACTTTTTGTGTGTTGCACTCTTGTTGCAGACACAAGTATCAAAGTGTTATGTGCGGCATATTTGGCCCAGGAAAGTACCGTATATACTTTCGCCTTAGGTATTTAAATGTTTGAAGCAGGAATAAAATTGACGTGAAAACACGCAGCCAGTCCACCAGACTTGTTGCATTTTGTGGTAATGATCGTGTCTGTCTCGCTAACCAGTCTCAAAAAAGAACAGTGAACACAGAATCTGGAAATAGTGTGACTTGTATACTTCCTTGCTTCTCTGCTACCTTACTTCTAATGCTAACACAATGTCACCGTTTTGTGTTACAGCATTCTTAAAGCCGCATAGCATGATGATATCATTTCACACGACCTTGCTGGTAAGTGTTGCGTGGGCGCTGCTTATCTTCAATGAAGCAAACGTCAGTTGCGGGACTGTAATTGGTAAGGCTGCAAATTAAACTCAGTACTGAGGAAGAAAATGCTGGTTTTAACTAGTTAATTGTTTGAAATTTGGACCACAAAAATTTGGATTATAAAAATTAAGGGGGTTTAAGTGACTTTTAAAACACTAACTGCATCTTAATTCAGAAAAAGAAATGGAAGAATAAAATGTGGCATTAAATTTTAAAAAACCCTTCGAAATACTAATTACTTGGAAGGCGTATTTTTGCTACGGCTAGCCAACATGTTCCTATGGCAAAAAGTCTTTCTTTGCTTAGGCATGTTTCAAGTAACGTTGCTACTATACAAATGGTAACATTTATTTGGTTTTAATACAAGAAAATAAATTGGATTGAAATATTTTTCTAAGTTCAAAAATGTGACGCTTCTTTTTCCGTATAATTAGGCCTACACAAATTCCAGTTTGCATTGTGATTGATTGTCATATTGAAGTCACATTGACTACACGACAGTCAATTATTGCCCATTATTTTTCAGTTCAGTCTTCATCATCGGAATTCGGGACTTTCTGCGACGGACTGCGTTGCCCTCCTGGTAGCAACTGTATGGTTTTCACCAGCGTTATTAATGGCAACAAAACTTGTGACAAAAGATGCTCCAATATTGATGGTAAATATCAACTCTGCACTTGTTAATGCGCACAGAAACATTTTTATGTGTATATATATATAATAAACATTTGCGAAATTTTAAGTTCTCACAATCACTCTTCTCAGACTGCTTATACCCTGGTGATGGAGGCAGCATGCTCCTCTGAAATTACGGTTACAGTTCGTCATTTGACATGGAGGCATATCCCACAAGAATTACACATTTTATTGCACTATTAGTATTACCTCGAAATTGAATAAATTTTAGCATTATTCTTTTCTATGATATTGTTCTATTAACCATCCAAAGTCCAGTGGCCAGTACATGCATCGGATGGTGTAACTCCACATTTTGTCCACAGATGTGTAGTGTGCATGTTTCACACAATTCTAGCAATAAATAGGAATTATTTCCTTAGACAGCATTAATCAGTTTGTCTTTATAATGGACACACACTGTGTTCTCTGTGAGGAAGGATCTGCATTTCTATAGACAATATGGATAAATGTCCATCTTAAAAGGGTCAAACATCCACTGCAATACAGCCACCTATTCCCTCTCCCCCACACATCTGCTAAAAAATTCTTCTGTTGAGATGCCCAATGGATGAACAGCGTTGGTGTGCTGCCACTGCTTATAAATGAACCGTGTCACACTGTATAAATATGTAAACCAGCAATATGTGTTCATTGTAATTTAGCACTCTTTATGTAGTTTAAATATTTAGAAGCTGAGTCTCTACTCTTGACCTACATTCGCATGAAAGTCTCACAAAACCACTGCGTAATCTGTACAGTACATACAATAATGTTTCATTTCTATCTAAACTTTTAAAAAACACACAAAAGGTGTACTTAAAACCATGCAAAAATATTATGTCACTCAAAAACAATTTTAAACATTCTGTGAAGCATTTCACTTGATACACCTACAGAACTGTTGACTGAGTTTAATATTTATTTATTTCTGTTTCACTTAATGACACTGCTCAGACTGAAAGGCTCTGGAAGGAAGCAACTGAGGCCAAATTTTGAGTTACTAACCCAGCAATTACCTAGATGGAATGAAAACCAGCCAAGACAACTGGTCTCCTGACAAATATTTAAATCTTGTACATTCCAGATACAGAGCAGAAGTGATCACCACTTGAAAGCAGTGTTCAGTGACATTAATCACTACTTTGTTGCAGGTGAAGTTGTGAGACAAGAAACCATTACTACATCAAATGGGAAGATGTGTATAAAAAACTTAACAATGATGGGAGAAAAAGTAAATATGCAAGAATCATGCAGAAACCTGAGTAAGTATTTAATGAACTTACAGGAAGGCCACACTCTTATAATTCTACAGTTATGAGCATTAGGCGCAGCAAAAGAGTAAAACTGATAAAGACATTAATATTTTAAAGACATCCAACAAAGTACATATACATCTACTTGCAAATAAAGCAAAGATGTTTACAACAGGATGATTTTACTAAATCATTCTGCATTCTTTGAATATTCCATGCGTGAAGTGAAGCTTATGATGTCTGCATGTCCATTATAGGCAACCATTACCAATATTTATACAATGATGAAGCAAAACATCCACTTTTAAGTACTTTTTAGAGAGAAACATAATTTTGCTAACATTTAAATGACATTCTTTATCATCTTTCTATTATTTTAGGCAAAGCAGAAATAAAACAAGAGGAAAATAATCGCAAGATCCAAGAAGCAGTACAAGCTGCACTGAAACGAGAGCAGGATGAGATTGAAGATGCTATAGAAGAAAAAGCCAGACTATATGATGAATGGCGGCTTCAGCTGGAGAAAGCGATCACACGTAAAACTGAGGCTATCAACAAAGCAGCCAAAATGCAGGCAGATGCAGCAGAACAGCTGGAAGCAAGACTGGCAGAAATGGAGGGAAAGTTGGAAGCTACATTTGGTTAGACAGAACATCTGAGGCATTAAACTCAGGTCCTAAAACAAAATAAGCAGGACAAGGTTTTTGAACATAAAATAAGCAAAATGCAGGACTACAAGATGCATAATCAATTTCCTACAACCTTCCACATCTGTAATGCCAGACTAAAATTCTTTACGTTAGTAGCAACAGTGCACAGATCACAATTAACATACAGAACAACACATTTACTATCACTTATATTTGTATTTGTAAAGCTGACCACCTTTCTCCATCTAGTGCCAAGGTTAAAAATGTGTGAAGCTATACCTCCTGCCACATGCCTTCCTGATGTGCACAGGGACAATTTTACCTTTATGTCACTTGCATTACTTTAGGTAATTTAGATCCTCTTTTCTCTGCACATGGGTTGTTGAAAGTGGACAAAATGCTGTACAGCACAGGCAATGCTACATTGTCACATGCAGTTTGTGTAACATTTTATATTTGCTGACAGTTATGTATGCTCCCTTACCCAAAATTCCTGTCAACATGAAATTTGGTACCCATCACAAAATGCTGCATAATTTGTTCATTCCTACATATTTGCCTACAGTATGTATTACTATAGCTACACTTTTAGAAAAACTCAATTATTAGCGGATTAATTCTGCAGAATGTGAATTCAAAGAGTATATTAAAGTGGAGGTAACAGACAGAAAAATAATATTTACTAACCTATGCGGTGGGAGAAAACTGCAATTTTATTACATTTAAAACATAAAATGACTTAACAAATGTACTCAAAACTCAGTGAGGTGTGAGGTTCTGAAGGTTGTGGCTGTGAAGATAGCTATATTCTGTGATCTGATATGTGTAACCCAGCAGATTTGTACCAATATTTCAGGGCAACCTGCTGATCATGAAGGCAGCAAGTTACTCTGAAACTTCAGTATGTATCTACATAGCACCACATCCAAGAGCATGTACTCATTCCCTTTTTCATGCTGTTATTTTCTGCACAAAACTATAAAACATTAAGCAAGCAGTAACCCTTGGAAACATAATTTCTCCCAAATACTACACAAGAGTTGAGTTCCTACGTCGCGGTAAACATGATGCATCTCCATTACGATGACAAACTGGTTAATACTGTTTATGGAAATAGTTTATTGTGACGATCGTATGAAAACATGTAAATGCACTGCGTGGGCAAAATGCAGATTTTTAGTTAAAGCAGGTGGTACACATGTAAAAATTGCACTTTGAAGAAAAAACAGTATCAGTTTGGAAAACATATTTTTCCAGCAGAATACCTAGCACATATTATGTGCACTGTATAATTGAAAATACAACATGACAGAGTTACCAGTTGCAAGTCTATGTTAAGGAATTCGGTTCATTTGCAGAACACAGCACACACACAGTATGCCTGGCCAGTGTTAACAAATGCCATGGGTAGGAGTGTGTGTGTGTGTGTGGGTGGGGGGGCAGGTTTGACAGTGCTCATGATCCTTCCTGCACTTACGCAGCCCAAATGCAACAGCAAATATTACTGAGTTTGTTAAAATAACACCTTAATCTCAATCATACAGAGAAACTATAATATATCACTAAAAATAAAAAAAATATGAAGGTGTGAGGTACATGTATAACATAGGAATAGGTCAAATTCTTAAGCTGTGATCAGGCCTAGTGAGACATTATTACACTGGTGATCAAGTATATATAAAACTAAAGATTCTGCATTCTGAGTTTTGAAAGCAGAAAGCATAAGATTAAATCACACAGGCTTCACAATCAAGAAATGCATAATTCTTTACATATTTATATAAGTGGACTGCAATGTTACCTCCCAAGAATTAGCAGCTGCTGAATTCCCAAGTGGTCTAAATCTTCACAGACTGACCGGTGAAAAACAGTACAATAATTTATGAGACTGTCTAATTACATAATCCACACTATCAAGCCCATCACAAAGTAGAAAACCTTATCAACTATTTTACCACCTTATCATGCGAATTATTACAGAAGTCACGTAAGTCACAAAAAGAGAATAGCTAATATGCTGGGCATCCACCAATCAATTCTTGGCAGATACAGGAATTTTTCTCTTTGTTGCCGTGCCCAAACTCTGCAACAGAACCAGCATGCAATCCCACACGTATTTGGAGCTAAGGCAGCTGAAGCACGAAGATGACATTCCCCACACAATAACCGAGATTTATAGAGCCTAATGTATTTTTAAACCACCTTCCCAGATTATTTCAAAACACATACATGGTTATGATGAAAGAGGGTGGACTTTTTACATGAAAACAAACATACACATTAGAACAAACTATGTCATTCATTTAATTCATGTGACTCACACTAGTACATACCAGATATTATGCATGGCCGAACTAAACTTCAAAATTAAAAATCAGCAAGACAGTGCAAGACCAATTCCGCACATTTGTCAAATTTATGCGTGGTTGACATTAATTTAAGACTGAAAAGTAGTGTTCACATGTAAGTCCAGTTGCTTATACCGCTATTTTGTACAAACACAAGCTCCATGATAAGACATGGCATTTTGCATGTCAGTACTGCATTCTTTCTATTCAGAAACTGACAAAGGACATACTGAACTTCAAATGCATGTCTCAGGAAACAGCTAATCCTGACATAACAATCAAAACAACAAACAATCATTTCTCTTGGCCTTCAGAATGCATTTTATTCTAGATCAGAATGAGGAATGTAAACATATACAGAATATATCTTCAAGTCTACTTTACCAATTCATCTTGCATTACACCTTTTACTCTTCATTGTCATAGTGCAAGAATATTGCGAAGGTCTCTGCAAGAATCAGTGAGTTGCATACAGATATTATGGATAAAAGCAACACAAATGTAAAATATTATGTATATATTTAATAAGGTATGTGCTGAAGAGGACGAAAACACTCCCTCACTCTCTTTTATACAAAATTCTTTGTGTGATTATCAGGCATCAATCCATGACACAGTCACATCAACCTCTTCCTGCTGGACAGGGAGCAGTACCATTTGTCTATATGTGATTACAGACCATACAGTTTAAGGGTTCTGTCCATGCTAGTTGAGGCAATATATTGAGCATGGCGACCAAATCTCACTCCTGTAGCCATTGCTGTATGATCATTAAATACTTTCAACTCTTGCCACTGTTTGCACAGGTACACTCTGCAAGGACACAAGCACCATAAGTAACATTAAAGAACAGTTGAACAGAATGGCTATGTAACCTTAGTTACCAGAGATAACTACACACAAAATCTTTTTCCAGCCATGTAAAAAATATGGGTCTGTGCAAGACATACTCGTCACAGTCTGTTTGACATTATAAACAGGCACAACAGGGAACGTACGTATAATGTAAGATAGTGGAGTGTTTGCATAACCATTGTTGCAGTGGAAATGCAACAATGCATTTTGTGTTTTTCACATCAGCTCATAAACGACATGATTTTTGGAAAAAATCCATTGAAGATCAAATGTGTGTTTTGAGTTTATCTATAAGGTTTGCCTAAAACCTTTCTCATTCCAAGAAGACAGACATGATGAAGCTAACAGTCACTTTTCATTATGTTGTGAATGGGCCTAAAAAACTTCCTCTTTAATCATAACAAATAATAACTTAACCATCTTCCTGCATGGCATGGGGAAATTGTTCATACAGTGACTAAGCTACAGGCTGGATGACTGATAATCATGGTTAGATTCCTGGCAAGGGCAAGAGATACTTCTCCTCTCTCAAGTGTCCATACCAGCTCTACAGCCCACTCACCCACACATTCAATGGTTATTGACAGCTCCTTCCCTGGGAGTAAAACGGCCATGCTGTAAAAATGACCACTCACCTTCATCTGGTGCCTTGGTTTAAAATAACTAAAGCTTTAACTTCACTCCCCCACATGCCATCATGGCATGAACAAGGAAACCTTCTTTTGACTTTAATACATGGCATGGTCTTTCTCAGGTAGCTTATGGTTTTTAACCATTCAGGAATTCGCTGCTGTTAGAACTACAGTTTCATCATAAGAAGCTCATAAACCCTACGTTCAGCTTTCCAATCAGGTCTGTACCCGAAAAACCTAATAAGTCTCATTCAAATATCATCTCTCCATGTGAACCTGTCTCCCAGGCAGTTTCCAGACGAAGTTTCATGTCACCCTATCTTCATGCAGGCACTCCAGGGTGTAAAGATACAGTATTTACCTATATATAAGACAAGATTATTTCCTAATTCATAATCTGAAAACCTCGAGGTCAACTTCTAATCACACATGAAGTTAAACATGGTATACAGTATGTGCACAATGGCTGTAAAATTACATTGCTGGCAAGGACCACAGAACAAAGAATAACACATGGCAATAAGACACTGTTGATCCTTTAAACTGCTGCCACATACCACATACACACACATATAAACATGCATGGACAAACTCTGAAGAAACAGAGGCTTCAGTAAACACAATATTGTGTGTAAGTCTATTTTAGATCATTTTACTGCAACTTAATGAAAGAACATTATTCAATACTGCTACTTATTATATGTTCTGTTTTAAACCTACAACACACAATTAAGAGGTCAATATTACAGCCTGAGAAAACAAAAGCTGTTTAGAGCATAATTTTGAGTATGTCAGCATATGAATGGTGAGAATATAATGACTTTACCTGACATCAGTGCCTGCAACAGCAAGGTATGTACCACTCTGGTCAAAACAGAGATCTCTAATCTCATAACCTTCATCCATTTGTAATGTCTTGAAATTCTTCAGCTTCCGTAGATCCCACAGTTTCACGCATGCATCATCAGCTGCTGTTGCCAAGTAGTAACCATTCTCAGAGAACGAGATTGCAGTGATAGGACCTGAGTGACCTGGAAGAAGGTTCAACAATGTTTTATGTGTCACTGTCAACAGCAGAAGAAAGTAATACCACACATTTATGGTCCCTCTCCTTTCATATTCCATTTAAAGACTGAAGTCAAGTCTTATGTACAACAATTTTAATAAAGCCAGGTCACATCACTTTACTTAATTCCGAGAGCACGGCCTAATACAAGAGAACAGAAAAGGGATTTTTTCTTACCTGGAAAGTTTGCTACATTTGACTGTTCTTTTAAATCCCAGATTTTGACTTGGGAATCTGACGTTCCTGTACCAAAAATCAGACCGTCAGGATGAAACTGGGCTGTCGTCAATGCAATGCCACTTGAACCCTGGTCAGCTACCTACATTATGTAACATGAATAAAAATGCAAAATTAAGCATGACATCAATAACAAAATTAAACAATGAACTGCAAGTCTGTAAGATCATGAAACACCTTTGTCAGCAAACGTCCGCTTCGGATGTCAGAGAAAGCCCAGTGTTGGTCTGTTGATGTTGAAAGGACGTAATCCCCTGTTGGATGGAGTGACAAACCTGTAACTGGACCTTCATGCGCTCGAAGTATTTGAGTCGTCTGTGATGTTGGAACATTCCATACACGAATGGTTGCATCTGGAGAAGCTGTTATCACTAAATCCTGTTAAATAAGAACATTTTAAAAAACCTGAACTATCAGACATGTGATAAAAATTAATTAACTAATGTTTCTTCACACAGTACAGTAAAAGTTGCAATATCCAGTACCTTCAGGACCAAAGGATTGCAAGATATTGTAGTTTTCTGGACATTAGGATGTTACCTCATGCGTATCTTAATGTACCTAGCAACCTCATGGCCACACCTAACCACTTAATTTGTCACTTGACATCCTGTCCTGTTTAACCTGCCACACATTCCAATCCTTTTTCATCACTATTTATGTAACCTGGTGAATATATAACATTTAAAAAACCAACATGTCACAAATAATTAATTATAATTATAATGAATGGCGAAACTCTTAGAACCAATGCTGGGTGCTGCTGGGTGATAGAACAGTGAAATGTAATGGGCCTCGTAGCCATTTTCCAGTTAACAACTTTGTGGATCCTTCAGTGCTGGAAAGTGTAGCTTTTACTGTACCTCTGCTAACACTTTTTCCTCCCTCCCTTCCTTCCTTCCTTTTGTTCTTTCTTTTTCTCTCTCTCTCTCTTTTTTTTACCAAGTACTCTGCAGAGATTTATAGATTTACACTAGCGTAACAGAATTACCTCATCAGGGTGATAAATAACACGTGTAACTTTCTTGGTGTGACCCTTGAGAATAGCCACCACTTGCTCAGTGTCTTTATTGAAAACTGTGGCATTGCGATCATTTCCTCCTGTCAATATTTTGCTTGTATCTGCACCATGGATATCAAGAGACAAAATACCTGGGATACTGGCACTATGAAGACCCTGTAAAAGAAAGTCATTTTATAAGGGAACCCACTGGTTTTGCATCAAAACAAATGCTGTATCCATTTAAGTGATTCTATCCACAACAAAGTTCCAGTGCTGAACCTCTTTCAATTTTTCTCTAGTCTCTTATACAAAAGCCGTAAAACCATCTAGAACCACGATATACTACACATCATATTTCCTGACACTAATACTGTTCTTAGTCACACAGTGACAACAGAAAATAATCAAACTTTTATTTCACAAATCCTGTTGTGATAATACAGCAACTAAATTCAAACAACCATCAATTCACAAATAAAATTTGTCAGTACTTATTATTCATTATAACACATTTTGGCCGACTTGGGCATCTTCACATAATACAAAAATATACAAAATACTTGGGAGGTTAATTGCAACATTAAGTTTTATACAAAGAAAGATCTTTTTACATAATGGATATGCATTATTTATGTAATTTTAAAGTTTTATGTATTCTAGTACACAATAATATAGCCTTGAAAGTTCTAGCTTTCACCTAATTTACGGCTGATTTATGCTGAGCACTTAATTAGGGTATATAGTTTTACTTTTAGAAGATTTTGTAGAAGAGTTTCCTGGTTTTAAGCCATTCTTTCCTTGAGTGTAGACTGGTTAAAGGTTCTAGTATTACAGAATACCTGTAGTGCAAATTTGCAGTTTATAGGTTAAGAGCTTCTTTTAATGGCGAATCTGAAAACTGAAATAAAGGATAGAATAAATATGATGGTAAGTGGTAGAGAAATTGTAGAATAATAATTAAGTGACACATGACGATTCTTACTAATATCAATCCAAGAACTCTTCAAAAACTGTAAGAATTTTCACATTTCACTTAATTATTATTCTACAATTTCTCTACCACTTACGACCATATTCGTTTCTATCCTTTACTTCAATTTCCAAATTCACCATTAAAAGAAGCCCTTAACCTATAAACTACAAACTCACTCTCCAGATATTCTATAATACTAAAACCTTCAACCAGTCTACACTCAAGGAAAGAGTAACTTAAAACCATTACAAATATTCTAAAAGTAGAACTATATGCCATACTTAAATACTCACCATAAAACAACCTTAAATCAGGTAAATGCTACGACTTTCAAGGTAATATTCTTGCATACTAGGATATACAAAACTTCAAAATTATATAAATAACATGTACCCTTTATGTAAAAATGAGATCTCATTTCTTTTTATAAAACTTAATGTTGCAATTAACCTCCCAATTATTTTGTACTCTTTTTGTATTATCTGAAGATGGCCAAGTTGGCTGAAACATGTTGTAAAGAATGTTCAGCACCGACAAATATTTGTTGTGAATTTATGATTATATTTAATTTAGTTAAAATAATCAAACTTTTTGTGTTGTTCTGTACACACTACCATGACATCCTGGTGCTCTGCAAAGTAAAAATGCATGGGAACAACAGCTATATGAAAATACAATGAATTCTCCAGAGTGCCAATAGTTTTTGGCTCAGTTATATGTTACTTCCTGACAACATACCTTGTGCAGCTTATTTTTTCCCCTGCATACTACATTACATATTGCTGAGACCCAGAATTATTTCTTTATAATATTCAGATTCTGTCATGCTGTGGCAGAACTAAAAAAATGAGTCAACCGTTCTTGTACTAGAAAATGCCCTTCACCATATCCTAAAAACAGTTATTTATACAAACAGGATGTGACGCAAGTGTGTGGAAGGTGCGTATAGAATCATGTGAGACAAGGTCCTCAGGTACAGTCCTTCCCCTTTTCTTTCGTTCCTGAGTGAGAACAGTTGCTTTATCCTGTAGCTTCTGAATAACTTCAGCCGACATGCCTGCTTGTTCTGTTGGTTGATTTGCTATACCACCTGCTTCCACAGCAATTGCCTGAAACACAACGCACATCAAACTAGATTTTGTCTAAAACAACTCAACTGGTACATGATACCTTCTGTAGGCAATATTATGGAAGAAAATTCCTGTGTGCACCATGTTTTATAATTCAATACCAAACTTCATCTAGCCAGCTGTTTCACTAGCACCTCATGTGAATTCAGGAAGCTGACCATGTCTATGACATGATATAATTCCTACTGAAGTATTAACCCAGTATATTTAAATTCCCCACCAGTGTATGAAATACCAGATGTTAAGAACTATAATCTGGTAACTTTCTACGGATGATGTTAACAATCTAGGTCACTATCTGATGATGCAACATCAAAAAACATTAGAGTATAGTATGCCAAGTTTCCTCAACACTACAGAATTTGATACACAAATCTATTCCAGTGTACTCAAAACACCTACCATCATAATTTGTGTTCTGCTTGCATTTTTAATTACTATTTAATCTTCAGGTAAAAACTTACTGGTTGAGGGATTCCTGCTGGATTTGTAGTAATGCCAGCCTGTGGTTTAAGTGTAGCAAGAGCCTCACGAGCAGCAGTAACCTCTTTTGTGAGACGAGCAATTACACGACAGGCAGCATCATGCTGATACAGAGCATGACTGTTACAAAAATAATTCATACATTCAGAACATATCACATATACATACTGTAATTTTACTCCAGTTGGAATGTTCATATTTACTGGTGAATATGTACATCAAAGAACATGATATACTATGGAATCAAAGAAAATATTTTAGGTACCAAAATAAGATTAGTTGAATTTTGCATGACTTACACAGTACAATAACCCCTTACCCCATACAGTTTTGTCCAGTGCAGTTGAAAATAATTAACAGTATGGGGGGTACAAAATTTCCTAAAGACTGAAAAATTTACATACATACAGATAAGGGCAGGCAGATATTTACTCAACCAGCCCAGAAGCTGGCAGCATCAACTACCTGGACACTGAGTGCATATTTAATGTCCAACAATATATTTATTTTGTGTGATGGAGGCACATATACATCTGCATTCATGTAACCCTCTTTTTCCCACAGGAAGTTTGTACATGGTTTTGCCCAACATGCTGTAATCACCCCCCTAACCCTCAGCTGGATGAAGCATCACTGTATGAAGCTTATCCACTAGTTTAACTCTTCACATTGATAAGATGTTCATATGAAACTGAATATGACTTCCCACCATTCTAACAGGAGATCCTGACAATTATGTTTAGTCCATGCTGTATCACTGTCTTCGGCTTCTCCTAGGGTTTATTTTATGACATTTTAACTGCACAGGTTATGTACACTCAAAATGAAAGCTTACCTAGAAAGGATGACCTATTTTAAAAAGACTACCTCAGCATCTTCTTGAATAGATGAAGATAAAGCTGTTAGCCTCTGGCCAAAAATTTGAACCTGGGACTCCCTGAACATGAAGCATGAGGACCTCCCACTTGAAAAAATGTTTGATTTTTCTTTTCCAGAACAAATTAATAGGAGCAAAGATGGGGATAAGTTGACTACGATTAATTAAGTCCTAACTGAACTAATTTTTTACCTACTGAAATGGCACCCACCTCTCACATTTCCAACACTATAACAAAATGTACAGCTATAGAGGGAAAGTGGGGTTATGGAAAGCAACATTTTTATGTTAAAGTAACAGAGACAATTTTCATGAAACTACTGACAATGTGAGAAGTGAGTGTGGTTGCCACAGTGGAAACAAGCCTTCTACACTGCCAGATGCATGCAAGGTATTAAATTCTGGGAAAACAGACATCTAGCACCTGTTGCCTACCTCAGACACGAATAGAATATCAGTGTATTTCCAAAACATGAATTGTTACAATTTCCATTACCATTACTGCTACATCTGCACAGAATTTATCCAGCTTCATGCTTGCAAAATTTCCAATATAAATTATACTTCATTGCTTTGGTCTCTTTTCACTAATCCTTAAATGGTGTCAATTAAAGCAGCTTATGAACCTTAATTCTTGTCTTGCAGTCTGAAGTTGCTGACGCTGAGTAAAACTATGTAACATTACAGCATCCCATTCATCCTGAAGTGTTTTTAAAATAGCAGGGATACTTGTTGCTGATGGAGGCTTTGGCTTAACCACTGGTGTCGCTAAAACACAAAACCGAAATTTCATTTAATATCACCTAATTTATGTCAGTAAATAGCTGGATGCATTGGACTTACAGTAAAACCTTGTTAACCCAAATTACCTGGGGGGAGAGGTAATCTGGATTAAGTGGCAATCTAAATTAGCAAAACAAAAGATAGCCCATAAAAAAAAATTGGACACCCATCAATGGAAAAGTTGATGATACAGCCAGTGCTGCTCTTGTGATGAAATACCTATATATTAATTTACAAAATATCAAAATAAATAAAAAATATCACTGTAGAGCCTTTATTTAAGAACCGAAAAAAAGACATACTAGGTACACTTATTCACTGATAGGAAACTCAGTTGTACTTGTTTTTAAACACAATAATGCAGGTTTGAAGAAACTGTCAAGTTTTGTCTAAACAGACCTCTGCTGCTGTTCTTTAATTAGAAACTCTCTCATAGTTTTATGTGTTCATAATATGCCTGCAATTCTTGATTTGTTGTAGAGCCCACATAATTGATTACTGCATCAATGCCACCTCTTGCAGAGCTAAGAAGTTTCTTTTTAATTGTGGATTCTTGTGTATCATCTAGTTCATTATCTGACCCTTCTTCCGCAGAAGTCTTAACAACATCTGCGGCAATTTATTCATCTGTCAAATGCTGAAATTCAGGGTCTCCTTCACCCAGTTCAGTTACAAGCAACAGCATCCATCCACCTCAGAGCCAACAACAATACTGAACAACTGGAAGACTTGGCAGTAATGTACTGTACGTTCAGTCTCCCTCTCCACCATCATCAGCACAGGGTGAATCATCTGCCTTCCAGAATCCTGTGTATCTTTTAAAGTATGTACTTAACTGTGAATAGAATTTTTAATGTCTGTCAATCTGGATTATCCAACATCTGGCTTAAATGTGACCAGATTAGAATGAGTTTACTGTACTGTGGTTGGAATTGGGCATCTAATGATGTCTCTTGACACAGAACTTCATCTTGTATTGAGATCTGTGTTTTACTGGGACTTTACACAGCACAGAATCCCAGCAGAGTGCAGATCTCATTTGAATTGCAGCAGAAGTGTGAAGTCATTCATCTTATATTACTGTATATACAGTTAGAGCTGAAATATCTGGCAATGCATTATCCAGAAAGTTCTATCAACCAGAAAATGACTGAGAGGCCTATTACATTTCACTATTCCATCAACTGCCAGCACCCAGTACCAATTCAGAGTCTGATCATTAATTATGTGTGTCTTGTTGGTCACGCACGCACGCACACATGCATGCACACACATACACACACCATGTTACGTCAGACGTGCTGCAAAGGGAACAGACAGTGTGGCAGACAAAACAAGACAGTGTATCAAGTAACAAATTAAAAGGCTAAGCCTGCCTTGAGGTTGTTTGATACACTAACATACACATTAGGTATCATCGGATCCAGAAAATTATGACATCCAGCAACCATGGAGTCCCAGAGGTGCCAGACATAACAACTGTTACTGTAGTACAATGCAATATGGAAAATCTTTAAGGAACTTCAATAAAAATTACTATAAATAACAATACAAAATCAGATACATGATACAGTTCTTAGTCATATAAGGATTTCCAGTACTAACTTTTAACATCAATAAGCATATCAGCCGAAAGTTCCTTGCCATTAATAGGGTCCACACCATTTTCCACCAAATATTTTTCAATCAGACGTCTTTCAAATATAGCTCCTGATGTTGGAGATATGACAGGATGTTCTGGAACTTCATTGGAAACTGCAACACGAGAGTACAAGGCTCTATGTTTACAAAACTTAGGTACATGGTCAACATCAACTTCAGTAACAGTTGTAGTAATAGTATACTACAATCATCCCAAAGTATCTCTATAGCACCATGAAACATCTAAAACAGTGACACTGAATTCATATCCAGTGAGGGTCAAGAAGATTTCCGGAAACCTATTTCTGGCTCTTGTAAATTCATAAGCAAGTTTCCTGATACAACTATTCCAACAGGACAATCTACAATTACACGAAAAGGTTTCCAGCAACAGTTCCATTCTAAACAGTAATATAATATGCTGTAAATGCTGAGGAAAACCTCACCTAAATTTGAGCTGGGCCAGACACATCTCCAAGGAAATCAGTCCCTTGCAGTTATCTGGACATGTCTGTGTCATCAGTACAAAAAGCACTCAAACTACTGATTTTACACCTCTAAGGCAACTGTGGTTCACAAATTCTGCTACAGTCATGAAGCAAGACTGACTTTTGTGAACTTGTACCTTTATGTGGTGTATGATGGAGAAACAGAACCCACACTTGTTCTGTTTCATGACGGAAACTGGTTTCATCGCAGTAGGCACCTGAACTCTCAGAATGACTGGTTCCCCATGTTAATCCAGAAAATGCCATTAGATGATGCTAGGATTGGTGTGTGGTGTGCTGTGAGTACAACTAGAATTACTGGGCACCTTTTTCCTCCAGAGAACATAAATTCACACACATATTGCACACATTCTAACGTCGTTTTTAAGCACATGTCGAATTACAAGAGAACCGACGCCTTTTTTCTCCAAGAATGCAACAGCTACACTGCAAACAACTCTAGACATTTAACACTGTGCTTTTTCTAAGAGAGTAACAAGCAAAGGACTGTGACCTCCTCACTAGTGAAACCTGAACCTGTGGAATTTTACTTGTGGGGCAATGTAATAATAATCCTCACACTAAATATAGTATGAAGGAAACGACTGAAATACAGAGTTTTCAGTTTCACCAGCACAACTTTGATGTGTGATGAACAATGTGTATGTGTGACACATGTCTGCAATCTCAAGGATACCATTCTGGCAACTCCTTTAAACATGCTGACTAAGAACACATTAACTGTGATACACTGAACTACAATATGAGGACTCCCACTCACAGCAAACTGGAACAGCAGTGATCACCATGCTGCTTGTTATCATGCAAAACAGTCCAAGTGTAGAGTGATACGTAATGATTCTTTGAAATAAGTTCCTGTACTTCCGCTTACTAAACATTACTTCCAAATGTATTATGAGCCAAAACTGGCACTCACTTTAACACAAGCCAACACTGAGCATTTAACCACTTACAGTAGTGTTTTCTGCTAAACACACTATCCTTTCTCCAACCATAAAAAATTACCATTTTGCACGGACATCTCCTCCGTAAAAATTCAAAATGGAAATTAAAAATGCTTTATCCTGCATGTCAAAAAAGATTTTACTGAAATGAATTACAATGTTCACTTCAAGGGCCACACGAATGTAACAGGCCAGTCACACGTGACCCACGGGTGAGTCATCACTGCTAATCTACAACTAATAAGTAACATATACAATTAACTTATCACGTATGAAGTGATGAACCAGACCGTGCCAAACCATATCACTTTGAACCAAACCATGCGGAGCCAAACAAAGACCTGTATCGCCAAACTGTCAGGTGTAGACAAACAACAGAACACAGCATGATTGAAGTTAACTGACACAATCTTCTTTTTTTGGACTTCATCCATCATCTAATTTTTACAAGAAGTATGACATCTCAGAAGCCAGCTCTGTTTCCATCTTCAGGCAAAGAAGCACCTAAGCTGGTGGACCCTTAGATTGAGCTATTCTCAGTCACTGGGCACCACAGAAACAGTATACTTGTTATGATATGTACTTGAGAACAGATCTAGTCCCAGGGTAATAACAGGAAAATGGAAAATTGAAAAATTAAAAATTAACTGCAAGACTCAAAAATAAAACCTGGACCAATCCACAAACTAAAACTCATACAAACAGCCATAAACCCAGATTGATCAGACCACATACACAACACAAAAATCCAGAACACACATATTTAAAATTCTTAACACTACTAACACTATCTGTGAAGAAAAATGTAAATCTTCACAAGATCAAGTTTATAAACCAAGAACTATAAATGTATTACTTAGTGAATGTGGATCATAATGGTATGGCAGCGCATCTCACCAGAAGCAACTGTGAAGGGTTTGAAGAAATGCTGTATATCCAACGCAATGGATGAGACTGGTGATAATATGTTGTAGAATGGCAGTAAAGAGGATAGGGATGTTTGGAGTGAATGTGAGGAAGATGAAGGCACTGACTGGTAAAAGTAGACAGAATCTGACATGCTTTGTGTACTAAGTGTATGAAATTAATAGTAAAATATTTTTTCTTAGCAGATTTTTTTTGGGGTGTTGTCTTACATTTGGATAAATACATATTGCCTTGGCAGATGTGTTTTTTTGGGGGGTCACCTCAGATTAGAGTAGTCTTGCATTCAGGTAAATACAGTCATGGTTAAATGTAATTTTCATCCAACCGGCTCAACATACTTGAATTGTAAGGAATGTACATATATATTATGGTGGCTCTTTTCTGACTGGTTGTAAGATTCATTTCTTCCTACCATTTTACTGTGCCCTAAATACCCACTGGCTGGACACAAGATAATAGCAGTAAGACTTAACTGAAATAACAGATTGTTATAAATTACTAATTATGATGATTTTAATTTCTTTGTACATGGTTCACCCTTTCTCCATCACAAGTCATTAAGAGAGAATGCCAGAACTCCAAAAGTCAATTTCTGAATGCCAAGTGGAAAATTAGCCATCAGCCAAAATTTTAGTCACCACTGGCAACTAGGTGGCAGTGCCTTTGACTTCTGTCCTTACCACTTTCAGTAACCCAGTCATTAACACAGTAAATTTGTTATCATAACATCGTCTTGGTTCCAATTTCAGATTAATGACTGTGGACTAAACACAATATTTTTCACCAAGACAAACCTGCATAAACTGGCAAAACTGTGGCTACAGTAGTACAAGAAGAGTAACAAGGATGTTGTTACAGGAAAGAGACGGTAAGCTGCAGCTGGTATGGTTGCTGAATGGTTTTCATACATGACACAATCCTTATGTTAGTTATATTTTGGAACTCCCCTGTGCAGATATCCTATGGAATGTGATATGTACTGTTAGCTTTCATGAATTTGTTGTCAATACTGCTTTCAAACAGGGAATAGATTTGTACGTTTTTGAACAATAAGATGGTATGACATGTGCTCTGGAAATAACCTAACACATTACATTTTCCAACAAAATAATGCGGATTTTAAATATAAGTACAACAACGGGTTACCTCAAAGGGTAATAATGTCCAGCATTCTACCGGTATGTCATTCCTATCGAATGGAAATGGGAACAGAAAGGTCAAGGTCTCATCATTACCAAATGGCATTTAAGGTTCTTACAGCAGAGGCAAAGAAGAAACCCAATAGGTCTACTTGGGGTGTGACGCCCAGTTATCTGGTTGACGAATGAATAAATGAATGGCCACCAACGTTTTGGAGTAACCTACTGGGGGGGGGGGGGGCGCCCGAGGAACTGGGTAATGTATGAAACTCCAGATTGCTGCCTTTCGGGAAATAACGCCCCGCAGTATGACAAATTTACCAGCGTTGAGGAACTACTGCCTTCACCTTCAGGGCAAGTTTCCCAGAGACGCTGGTAACTTTCTACCACACTACGCACCATCACATTTCAAGGGACAGTAATCGTCACAGCTACCGCCTGAGAAACACAATCCCGCACGCCGCAGACTTGCATTATAATGTGCCGGTTAGAAGTAACGCTACCCGTTGAAGTTCGCAATATACTACAACAGCAACGTTATTACAAGTAAAAGCCTTTCGTTACACAATTAAGATTCCACTGCATGTAGCATTACACTTCACGTTACTTATTAGGGTTAGCCTGCAATCTAGAATAAAACTTGGTGGATACTTACTCGCACAACACAGCGCCATTTTATTACCACTACTGTAATCAAATTTACACGACAAAGCGACAAAAATACTGCCCTCTACCGCATATTCAATTAAAATCCATGTATGAAGAAATAACAGATTTAACAAATTGTGGCCCGGCTTTTATTAAATTCTTATTATAAGAACAGAGGTATGCATTTATATACAGTAGGATGTTCACTATTGCAAAATTTGGCGAGTCGGTTGCTGATGTATCTACGATAGAGGGCAATGCAATATGGTTCCTGAGTGGTGGCGAGTCCTGCTTGTTGTAATAATTCTAGTGTCCTCTGCGGTGCAAGGCGATGATGCCGACGAAGATATTGCTGCTGCTCGAGTTGAAGTAAGTGTGGTGTCAATGTAAAGGTAGCAAATTTTTAGTATCAGCAGATGTATTTATACCGGTAACATTTGTCGATCGCCACGATAATGCGATGTTACGTGTGCTGGCATTGTGATCATATTCGCGAAAATATAGTATGTCCTTATACGCAAGAAAGTAAAATTGTTACGTACTATTCTTTCTGATGAATAGTGTTTATTTTATTGTGTGCAGAAATTTCATCATTATAAGGAATGACGAAATTCATATTAACAGAAACTACTACTTAGCGACGATCTGTTGATGAAATATCAATAGTGATGTTGCTTTGTAAGTCTGTAGCCTTGCATTGTCAGGCAAGCAGTGTAGGATCACATGCCGGTGTGAAGAAGATTCTACATCCTTGGATTAGGCCTACGCAAGATATCGATCTGAGTAACTCCATGGAGCTGAGTCTTTCTTTGAGAGGATAACAGGTTCTCAGTTAGTCAAGAAATTTCGCGAATTTTATGGAACCCGGGGATTAATTACTGCATTCAGAAGAGCCCGCCACCTGTTCCTATCATAAGCACGCAGGATATGCGGAATGTCAGTAAACTGTAATATACTGTGCCAGAAATTCACACATATTGCCATGAGGATGGTATTTTAACTAACCTCATTACCATAATGTGTATGAAATAGACTCTTATTTTGTTTGTTTTCATGGCCATAAAAGACTGTATTACTGCCTTGCACATTAGAATGTAATATTTCAGTTGGAAGTGACATTTAGAGCTGGGTGAACAACCTTTTGTATATATAAGATTAATATCGTTATTGGAACTTACAGAATTAAGACCATTACATGTAGTGAGTTCTACTGTTATTCCAGTGTTATTGGTGTCATATTGCAATTACAATTGTTTGCATGAGGCTTTGGACTTACTGTCAGAGGATAAACAGGTATAATTTATTATGCATTCCAGAGTTGTAGAGGATGTCGTTTGAATCGTCTCCCAGAAGTAAAGAAGTTTGTTTTTGAAGATGTTCCTTTGTTGTATCCTTAATGTGATAACTGTGAAGACTGTCACTGCCCCCTTAACCTGAAATGGCACAAATAACTAAGAAGACATCAAGAGCACCGACTGTAAGAGTTATGCCTGGTGATTACACAGGTAATCCATTGTCATTAAGGCGAAGATTGTCTCTTAGGTTAATATTAGGTGGACTTGATGTAACGCCAAAACCTCTTGTCTATGAGGTACAATTACCTGAGGATATGCAAGAAGCACTTCAAACACCCCCAAAAGCACCTCATATTTCAGAAATTACTGGAACAGCTTCTAGTTTGCATTTAACAAGAAGTACACCTCTTGAGCTTACACCAATACACGAACCTTTCACAGAGTCAGAAATGAAGAATTTTGTTCTTTTTGATGAGAGTCCCATGTCTGGAGTATCTGCTGAAGTTCCTCCACTCCCCTCAAATCTATGTTATGTCTTGCAGCCTCAGGAACCTGGAATTCCTGAGTATCCACTACCACGTTCTAACATTGTTATCACTCTCAGAGAAACAGCAACTGTTTTCCACATGAATCTGCCGCCTTTGAATGTTGATGTGAAAACAGAAGAAGGCAAAGAGGTAGAATCTGATAATGAATATTATGAATATATCACAGTTGGGAAAGGCTGTCATAGGAATACTAAAATGGCTGAAGTTCAAACTGAATACAGTGTTAGGAAAACAAGATCTACAATGGCACTTACTGTTGGGGTAAAAGATAGTTGTGCTAGTGCTAATGCATGGGATCTGTATCATTCTTACAAGAAACTGGACTGTGTTTGAGTCAGTTGACACTTATGTTGTATTGAGTGCATAGTATCATTACAGTCATAATAATCTTGATTTAGTGATGTGGATTGTTTATACTGTCACATCATTTTTATACGTGTATGTCGTGTCAGACATTTAGTAGTTGTTCTTAACTTCTTCTCAGTGAAAATGTAGAATTCAAGCATATTCAGGGTGCCTCCCCAGAGCTTGTATTGCTAGACACGCATGATAAGGTAAGCTACAAATAATAACTTACTAGAGATTATAATGTGGTGTTGTTGAATATAAGTAATTCTTAGTCACTGAACTTACTAATTACTTCATGGTACATATTGCTGTGTTTGCATGTTACAAGGAACTGGAACGCATTGATCTGGCACCATTGTCTCGCCAGGACTGTAATGACCTCCTCATTAAGAGAGGGTTCCGCAGAAAGAAGGCAGACAGTGAGGTGCATCCTAACTTGCAGCATGAAGACTTTTGATAGGCATTGTCAGTTTGTAGGAATATGTTCTGTATTGTTGGATTCGTACATTAACATGGTTTTTGCTTTCTGTTCATTACATTCCTTGTCTGCCAACTCTTGATTCATTAGACAAACACAGTGCTGCCTTGATTCAATAGTCATCTTGGCGGTGATGGGGTACATTTTAAAAAGTGTGATTTTCTTGTTATTTTGAGTTCCTAAAGGAAATGTATGTTTAGATAACTAAGCATTATGACATTTCATTCTTATGCTGTTACATGTATTAGAAGTACTGTTGTAATAAACACAATGTACAAAGTATTTGGTAGCAGTACTAAGCCAACACTATACCACCACCACCATTACAGCCCTCACCATCTTCAGACAAACACTATCAGTGTTTGTCAGTGTTTGTGCATAAAACATTGTTACTGAGCCCAAGGTTTAGGTTAGAACACAGCTGTAAATGACCTATGAATGACTCTCAGATATATGGCAAGTTCCAGGTTTGAACATTTTTGCTGTTTTGATTGACAGGCTGGTATTGGGCATGAGAAGTTCATTAAGTATATATGTCCACTATAATCAGTTCTGAACACTGATCACATACTGTAGAAAAATGATACATTCTTGAAATTCAAGTTTCAGGGTTAGTGTGCATGTCATGTATCGACTTGTTTACAAATGTCTTTGCGTAGAAATCTAGACAAAACTAAACTGCACACAGTAGCATAGCATCAGGGAACATGTGGTACATAGGTTACACATTGCATATTCACCTTCATAGGAACAAAGCTGTGAATCATACACAATCGAGAAGTCACATTGGAGTGTACACTATGTACAGTACATAAGAATGAACTGTTTGATGTACTTGAGTAAAATAAAATATTTTCTTGTCTGAAAGTTATAATTTTTACTAATTATAAGTACCCACAAATGAGCCAGGATAGGGTAGTTGGTATAGTGAATAGGCTACAGGCTAAATGAGCAACAAATGGTGGTTTGATACCTGGCAGGGGCAAGAGATTTTTCTCATCTCTGAAATGTCAACACTGGTGCTGGGACCCACCCAGCCTCTTTATTCAGTGGGTACCAGGTGCTCTTTCCCTGGGGATAAAGGGGCCAGGATGTGAAGCTGACCACTGATCTCCATGTAGTACTGAGGTTAAGAATGTGTGGAGCTACACCACACCACTTACTCATTTCCCACCTCTGGCTTAATAAGTATCCACTTGCTATGCCTCTGAATCAGGGCTGTGGAGTCGGAGTCAGAGTTGTGGAGTTAGAGTCGGAATCGGAGGGAATTTTAGGTGGAGTTGGAGTCGGTAACAAGGTACTGACTCTGACTCCGACCTCAGTCTAAAATCTTATCTAGATACTCAAACTCCAAAGCCCTGATAGCTACAGTAACCATTAGACTTATACTTAAATATAGGTTATAAGTCTAAAAAGTAGCCTGATAATTTGCATGGTGGTGATGAAACGTCTTATAGGTGTACCATTATTAATACATCTTGAGCTTTTATGAAGGAGTTGGAGTTTTAAAAATCAAGGAGTCGGAGTTGGAATTGGAGGTTTTGTGTACTGACTCCACAGCCCTGCTCTGAGTAGAGCAGTGTGTTATCTTTGCATATAGTATTTCCCATAGAAGATCATAAAATTTAAGAGGGATGCTTATTGACTGAGGTACATAGTAACTAGAATAGATGTAGTTACAAAGTTATGCTAATTCTTGAACATGTAAGAAATTAATTATTGAAAACCTATTATCAGGAGCCAATGAAAACACAGGGTTATTTTTCATCACAGGATTGAGCAGCAACAGTGTCTGCTCTATGGAAAGCAGTGTGGTTACAAAAAGTACTCTCTGTACTGCCAAAATTTATATGGCAATTTCAGTGTGAAGTATAATTTCTTTGATCATCCATGCACATATGTGTGTCCCATGGTAACATTTCCTCATTCAGCAGATTCTGTGTACGTAGAGCCATGTTAAATACTGTAACTGTAATATTAATCAGTGATCTGTAAAACCAAGAACTGTGCCTTAAGTGGGATGAACACTTTTCCTGAAAAAATTGGCAAAAAATAACATATTAATACTACCGGTCCCACTAACAGACCAGCAGACAGACCACCTCAAATACCACTAATCCGTATTTTACTGTTTAAACAATTTGTTATTGTGTGGATGTAACTTGATATCAAGGGAAGATTGCTAAGGTGGGTCATAAACAGTACATGCTGCACATATTGCCAAAATTTGCAACTTTATTATGCTTTTGTATATTAGGTTCAGGACATCAGATTTTTTGTGCATTTGTTACAGCAAATATGGATAAATGAATGTTACTTATCATTTGTTACTGATGTTAAACACACAGTTTCATGATTCTTAACAGTCAGTAGTGTGCAGTGTCCATCAAATTTTGTGTTAAAATATTTGCACTGAAATGGTATGAGCCAGAAAAGCATATTGCAAATTCTTGAGGTAAGTTATTAAAATTTATAAAATAATTTTTCTCCTATCATCTTAATTTTTTGAACTTTCAGGTAACTACTCCAATTTTAAGCACTGTTTAATGTGGTGATGTAAAACCATCATTCTGTAACACACTGCCTATATAATGTACATTTTACCATAAAATCCATCCAGAATGAGCCACGTGGGGCATTTCTGGTGTCACAAAGTTGTGTAACTTATTATTAGAAAAATATGATGTGATTTCTCTTTTATATAAGAAATATATATTTTTGTTTTATTTTGAGATTAAAACCATGTTGTCACTGTGTCACCAGTGTGTTGTGTGTGATTAGGAAGAATCTTATTATTCATGGTATATAAACATTTTATCAGCGGTACACAAATCCCAGGTGCCAGGTCGCTGTGGCAACAAGATTCTGTATTGTGGCATCTCATATATGTGGTTCCACCATATGGAACTTGCTTCATGTCATTGTTCTGGCACCTAGAATTTTGAGCTGGGTTCTAGATTTTTGGAAGATTTGTGCACTTCTGCATTATATAATTGGTTATCACACTCGAGATTGTCTGTCGCTGTCAAAGTGCAGTATAGAAGGATATTTGTTTATATGCTGAAATTGCAAATGGGATTTGCTGCTAGAGAATATAAAGGTATGAGCACTGGTTCATTTCTGTTGGGAGGTAACAATGGACATGACACATGATTTTGTTGCAGAAATGTTTTAACTTTCCAATCAGTTCAGTCTAGACTATATGCCCAGTTTAATTAGAAGAGATGTTCCAAAATTCTTTAACCTCTTTATCTGTACTACAGACGAGTAGCATTTTAAGTGTGTGTGTGTGTGTGCGTGATGGTGAGCCAACACAGTGTTGAACTTCTGATGTAGCATTCCCATTTGCTTTGTGTAATACTGTGTGAAAAATGCTTAGCTGTCATTTCTGCTTTGACAATTTCTTCATGAGAAACTATTGTATTCCATGTTGCTCCTTTCATTCTTTTAATTTGCTTTTAAATATGAACTATTAAATAGTTAACAAGATCATTGTCTAGTCAACACATAATAGAAGAGAACCCTGCACAGTGTGATTTGATTAAGGTTTAGTTCATGATTATATATGGAAAGCAGACCCAAATGCTCCTCCATGAAAGCTACAAGCTGTGATACAACCATATACAGTAACATACATTAAACCTCGGTATTACTGTATCTTAATCTCATCTCTGATCTCATTGTGTAGCAAAACAATAACTTTTGTTTATCCTAGCCTGAAATTTTCATTGCTGACAAATCATTTTACTGTTACCATATTTCTTCATATATAATGCCTATTATACCTTGTAAAGCTTCCATATTTTGTGACTTAAACATGAAAATATATGGTCACTGTTTGGAAATTCATGAGCATGTGCTGTGCTGTTCTGCTGCTGTGTCAGAAATAGTAATGTGTGACTTTGCAGTGGTGTCTTCTGTAATTGTAATGTAGCATGTTTAGAAATAAACTGTGCACTCACTACTGATCCTTACTGTATTGGTTGAAGGCAAAATTCTATTCATATGCCATACATAATATCCACATACTGCTAATAACAGAAAGAAGAATGAAGGGGGTTTGGACTGATTACTTGCGAAGTCAGGTTTTCGGTAAGATTTGCATAGGTTTCCTCAGTTCCTTCACATATTTTTCAGACTACATAAAATGTTGTTTCTTCGTGTTAGATTTATGATATGGAATCGCATAATCCAGCAAATGTTGTGTTAAAATAAATGAACTGTGTATAATATTGCACTGAACCAGTCTCGTACTGGAGGACTAGCTTCCTGTTCAACAAAGTGTTTGAACTCTGCACTTACTGAAATATTTTGTTAATAGTGCAGGTCAGAATTTGTAACACAGTGTTCAAGAAGTTACATAAACATACGCTATGTAACATGCAGGTTTGTTACATAGTATGTCTGGTTGGTCCCCGATGAATTAGAGATACGGGTGGTGTCCTTCTGGAGTTTGTTGGGCAGCTCCAATTTTCAGGCATATTGATCCACAGTATAGCCTAGATTACATAAGACTTTTTTTTTAGATGGGCCCTCCATGTATCCCATAAACTCCACATACTATGTTGAACTTTGGTAAGGAAGGCTTCCAGTGTGAGTTGACAGGTTATTTCAGATTTCTTCCACAGTGATTCAAAAGAGTCCGTTTCCCATAAGGCCATAAAGAAACTTTTCCAGGTAGTCTATCAACCTTAAACCGTCCAGATTTTGTTCATATTTGATATGGGAGACTCACTAATTTGAATTTCATTCCTGTTTTTAAGTAAGTGCAATAAACTTAAAAGAATTCTGTATGCTGTAGTGTGTTTAGTAGGCCCTTTCCAATTTTGCTGATGGGATATGTAAAGATAAAAAATTCCACACTCGCTAGGAGCAAAAGACAACTGTTTTCTTTGAGGAGCTGAGTTACTGCAAGTTTTTCATTGTATATGTTAGGTGCAGTTGTTTGCTGTAGGAAGGCTTCCAATTTTAGTCTGTTCTTAATTTCTTGATGACTGCTTTGATATATTACTGTCATACCTAAGTATATGAACTTTGCCACAGTACTGAAGGATCTCATCTAATAAATTGATATTAACATAGCCCAGAAGCCTGTAATGTCACATCTACTTCTAATTCTCAGTAGCCGTATTGAACCTTCTGAATGGCATGGCAAAGGATGTTGAAAAGCATCTCTGTTACAGAACAATCTGAATAGGAAAGTCACCTGACACATTATCTTAGACTTTTACTGTAGGGTTCACTTAAAACACTTGCCTAACTAATTTACTGGGTCTACCAGTTTTATTGAGAACGTTTTGCAATACTCGTGTCCTTACTGAATCCTACTGAAACATCAATGTAGATGCATACCAGGACATTCTGAAGAGAAGTCATACATAAATATGTTACCACTTGCCCTGACCAGTTACTCTTTAAATGGTTATATCTAATCTGTGTTCTTTAAATTTCCAATGGCAACTACCTTTTAATCGTATACACTGTCATCTGTAGCTGCAGATGTTTATCACAGAGGTTATAGCTGTATTAGACGCATCATGTTTGTAAAGAGATGCTGCATGGGCACCAAAAAATGGTATTTACCCGTGGGCTTGACAGATGAGCATCATGTGATATTTGTGGAATAAAGATCTGGTATGCAAACAAGCCAAGTTTAGAATCTTAAAGGTTAATAATTATTGTATGTGACAAATACAAAGTTTATCCGCTAGCCAAGTAAATCCGAAGGGTATAAGGTACACATACAAATCTTTATTTAGAAAGATGAATCATCTATTTACATTGTTCTTAACTTATTCACATAAAAGACATATAGTTACTATTGATATTCTTCACATATCCCTTGCACCATAATTACAAAATCGTTTCAAACATGAAATTATAAAGATTATTTACACTGTTCTTAACTTATTCAAGTAAAAGACATGCAATTGCTATGATGCTCTTCATATACCCCTTGCACCATAATTACAAAACTGTTTCAAACATGAAACTGCAAAGACTTAATTATAATACAGAAATTCCTTATACATTTACCATATTATGCATATTCTTAAGTCAAATTACAGTTATGTACAAACTAAAATTCTGTACAAGTTATGCAATCCTATTAGCGGTTACTGTTCCACTCTTATTCCTGCTTTGGCCCACACACACACATATCCCAAAGTATTAAAGAACACAATAAGTATCAGCACTGGGGAATGTGGAACACTGAACAACCATTCAGCTGAAAAGAAAGTCAAGGTACTACAACCTTACAGTAAGTTTACACAGAATTCAACACTTCATATAAAGGAAAAATATGTATGCTTGAAATATGTGTTACAATCAATGAGAGATGTTCCAGCTTGTACTGTGATCACATGGGTTTCAAACCCCTTGGAAGCTTTCTCCACCTGACCTCAAGATTTATCATTTAAGACAATAATATATTAATAAACCAAACAGCTAACATTACAATTATATAGAAAATAAGATCTTCCTTCCTCAGCAGCATAAGTGACAAATTATACAGGCCCAGCTGATTTTGGAGCCTTATAATTTATACCAAATACCAAATTGTTTAACTTCCCTGACGTGGGCTTTCTTTTAGTTTGAAAATTTCTATGTAGAACACCCTTGATGCTATTTAATTAATAAGAGAGAATATGAATTTTATATTTTCCATTCCGTGCATTATAACTTGATTCTTTACTTTTAACCAACAAATGCACACAATTGTCATAGATTCACAATATTTTTAAAACACTACACTCCTACATATTTCTGACCTTACTGGTCCATCATGAGGGAGCACATCAATTCTTGTTGCATAAAACAATTACCTCACAATATTTTGGTCTCTTTGTGTATGTCGAACTGATGGAAATTCTCTGTGTAACGAGTGTGTAGCAGACAGACGTGTTACACTGTAGTAGCATGAACTCCTCGATCATATCCACACGCTGCTCTACACAGTTCTGTCCACTACACATACTCACTACATGAAGAATTTCCACCAGTTCTACATATACAAGAGACCAAAATATTGTTAAGTAATTGTTTTATGCAACAAAAATTGTACTCCCTGATGATGGACCAGTAAGGTCCTAAATATGTAGGAGTGTAGTGTTTTAAAAATATTATTGTGAATCTGTAACAATTGTATTCATTTATTGGTTAATAGTAAAAAATTAAGCCAGAGTACATTAAGAAAACTCATCATGATTTGTATGCAACTAATGAAGAAGCCCATCATAGATACAAATTCCAAGCTCCAGTTGAGTATGTTCTTTCAGTAAGTGAATGCTCTGTTCAACAGGAATTTTTTTAGATTTCAATAAACGTATCCATAATGAAGATTAACATAACAGATCAAACAACAGGAAATGATTTCCAACACGCAGAGGATAACATGCTTTTTATGTCTCGTAGGATCCACATTATTTTTATATATTCATATGAGGATTGATAAGATTGGTATTATTATGCTTTCTTACAATAACAGTAATGCCAGATATGGAACAATGTCTTGTAAAGCACAAGTATTGACAAAAATAATATTGTGACTCAAAAATTACCTCTAACACCCCATTCATACATACACATATTAAAGAAGCAGGCGAAAATAAATGGATTTATGGTAACATTTTATTCAGAAAAGCTCAAAACTGAACTAAAAATTCACAGGTGTTTTAGAAAAGGTATGTCATATATTATGAAATTCAAAATGTAGGTAACATATAAATACCATGTTACATTCTATTGAAATATGAATGGGTGCCTTTGGAGACAGCATACATTTTTATGTTACCACATTTTCTCAGTTCACAGTATGAAATTGATTTGATAGTCCTCTCAAATTTCTTGCAGATTGTCCCTGAAATATGCAAATGTACCTTTCAAATTTTAGATCATATGCAGTTACTTTTCAGTTACCCTATATCAAAGTATAAATGGTGATTACCCCCATTCTTACACATTATGTCACTAACCTCCCTCTTCAGTTCAGCAAATGAAATTTGCTTACTAAAATAATTCCAGTGCTTGAGATGTACCATTATAATTTACAGCCACTGCCAGATATTTAAAAAGATGCTGGACTTAGTTTCCTTAAAATTACATCAGATCAGTACTAAGCCATCATGAGCCAACACAAGAAAAGGATGGCCACCCACAGAAATACTTTTGACAGAAACTGTTCTTCCTCATACTGAGGAGTTCCTCTGGGAGCTGTGGAGGGAAATACAATAAATTAGTTCACCACTTGTTTACGTGATATCATGAAACAAATGTAATCGCAGTTTAACAAATTTTTGTACCTGCACTAGGCCTGGGTTCTCCAAAATTAAAGGTAGACGTGAAGAATCCAAATGGGAAGGCACCAATTCCAAATGACATGTGGAAACCACTGTCCCCAAATCCAAAGCCATGAAATCCCTAAAAAAATGAAAAGTCTGAGAGCAAAACAATGTCACCAGTGTTAAAGAGGTATCAGTGTGTGCTCCTGGGCTAATTTCATAGTGGACCCCACTTCTGTAGCAGGAGTATGATTGTGACTGTACATAACAATACATACAATTCAAAATATTAAGTTAAATATTCACTATATATATATATAGAATGGTTAGCAAATACAGCTGAATGAGAGATTGATTGCTTTTAAAATCTTAGTTATGTCATCAGAATGTGATGACATTTGATTTGAGAAATTTGTATCCCAGGAATTTTCCAAGAAATGAATGTTTTAAAAATGTAACTGCATCTTTGTTCCCTACTTGATGTTTCAAATTCCAGTAGTTGTTAGGGGGAAAAGAAAAAAAACTGTAGCATCAACAACTTTTTCCACACCATTTACTTTTTCTCTGTTTATACAGGAAAGGGCATCTCATCTAGTAAATGCATTTCTCCCCTCTCCTATTTTACTGCCATTTCTTGATTTACTATCTGATTGTGCTATAAGTCTAATATGATGCGTGCCTTTAGCTTCTTGTATAGCTTTATTTAGGATTTTAAAAATACTTACTGTAAAATGCTCCTGGTTCTGGATCATTACTGTTCCTACTGTAGCTATGCAGACTCCTCTCATCTTTCCAAAATTTTTTATTACCTTATATTGGATTTTACCCAAATTGGGCAATATATGAAGATGGTACACATGGAAGTTCTTTCATGTCCCTAAGCAAAGCATGGCTTTCATTCACTGTGCCGCTTTTCGTGAAACAGTTACTTAGTAAATTTTTATGGACATCTCCTCTACCAAATTTTATCCAAATTGGACAAAAAATGTAGAAAATATGAGCAAAATTTCATTTACACCCTGAGTATGGCTTTCACTGCACTATTTTCACTAAACTTGTAACAGGCCACTGACACATGGAGATCTTCTGTACCAAATTTCACCCAAATGGGTCATAAAATGCAGGAAATACTGGTAGAAATTCCTTTGCACCTGTATGTGAAGTATGACCATGACTGAGCCAATATTCAAGAAACTCTGCTTACCAACTTTTTGCAAGAAACTGATAAACCAAATATCATGAAAATCTGACAAACTGTGTTATTGCTGATACTAGGTCACAGACGGATGGACAGGGCTGGTCTCCACATACGGCATTCTTCTTTTACTTTGAGAAAGGCAAAAAAAATTAATAACAAAAACCACGGAACCAGAAATGAAGTCAGTAAGTTGCATGCAAGTAACGAGGTGTCCACACATCCCTTATTGACTACTGACTTATGACAATCAAGACGTGAACAATACTTGTAAAGCCTTTTAAATATATTATATGAGGAATATTTCTTTAAAAATGCAAAGAAAATGAACCTGTAATGTGGGAACAATTTTTACAGGAGAACTTCCATATGCCAGAAAATTTAGTGGTGGGACCTCACCTATTCAATCATCAGGAGAGAAGAAACCACAACACAACCAATTAAACATAATAAATAACAGGAGTACTGTTACTATGATCTATGATATGACATGCACAAACTGGTAGAAATGTTCCGATGTTTCAGTAGAACGTACTGCCTCCATTTTCCGATTAGAAGAGTGGGTCACACAGGTCAGGTTTTAAGGTATAACTTGAGCCTGCTGGGACTAGGCATAAGCAGCATCCCTTGCAACTGCGGTCAGGTGTACAATTGGCAGACTGGCTGCTCTAGTGGGACCCAGGTGAAGGAGCATCACCAAAATATGTGTCTCTATCACCCAGGTACATCACCCATGGCAGAATGTAGCATAAATCTTGGACATAACACTGAATACCAGCATCCTCCCTACTAAACCACTGTGTGGACTGCACCATCAGATGGGTGATAGAGACTTGCCTCATGGAAGAAATGTACAAAACCTCACTCCAACGATATGCTATGACTGGTTTCTGAAATGGAAATTACCAGTACCTACCCCCCCCCCCCCCCACCAGCCTTTCTGAGGGCCTATGTTACTTCTGTCCTCCCCAAATGATTAGTTCTCATCTCCCTTCTTTATTCCTGTCTGTGGTAAACTGCATCCAATTAACTTTTGGAATTTGCTGGACCTCTCCATAAGGTTTTCCTCTTTATATCACCCCCTCCCCCAATAACTATAGTCATTATATTTCCATCCCCATCTAATATCTTTTTCATACCTCTTTTCCTCAATTCCTAGCTCTGCTCCATCAGTCCATCCTCTGTTCCTCTTTTGTCCCCCGCGTATGTTGTTACTCATCCATTTCCATTCAAAAATCTTTTTGGCAGCCTGTTTTTCTCAATTTTTATCCATGCTCCACTGATTCTCATTCCTCTGCTCTTTCCCTTTTTAATCTTGTCATTAATTCCACTATCCCCATCTAAAAATCATTTTGCCTCACCTCCTTACCTCAGTTCCTATCCATGGTCTACCAGTCTCTCCTCCTCTGATCATTTCTTCTTTTATCCTCTTGAAGTTTCTCTTTTTGTCTGCATCCCAATATCTAAAAATCTTTCTCTTGCCTGTTTTTCTTGCACACATTGGCTTAAACCATTGTACACCATCATTTGCTCAAGCTGCCCTGTGCATGCTCGTGCTAGATGGGTTCCCAGTTATCCATCCAGTTTTCCAGCTGAAGCTTTTTACCCAGCTTCTTCCCCACGTGTTTTTGTTCTGCCCCTTCCTGGTTCATCCATTTACCACTGGCCAGCTGACAAAGCTGTGTCAGTTTCTTCTATTCCTATATCATACCCTCATTTGCATAGTTTTCTACCCTGAATATGGAGGCAGTATGTTTTCCCAGAACACTGATAAATCTCTACAAGACTATATGGTGTTGCACCTCAGAAGACTGTCATCTTCCCAGACACTATTGTGAGAACCTCAAATGTTGCATAATACATAAGCATACTTACTGCATTATTTTCAGGCTCAGAACGTTGCCCTGGTGGCCGAGGAGGAACTTTATTTCTGAAGGGGAAAAAAATTTCATGGTGCATAACTGTTTCCATGGTGTACAGCTGTTTGTATGACTATTCCCTGCAGACTACAGCCACATATAATAGGTCATTACAAGCTGAATATATATGACATACAGGAGAAGCAACAGAAATAAAAAAAATTATTCCTACCAATGGAATAGTTTTTTAGTCTGAGGGCAAGTCGAATGAAAACCTTAAATTTGTGAAAAAATGACACTAATGTGTGACGCTGTAGGAGAAGCAAGTAATCAGCATGGGTTAGAAACATGTACTGTGTGTGATAGATCTGGCATTATTTTGAAGAATGACATAATTGCACCAAACCTCTTGGCACTCATTTTTCATTTGACTTGCCTATGTATATTCTAGTCGCAGCTCCATCAACTGAGACTACATGCATGAAATTATGAATATAGTTTATTTGGGCTATTTCTTTTAAATCAATATACAAATGCATAAGGCAGCTGTATGTGCAGCAAGTAATCAGCTTGGGTTAGAAACATGTACTGTGTATGATAGATCTGGCACTATTTTGAAGGACGACATAATTGCACCAAATCTCTCTGCACTCGCCTATGGGTATTCCAGTTACAGCTCCATCAACTGGGACTACATGCATAAAAATGTGTAAAAACTTCTGCTTCCAGATTTATGCCACAAACCAGGCCAGATGCAAACATTTCATTAATTCAATAGTGAACTGGATTAACCTGGGATCTTCCTGTTTGGTGCTCCCCCTCCCATACAGAGGAACAACCTTCTCCTTGCTGATGGCTGCTTTACAGACTGGGCATACCTGCCGGCTCGGACGAGTCTCTAACCACTGATGCAAACATGGCCAACTGCAAATATAAGAGTCAAAAAAAGCAGTGGATAACAAAATCGTGGCAAAAAGCACTCTTACATTCTTGCTTTTTAATGATTTCTCTAGTATGGTACATTCTGCTGTTGCAGAACCCACTAGTTCAACGTACTGATCAGCTATTTCATTCTCCTACCTAAGATAGGAGACTAACCCATGTCAGTACCCACAACTGCTTATTTAACATACTTATAGCTTTCTTTCTGATCTGAGATTCTCTCTTTCATGTAAAAATTCTCTCACACCATCTTCAGTATGAACCTTGTTGTATGACTGAGCCCTGAGTTTTTAATGGATTTGAATTTTCAAGTCGAAATCCAATCTCCTTAAAGACAAGTGAAAAAAATGTTACAGGCAATTATAAATAGCAGAAAAGGTGTAACTGTATTAAAGAAACTTCATAGTCACACTCCTGTGACAAGGCATTCCAGCCAAGTTTGCCCACAGAAGAGTGTACAATTAAAGTTATGGCCCCATGATGTCAACATTACATATTCAAAAGTGAAATTAAAGTATTTTAAAAGAAAATATTTATTTAAATCGTGTCAATATCACAAATAGCAGAGAATTCCAGTGTTCTGAATTTTATGCTATATTGATTAGTAAATAGCTACCAATGTTTTGAAGGCACTATGGGCCTTCAAAAATCACAGTTTATCAGCTGACACGGTAAAAATTCCAGATTGAATCTGCAGCAAGGCCAATGCGAGAACCTCAAATCTTGCACAACATATGACAGTTGTTTCTATGCCGCTTTAGCAATCAATCCCTTTCCATTCATTTAGAACAATTTAACCTTGTTGAATGTCCCCATACTGGGATAGATCTACCATTTCCTAATATATCTTGCATCTTATGTCTTCACATACAAGTGAAAACTTGTCCCAGTTTGGTGTGTGAATCTTCACTAACTTCAAACCAAGCACACACTGTAATGCCAAAAATGATCATTACGTGCACCTTTAAAACCTTACATTTTTTATTACAAATGCAGCAAAATTCTGTTCATCCGACTTGCACAGGAACGAAGAGATGTCAGATTATCGGACATTCAATATTACCAGACAGTCCCTATACTGACCTAAGTTCTTACAGGTAATTTTTTTTTTACTGGTACTGCTGCTATACTTGGGTTGCACAACTAATTGGGGGACACCTTCATGGGTTGTTTCTGTGTCGTCAGGGTCCTCTTCTGTTTTCTGGAGTCTTCATAGATGAAGAAGTTGATGGAACAGGAGATAGGGGGTCAGGAAAAACCACAACAGTTGATGTACAGACACTCTTGGAGGCCTTTTTGAATGTGTCCGACATTTGCCTGTTTCATTGATGAAGCTTCTATTTGGCAAGCAAAACTTCCAGTATTGGGACTACTACTATCCTCAAGTGCCAGATTATCAGGATTTCTGAATTATAAGACACTGGATTAACAGAATTTTGCTACATAACTGTTTTCATACCTGACTTCACCTTTTCTGCCATATTATACATAGCAAAAACAAATATCACAGCCACACTGGAAGCTTAAAAACTATTATTATCAATAACTTCATGGCTATACCAAAACTCTCTTCACACTACTAATAAACACCACTAAGCATGTAGAAAATTAAAAAAAAAAATGTTATTCCTAGTAGTACACAGTTTCATTACTGAACTACATACTGCATGTTAAAGAAATGAATACTAACTGGAAAGCTCCAACAGATAAGCAAATATAATTTTACAGCAAAGAAACAAAGTTCATTACATAAAGTTGTAAAAATGAACTTAAGAAGACCTATAGATGTCTTGTTCAAGATCAAGCTCATGGTTTTCATTGATGTTACATCCAAGTTACTATTTACATGCTTCTGTTTTGGACTTTAGGAAGGAAGGTAACCGTAGTCTCTGTGCTTTTGCTTCATTAAGTAATAAAAGGATGAAAATCAACCCATCTTTTACCTTTTAAAAACCTGCTATGACACATACTGGAAAAACAACACCAGACAGAGAAAGTAATGTACTTCAGGGTTGATGTTTCGAATAAAAGCTATAACAATTTTGTAAATATATGCCATTATGAAGATGATCATATACTATCAGCTGAATGACATTCTCTGTTGCAAGGCGTGGAAAAATATTTGTGATGGTACTGATAGCACAGTACACCATCGTCGCAGACCAAATGCCAAAATCTTACTGGATTTAAGTGAGACGAGTTTTGCATGCTGTATGAAAAACTTCAGGTGCATGCTGCACTGCACTGAAAATCCACTAGTAATTCTACATTTTATGATACACTTGCTTGCATTTATTTAAATTTGGTATATGACATATTTAACTGTTACAGGTGCAGACAACATCCCACAATTAGTGACAGAAAAATGACAGGGTAATATTACAACAGAGAGGTACAGCTATCATGTGAAGTCAGCTTCCTATGTATTTTAAGGAGAAGTTCTGCTTTCTCTGTTCTAAATTACCTCACTTCTACCATTCTAAACAGACATCTATACCAAGGCACTGCCTGAACTTATCTCCTTAGAAAGGTACATACTACCTGAACATACCAAAATAAATGTCCACACATGCTGACCACTGCATCTCTTGCAGTATCTAGGCAGATATTGCATTCGAACATACTTTCATCTTTTTCCTTTTCTTCTCCATTATTGTTTTTGGAAGAACCTGGTTCGTTTGCCGCAGCCATTCTTGTACTCAATTTCGTAAAGCTGCAACCTCGCTGTAAAAGTAGACAATTAGTTTCATTCTTGCCTAACCTTCAAACCAGTACCACATCGATTTCGTATACTTTTACTTGCTGTGCACCATTTAGCGGAATATTTTTCGCTTATTCGTAATGTAAACGTTACACAATGTATTCGACGTAGCCACGGCTTTTATGTTCGGCCCACATCAGATTAAGTTCAAGAACCACATCACTTTCTGCCTGTATCCTTCCGACATAACACGTATGAGGAACGAAATTAATTTAAGAGTGTTTACTTACAATATACTATTTAGCAACACGCTTACCGATTTACTTTCAACTCCAGAGACTACCACATTTCACAACAACAATAATACGCAAATCTGAAATTTTGTCACTGAAAGGACCAACTATTAACTAATCAGCTCGTGCACCTGATTACTGGACAAATTGCAAGCGGATAGCAACCATAGTCAGTATTACAACTGCGAATGTAATAACGTTAATAAGAGTGCTGTTTTCTAATCAACTAACATATGTAAATTACAATAATATTAATACGCTGATAATAAACACACAGTTTTAGAATATAACTTTGTTTGGAAATATTTTTGATTTTTATTGTACCTACAGAAAGCGCCATCATTAAAAATAGCATCGCCATGTTTGAAATGTCATACACGGAAGAAAGTGTGAGAAACGCATAATTCCAGCCATAAAATTTGAAAGTAAGTCCACATTGTATAATATTTTTAGATTCTCTTTGAGTTCTTATAATTGTTAGGTATCAACATATTGCGATAATTCATTATACGTTTAAGATACTAATCCAGCTTCAGCTCGCTTTGAGAGTTACAGCAATGTTAAAATAATAAAATACCGTGCAGTACGTGTTACAAGCTTCAGTAAAACATGTTTTGCACACTGTCATTACAAAATAGAAACATCTTATTTAAATAACTTACGCGACTGGTGTATGTACTGGACTTCATAATTCGTGTTCAATAATCCGTGTGTAGAACAAGCAACGTAATGTGTCAATCATGGGTCAATCTAAAGGAATACCAATTACGTCCCCCCCCCCCCCCCCGTGATGCGTATGGCTAAAAGAGTATTAAATCAGGAACAAATCCCTTCCTGTCAAGAAGGTAATTTCTTTTACAACGGAGTCTAAGGCAGTTTCTAAAAGGGACAGGTTTCAAGGAACAACAAGAGTTGGTGGAGATAGAATACTCACATCTCTATTTGACAACATGTATTTGCCTGCTGAAGAATGGCAGCAAAATGCATTAGATTCTACTGCTTTGATTGAAAAATAAGGTGACGGTCCCGGATTTTCGGGAAGACAGTCGCCGAAATAAGACTTGGTCTTGGACCAGTTTTGTCCCTGAGTTTGTCCCCTTTTTCATTTTCAGACTTTATTCCGTTTTCCCAATACTATTCTTCAGAATGGAGAATTTCTTGGATCTTTTAATGACTTTCACGATGGGATGGCAACAGTGCTTCACATGGAACAGTAAACAGTAAAGATGTATATAAGATAAAAAAAAAGTCATGTAGGGCGTGTATCGTTTTAATTGTTATTTCAATGCCGTCCCCGTTGCCGAATAGGCAAAGCAAAAAAGGCCATTTTATTGACAAGTTATTTACGTTTCTACGCCAATATATTCCAAATCTACTTTTGGACTGATCGTACACTCTTTCATGTCTACCCAAATGCACGCGTTAGCAGAAAACAGCAATTTACTAATATCTCCTGTTACGGAATTAGTGAATGCAGACACTGCTTCTGAGTTTGGCTTTCCATGAAGTAAAAAAATCAGTTACTGTCAAGGATACACCCACCTGCCTACTCGATCGACGGAGCCACCCTGCAGAGCAAGCAGCGAGAGGGGCAGATTGATCGAGAAACGCAACCAGTATTACGAGCATCTAAATGCAGGAAAGGGCGATTTAGAGACGTAAATTCCACAACGAATTTAACTGAGAAGACAGGAACGACTATGGCGTCAGCCACGTCGGGCATATAAGACACCAACAGCGATATGGATGAAAGAGTCATTGGAAAAGAGATGCAGTTTGTCAAGAAAGAGCTAGGTGATAATGCGGTTACGGGAGAAAAAGAAGTAGAAGACAGCAAAATAAGGGTCATCGGTGAGGCATTATCAAGGAAAGGCGTGAACTTAACACGTCGAGAACAGTTTGAATCACTGGCAAAAAGTGAAGTATTCTTAAATGCTTGTGCGAAAATGGAACGATTGTTAGCGAGTAACGTGTATCGAAATCAGCAAAAAATATTTAGGGGATTGATGCAACCGGATCCACTTCGTTTGGATGTGAAATTTAGGTATCGTGTGGAGTTGTTGTGGTCATTTACCAGTGATTATGTGCGTGGAAGGACTGTAACAGGTATGTGTTGGAATTCGCTGAACACTGATCTATTAGCTGTTGGATATGGAAAATATTTTCATCAAGATCGTAAAAATGGTCTGGTATGCTGCTGGACTATAAAGAATCCCACTCAGCCTGAAAGGAAGTATAAGTTCGACAGTCCAGTAACGTCAGTTAACTTTTCCACATATCGTCCAAACCTTTTAGCTTGTGGCTTTTATAACGGCTCTGTCGCAATTCTTGATATTTCATTTAGAACTAAGACTATTATTGTTGTTAGCAACCGTGAAACGTCTCCATCCTACGAGCCAGTGTGGCAAATACTTTGGTTTCGAGGGGACGATAATCAGCAAACTGAAGAACAACTCATGACGTGCTGTCAAGACGGCCGTATCTGCAGATATCGCAGAGAAAAAACCCTTGATTGTTTTTCCATGATGTTGGTAACTCGCGTGGTGGGAAAGGTGAAAGGTATTGATCAAACTCGGAAGTGCAGAGCTTATGATATCCCCGTCACCCGTCACCCCTCTGCATTAGTTCTTACAAGGCATCCTGTTGAAACACTCACGTATTTTGTTGGAACGGACGAAGGCTGCATTCATAAATGTTCTATCAGTTTACACCAACATCTTGATATATTCGCAGCACATAATGGTCCAGTGTATTCAATGCAATTTTCGCCTTTCTGTTCAAAAATATTTCTTACTTGTGGTGCTGACTGGTGCGTCAGAATTTGGTCTGAAGGTGTTGGGCAGCCCCTCTTGACACTTAACACATCGATGGAAGCTGTACAAGGAGCAGCTTGGAGTCCTGTCAACGCAACTATCATTGCTAGTATTAGTGGTAATAATATCCATTTCTGGGACATCAGGCGCAAGATTTGTGCGCCGGGATCTACAACGACCTCACCTACTGAATCAAGGAACTTGATGGTTCAATTTACGTCATCCGGATTGAACGTGGTGGTTGGAGATAGTGATGGAACTGTTCACGTGTATGGGTTGCAAGATATGCCTTTCTCTCCCTTTTACCAAGAAACTGTGCTTGTCCAGTCGATAAAGGATGCTCTTGTGACACGTCCAGAATTACTGACGATACTTAAGAAAATAGGGAAACCATTTTATTAAAAGCCCAGAAATTCTTCGGTTTCAGTGTCTTGCCCTCTTTTGAAACCAAGTGTTCAATTGGTGTCCGTTATAAAAGTTATATTCATAAACGCAAACTTTATTAAGAATTATCTGTTTTTTTTTTGTTTTGCTGTGGCCTGCTGTGCGAATCTAGGCAATCTGTGGTACGTCGTACAAATTTCGATATTAGTACACGCAGCCCTTTTTACGCCCCTTTCTTTAACGCCCCTTGCCAAGCACCACTTCTTAATTTTCCCTGTCTCATTTTCGACCTAATGCCCTTGGACTGGCTTTGTTCTATTACACTAACCTCTTATTTCTGATAGGAATACGGTTTTTGATTTACAACTTTTTTGTTTATGGCCACTTTTCAGGAAGGCAACTACAGCGTAAAACAAGGACTATGTGTACTAGTATAATTTTGGTTTATTTACGAGCTAAGTGTGTATACATATACATTCATAGCATCATACATATTCGTATTCGTATATAGGATCATAGAGAGTTATCAGAGAAGAGGTTTTATAATTTATGTTGCCCACGAAAACAGAACGTGTAGAAATTTTTCAATGTGTCTTGACAAATGAATTAAAAATATAGGGCTATTTTAGGCAATTATTTTAGCTGATCTTTTCTAACTCAAATATATAGTATAGATAATTCTGTTGCTCACATTAGCACTTAAAATCTTTAAAATCTATGTGAAAGTGCACTGCAATAATGCGTTCCGAACGCAGTCCGTAAAGCATTCTTGCATATCACACAGACATCTAGTCCTTCAGCTCTACCGCCATCATTATTATTCTTTTACTTCTCATTTTTGTCGGTATCTTATTACTTAGGGAAGGCGGAATAAGGACGACCGCGGAATTATGGTTCGATGCGCGGAAGAGGATTTGTTTGCCTTTCTCATAGCGTTCAGACCAGCACTGGGGCTCACCCACTATCCTAATCAATGGCTACCGGGGATCTTAACCCGTGGGAAATGTAGGGGGTCTGTGAGGCTGATCACACACCTCCATCTACTGCGGGGGTTAAGAATACACTGAGTTATATCTCCATTTCCCTGTGCATTCGTGGCATGCAAAGGGGAAAATTTATTATTATTACTTAAATAAAGATTTTGTTCCCTTAAATTTGTCTGTTATGTGTCAAAGATTTGCACTATTGACAGGTTTGCAATTTTTAGTTTGCACATGTTTTATAAACATGGTGTATGCATGGTTTTTATCACTCTTTGTACAAACTGCAAATATCTAGTGCCAAGACGCATTAGTTATCTCTTAGTAAATCCTTTTGCACGAACTTGTTTGTCCTCTATGCGCAACCTGCTTTAACACCAAAAAGTTCCGCCTCCTACCCAAGGCGTGTTTTTTCAGAAAATCAGCGATTATTTCCCTAAACAGCACTAACCCGTCTATTTTTTATGTAGATGCACTGTGTTTTATATGAGGTAGAAACCTTATCCTTAAATATCATGTGATACACTTTCGGCTTCTGTGAAGCTTCATCTACCCTTCACCATATGCCTTCTTGGCATGGTGCTTCAGTAAAGTGATAAAATTTTAATGTTTTTTTCAAAACATTCCTTCAAAATTTCAGCGGATATTCCGCTAATTTATGGTAAGCGTTCTTCGGGAAACATTAATATTTTGTGAAGGTATTTTTGTTTTTAAACTCTAAACAACGATGATGCCTTCGTATGATTTCTTTTTTCGGATTTCAGTCCAACAGTGATAATTAATAGTAGACTGGAATTAGGAATGTGAAATTTTATGTCCAAATTATGAACATTCTTACAAATATCTGCATGAAACACTCTATTCGTCAACAACTAAAACGATGGCAACGGTGCCAAATTTTTAGGTTATAGTAAAAATTATGTAGTAGACTGAAAAACGTAAATTGGGTAGAACGTTCTTTCCGAAAGGAAATACACTATTAGATCTACACTACTAGTAGGGTATGCGGTGGTGCATTTGGTTGGTGCACTGCGCTACAAATCGGACGGTCGCGGATTCGATCCCTGATAGGGCCAATTTTACTTTTCCTTCCGACTCAGCTTCTAACAGAAATGAGTACCAGGGCGTCTCCTGGGGGGTAAAGACGCCCGGTGCGTAGGGCTGACAACCTTGCCACAGTGCAGATTGACTAGAAATTCTGGGAACCTCACCCTCGTGGAGCCCTAAGGACCTGTCCAGGCCTGCAGAGTAATAGCTTTACCTTTATCAGTACCAGAGTTTCCACTGATACTACTGTTGATGCTACAGAAATAAAAACTTCTTAGTCCGTTATTCCAGTAGGCTTCGATTTTATGACCACCAAGTCACAAGGTCAGTATCGTAACTGGTTAGCTTAATTGCAGTTTATTGTTTTATTATGAAATGGCATTAACATTAACAATACAAAGCATGTAGGATTGGAATACTACAACCAGCAAGTAGACTTACGACTTCTTCTCAGACCTCCTTGTTTTTTAGCTAATGGTATATAATTTAACAGATATTCAAAACCCCTGTTCTTTCTTTCTTTCTTTCTTTCTTTCTTTCTTTCTTTCTTTCTTTCTTTCTTTCTTTCTTTCTTTCTTTCTTTCTTTCTTTCTTTCTTTCTTTCACATCGAAAATTAAGTTTCTGAAAGACAACCAAAAATTCGCGATCTGATTGGTAAACGGTAAGTGCAGTGTCGCGTTGTATCATCTTTCGAAGTAGTACTGTCCACTGGTTGACTGGGTTGGGGGGTTGTGCTGAGTCGTCTACAAAATCAAATAAATTGTAATCCAGAGGCTGCATAGTCATGCATATGCCAGTAAAATATGAAAATATTTCATAATATTAGGATCCCTACTTTTGTGTCAGTGGGCAGGGATAGCGTAGTCGGTGTAGCGACTCGCTACTTGCTGCACGGTCCGGGAATCGAATCCTGTTGGGGCGAGATTTTCAGCACCTATTCATACTGGCCCTGGGGCCCAATCAGCCTCGTATACAATGAAAGTAAGGCGGTAGGGGCGTGGATTTGACCACCCACCCCATCTAGTGTCGAGGTTAAAGAAAGTGTAGAACTATAATTCTGCTCCTTCTCTGGGCCTTTGTGGCCTCTTCTATGGTGAAATTTCCATGTACCCTACCTTTGTGTCAGCTTCATGTCCGTGTTAGTGACCTCCCAGAATCCTCCCGATTCAGAAGCCACGGTTGTTTCTGTTATCAGCTCCGTACGTCTAGTAGCAAAACGAAAGGATTTTATAGTTCATAGTAATATAGGTAATTTTTGAAAATATATCATAGTCACTTATGCACACTCTTTTAACACGTACGCTTTCTTGGATTAAACTAGTTAGATTTTGACTTAGGCATTTCAGAAGCCACTGTACTCTTCCTGAAACGGAATGCATTCCCGTGGTCTGTATACCAAGAAATGAAATAATATTCAACCTTTGATTAGGCAAATGGTTCAAGTTTCTCTTCTACAGAAAAGCTTTAAACTTATTATATACCTAAAATCAAATTACCCACAATTTGCGCTGCTACGTGTTACGTATTTATCTGTTTTAAATAAATAAATATATATATGCTAGTATTTTAGCGGTTTTAATAAGAAGCATCTTCATAAGTAGTTTGTTTTAGACACTTTTAATTTAATTTAATTTTTCCATATCTTTGTCTTTCACCTGATTAATTACAGACGTCCTACGTAAAACATGCCGTAGTAATTATACTTTGTATGCTGCCTATGTGTAATGTATTCACGGCCTGAAAATTACGCTGTAAATTTGAAACTTGCAGCTTGGTAGGAGGAGTTAAATCATATTTTATAGGCATATAAGCTCGTAAGTTCATGTATGGTACAACATTTTTTGTCGTGTGGAGACGGTGCAGTGCATGAATTTAGAGCCCTATAGAGTAGGCACGTAGGCTTTAGAATTATGCTTGGCATTAGTTAATCTCTCGTCTTTTGAGTACGGGTACTTTGTAACCACGGGTGAGGCATCAGGTTAATGGTAGAGTCAGCCTCCAACTATGGAGAGTAGCTACGCATATATTGAGTGAGCTGTTGCGCACAGCCGGCAAGATGTGACTTCCAGTTTGGGGTTGGGCTGTCAAAAATTGCTCACCGTAAGAGAAAAGGCTTTACGGAATATTATACAGACCCTCAGACTTTGGAATCTTGTGAATTCGGTGATGAAATTTCGGGTTCCATAAAAGGTAGAAGATTTATTCGCTAACTGAGTGACAGGATCTAAAAAAGCACTTTTCTGCGTAGTTAGTTGGTTATTGTACAAAGAACTTCAAAAAGTGAAGTAACACACACTCCGATAAGGGAAACTTTTTTCTGACTTTTCTGTGGCATATTTGTAGCAGTGATACACCTCAGAACGTCATGTAGTCACCCTTGACATTGAAGCATTTATTCCACTGTGGTTCCAAGGCTTTTGTCCCAGAGCAGAAGAAACCCGTTTCAAGAGTCTGCAGCCAGACGATAACTGCCTGTTGAACGTCGGCATTTGTTGCATTTTCTTGCCAACCAGCTGATTCTTAAGTGGTCCAAAGAGATGGAAATCTGTACCTCATATTGTCTAACCGGACTTGTAACTGGTTATGATGCTATGGCTTTTAGGTTATGGAAGATCCCGATCTTGCGCCCAGTGACTTCCATCTCGAGAGGCTAGATGAAGCGCGTTCGAAAGAAGGGAAATACATCGGGAAATAAGTTGTGTCTAGTAAGGGTCAGATAGTTCCTTATAAAGCAGCTGAAATTATAGGGCAAATACTGAAACCGCATACAACAGCTGAGTCTGTTATTCTGCCCACCTCTTGCAGAAGTGTCAAAACGGTGCTTGGCGATGAAGAGCAACAAGAAATGCGAGGTTTCCGTTATCGGACGATACATTTTTCAGAAGAGCAAATATGACACATAATATAGAAGAAAATATGCCAAAAAGATTAAAAACTAAAATATTACTATGCAAGTTGATGAAAACACCGACAGTTGTAGCAATGCACATTAGTTGGCTTTTGTTTGCTCCTTAATAAACACGAAGTAACTAATTAGTTTCTGTGTTACAAAGAACTTCCAGAATGCACGAGAGGCCAGTATGCCTTATTTTTGTTCCTTGTCTTCGTGCTTAGAAGACTTGGAACTTCCGTGAAGTCATGTGTTTGGATCTGTACCGATGCACCCGACCTGTGACGAGATTCCTCGAGACTTTTTAACGCTTGCAAAGCAACATAACCCTAATTTTTTTTTGTATGTGCAGCGAGGTCCTTGACATCACGACCTCAGTTCTCGATCTAAAGTCCGTGTGAGACCAAACTGCTATTATGGTTAAATTTTTAAAATCAAGACCTTTAAAAGCCCGCAGTTTCCTAAAGCTGCCTAAGCCTATGGACGTAAAACACAGACTTCAGTTTTGCACACAGAAGTAAGGCTTTTGTCCGAGGGAAGAGTGTTTTGTCGTGAGTTTGAACTTAAAGAATAGAAGCCAATACTTCTTTAAAGAGAAGAAAATAGTAATTCCCGCAAATATCTTGAATGTGAAATGTATGCCAATTTAGCGTGTTTAGCAGAAATAATTATTACAATAGCCTTAATACGAATATGCAAGTTCGAAATGAAAACATGTGCACTTCCACGGACAAACTGTTAGTTTTCCAGAAAGAAGAATTCCATTCAAAATAAAAAGTTAAGGAAATCAGGAAATATTTCCTTTGATACTTTAAAGCCATATCAGAAAATTTCCTACTGTGTAAGGGAACCGGAAAGCATTTGAGAACAGCATTAAATACATTTTCCATCCTTGGGTATATTGCAACATGTATGATTCCGTAAGGGATCGCTTTACACTTATAACATCAAGTTTTTTATTTTGCATTAGGAGCAAAGTAATAAGTTTTTATGTTTACAAATCTATGTCTTAAAGTAAGACATACTGACTTGCCACTATGATAAATTGTGGATTTCTACTGAACTATAATACCCTGAAATTGCAAGAAAGCCTTGGTATTTTTGTCTCTGTTTCCTACGTAGTCCTTCTGTGAACTGCTAATTTCATCACGTGAATAATTTAGTGCAATAAGGGGAAAAGAATACTTAAGTATACTGCTGACTAAATGAGAATCTGCCGATCACATATAATTTACTTATTGATATGAACGAGATCGTCGCGACACACCGAGCTCGAGTCTCGCAGCAAAACGTTTTCTTAGACGCTTGCAAGCACGTAAATGTAAAATTTGTTAGTTACACTGATCAGCGTAAAAAAATAGTTATTGTTTAACTACACCGATTTTCCTTTGATATTGTTCACTATAATGGCAACTAACTTTCAGTGTCAACCTATGTACGTAATGTACGTTATAAACCTAACCATTATGAAATACAATACACATAGTGTTGTTCTTCCTTCACTTTACTTCAAATGTGTCTTCAAGAATAACAACATTTCCAAATGCGCCTCCAAGGAAAAAAAAAGGTTAAGAAATAATGCTTTAATTGCCGGAGGAACTTCATGTTGTTTGTGCATTAGTATGTCTGCATCCCTTGATAATCCACCGAAAAATGTACCATTTCAGCTTGATTTCCTTCTCTGGAAATGTGAGAGTTGGTAGCACGAAATGAATCTGCAGTCGCAAGACTGTTCATCGGTAGAGCTGCTAGAGCTGTACGTGTAATTGGATTTATGACAGTATTAATACTGACCTTAAAGACAGACTGGGATTGTGGACTGAATCTATATATGAGGCTCGGACAGGAAACTACGGCGAATCCCTTTGGGTGCATAAACGAGACCTTCGATTGCATCATAGTTGATATGTTTTTTTAATCTAAACGACTATTAGCTTCTCAGGAAGGAATTTGAAGGGTGGAGTTGTGAGAAGAAAATAACCACGTGAAACCTGAATGACCTGGCATAAGGATACTAACAAAGCGACCGTCTAGGCGTTCTATAGTAAGAGTGTAAATGATTATAACATGCTGTTAACTAAATCGAATACTTTAGGTAATATTACAAGGTTTGAAAGCCTGAGTTTTTAAAACTGTTACAGTTACGCGTATAAGAAAGTTAATAATGGAATGTGTTCAGTGTAAAATAATGAGACTGTATGAAGCCGTTAATGATTTTGAACAAGTATCTAAGGCCGTGACTTGTTTCTGCGGAGGATGTACGTGTGTGGGGACTTTCTTTCTTTCTTTCTTTCTTTCTTTCTTTCTTTCTTTCTTTCTTTCTTTCCTTCTTTCGTTCTTTCTTTCTGTCTCTCTTTCTTTCTTTCTTTCTTTCTTTCTTTATTTCCTTCTTTCTTTCTTTCTTTCTCTTTCTTTCTTTCTTTCTTTCTTTCCTTCTTTCTTTCTTTCTTTCTTTCTTTCTTTCTTTCTCTTTCTTTCTTTCTTTCTTTCCTTCTTTCTTTCTTTCTTTCTTTCTTTCTTTCTTTCTTTCTTTCCTTCTTTCTTTCTTTCTCTTTCTTTCTTTCTTTCTCTTTCTTTCTTTCTTTCTTTCCTTCTTTCTTTCTTTCTTTCTGTTTCTTTCTTTCTTTCTTTCTTTCTTTCCTTCTTTCTTTCTTTCTTTCTTTCTTTCTTTCCTTCTTTCTTTCTTTCTTTCTCTTTCCTTCTTTCTTTCTTTCTTTCTTTCTTTCTTTCTTTCTTTCTTTCTTTCTTTCTTTCTTTCTTTCTTTCTTTCTTTCTTTCTTTCTTGCGTGATGCATTCATGAGTAAAACAACCGCGCGCGCGCGCGTGTGTGTGTGTGTGTGTGTGTGTGTGTGTGTACCTCGCCGACATAATTTGGCATCATTTGTACTGATACAATTAAATGCTGGACAGATGGAATGTCATAAGCGGCTTTCATTATACACGCACAAAGAAATAGCTCCTGCATTAATTTGTGGTAGCTTCCACACCACTGTCATTTCTGGACCATGTCAGGAAGGGAATAGGGGAAAGGCAAGAAGGTAGATGATGAAGAGGGTGAAGGAGGAGGGAGGATGGAGAATTCTTATGCGAAAACCAGACCGGTTGGTTAGGTGACGCACTGGAGAAGGTGACAAACGGGCATCCGCAGCAGCAGCAGCAGTGTGGTGTTTTGCTCTTCCTTCGTTGCCAACATGCAATCACGCCGGGCTGCGGTGTTGCAGCAGCCGACAGCGGGAGGGACGGTGCGATAGTTACCAGTTGCGTTATAACAGAGTGGTCTTATTAAATCCACATTTTTAGCATTATTGTATTGTGGAAACAGAAGAACTCAACTGCAGAGACCACTGAAGATATCATGTGTGGCACGTGACTGCGAATGAAATTCGAAAAGTTGTGTTGCCTAAGATAAAATTTCTTCAATTTGTGGGTGAGTTTCTAGCTGAGAGTTAACCACGAGTGTCTAGTGTGTGCTGAAGATGTTGTAGTCATTAGGATGGAGATGCAGTGAACTGCAACAGGTCGAGTGCATTGCCCACTGAACACGAACAGGCTCCTCCGGTCTCACGGATCAACCTACGAGAAACCTGTTGTCTCTCTCTTTAACCATTTCTGTCCTTTTCATGACTGTGTCCGAAAGATCCAACATTTCTGTTCGAAGGACTGCAGGATCCAACCATTGGTGCCACATGGCTGTAGATAATGGCTTATCATGACAGCCCGCTTAGGTATATTAAAATGCTGTGATAAATTTTATACTGGGCCTAATCCATATTGCATGCAGTCATTCTCGCCAAAATACAGTATACGTTTTGTCTCTGGCATGTCGTTCTTTCTGACCCTTGAATGCAGTCATCTTTCACTGGCTTAGCTTATTTATATAATTTTATGCACATGACGACATATTAACATTAGCATTATGGCTTTGAGACCAGCACTTAAGTACATATTCTGAATGATGTGCTGGACAATAATGAAAAAATGCAATATTGCAGTAGAGGCCTACATATTGTTTCCTTGGATAAGCGTAGATCCGGTGCGCAGAACTGAACCTACAATAATGTAGAATACATTGATGCCTTTTATCACTTTAGCAGACTCGGAAACCATTGTTCAGCTATAGGCCTTTGCACTGTTTTCATGTCTTGAATGCATTTGCATCACAACTCAGAGAGTCTTCGCTGTAACAGTACCACCCAAAACTTAAGGTCTTTGGTTTCAGGGTCCACTTGCTGGCTGAAATTCAGTTTTAAACACTTATATTCATTGACACTGGGTCTTTATAATTGTCTTTGTTTCTGTGCTCTTTCCAATCTCACTTTTTATTTTAAGTAACAGAGACAGAGGAGGTTTGCGAATCGCGTATAAACGGAGATCATTGTGCTTGTTCGCCCCGTGAAAATTATGAGGAATTACGGTTGGCTGCTCTCAGATTTCATCTGGCAGGTAACTCAGTTCTGTAGCACAAGCAGAAGGAACTTTCACGTTTGTGTCATCTGCTGAAGCAAATCCAGTAAGTCTTGCTGGGCTGAGTAATTCCAGGTTATGTGACAGCAACGCTTTAACGGCACATTTTATCTGCTTATATTTCCTCAGTCAGTACTTCGCTAACGGTAACTGTTAAAGCACAAGGTAGGCTTACGTATGTGTAAAGCAGGCATCTTTCTGTGTTTTACAGTTATGCGGATAGACTCAGTGATAATCAAGCGAAAATTCTGTAGACCGTAATTAATGGTTTGGTGAAAATTTAAGTGACGGAAGGAAATAAGCAAGTTGCATAACAGCAAATTTTAGCACAAAGACATAGATGTTTTTCAGACGTAGCCGCATGCTGAGCAAGTTAAGAACCGGACAATAATATACGTGTAATTTAAAATACGAGTAATTATTATCCGTTACATGCCGAGGGAAAGGCGTGACATGCTACGAGTACTTGTATATTAAACCAGAACGTCAAGAATTTCATGTCTCTGGACGGGGTTTCTGCCTCTCCATGGAGGCCCCTGAAAATGATGCGTAATGGTATATGTCTTAAAAGTATGTAATTTTTTTTAGGCAAGTTGCGTTTAAATTGTAAACAAAGGCATGGAAGGAGCACAAAATATTTTATAGGGCTGCAGTAAAGTGCTGTTTCGTAGCAAGACTTATTAAACTTGACAAGATGTGAGAATGTGTGTCTATAAATTTTTAAGACATATTTTCAGTGTGTTTCGTTTGGTGTACAGTGAAAATTGCTACTAGAGAGGGGATGCGAACTTCTAATATATCTTTTTAAAGGGATGTGGCACAGAATTTATGAACGCCATTAAGAGAAAATCGAATTGTTGCTGAATTTTTATTGTGTATAAATATACGGAGATGTGCTTAATAAATATGCACTCTAGTTATAGGGAATATAATTAGCATATATATATGTATATATATAAGGACTGCAGGTCAGGAGCCCAGTAAATTGATGAAATACCATGTGGAAAGGTCAAAGAAGTATACGTAATTTACCTAAATGTGTGTGCCACGGAAATGAACTTGACAAGCTATAAAAAATCCAAATTGGAATGTTTCTATTTTCAACAACCTTTCTCCGATTTTACGCGCGTGAGTGTACTACAGCTTTATTTATTTTTATTTACTACTATTTACTACTATGCACTCTTGTAGAATGAAAATTGAATCTTTTGGTTTGTTGAGATGAATAAATATATCTCACTGATTTAGTAAGCCCAAACGTACAAAATGCAGCTGAGTTAAATCTCTTTTACTTCAAAAACTTATTTACCTGGGCAGATTTGGTTTCTGTTTCGGGCAGCGGCAGGGAGATTCCTGTTCTTCACAACGTGCAGGCCGGCTCTGGGTTCTACCCAACCTCATAATCAATGGGCACCAGGGTTTCCTTCCGCGGGGTTAAGGCAGCCGAGGCGTAAATTTAACTACTTCTGTCTGGTGCTAAAGTTAAAATCAGTGGAGCTATAGGCTCCTGCCACACACCCTACGGGTTCTCATGGCCTGGACAAGGACAACTTTACCTTACACTTTACGTATCGGTTGTTATAAACTATTTCTCTACTGACAACGCAATGTTTAAAACTATAACTAATATTACATTTATTAATTTTGTTAAGTTTAATTTTCTATTCAGTAAGACTCCCCATTTCTACCAATATTCACAAAAGGATGGTTGTTTTTTAACTTATGTAGAAAAAAGGTTATACTTGTTCTTAATACCTGCTGTCTAGGGGCGAAATTTTTGATTGTAGAATTAATCAGAATCAGTTTAAAAGTTTTTTCAGTTGCTTTACCCTAACCTTTTTGAAATGCGTTTTTAACCGATTTTTGTAAAAGTATGACGTATGACCATGCAGTGCAGTACCTGGCTGTAGATGAAATGTGCTAACAACAGGCTTTTATTTGTATTACGTATAGCATATACAAGCAGCAGACTTGTATTCCTACTGTATCTGTATATGCGATACGGTAAGAATGGAATTTTGCTTACGGTAAACAGGTATGAAAACTCAAAATTGAGTATAAATGTCAGGCTGTTATTCTTTACTTTTGATTTGATGTATGTTTAAATAATTCATTCTCTAATAGTATTCCTTGCTCTTTTTCGCAGGACGTTGTTTGTGATAATAGTGCACCTTTAATCAACATGTTCGCCCGTCTTTGCCAGCACCAAGTCACAGGTAGGATTATGTATCAGGCCTGTAACTTGCATTCTTTGGCGAAGGGTCAGTGGCAATTCGCTTTGTTTTAATTTTGGCTGTTAAGATAGTACTATCATTTTCAGAGGTAATTTGCTGTACTGTATTTTACACAATTCTGCCTTCTTGAATTCATTTTTCGTTGTATAACTCTACACATGCTATGAAAATAAGTAAACAACGGCTTTATTGTGCTAAATTGTTATTAATTTAATCCGCTGCGAGTCGCTTGAAGTTCACACACATGGTAAACCATCGTCAGTCTTAAACAATTTACGAAAATTTTTAATTCTTAATGTTCAATTTGTATTTGCTATTATTAGAACTAGACACAGATGACACACTAAGAGACATGCAGTGACATGAATGTCATATCTCTACTGGTTGAATAGGCTAAAATGTATGTTATTATTGGCACTGAGGAAGTTTGTGCAACTTATTAATTTCTTTGAAATCTAAACAAAGAGAATCGGTCTATAAGAAGACAGCAGATCTATGCTTATACTGGTATACTGCATTTTTTGTCTGAAATGATCATTCAGAATTTTCAGTCGGGCGTTTACCTAAACTATGCACAAGATTCAGTTTTCACCACACAGAGGACACAGACTGTAATTAGTAGGAAGAGCACTCCTTTAATAATGTGAGGAAATAGTCGTTATTTGTTGCAAGGAATATACAAAACTATAAATGCAATATATGGCAAAGTATATTCTTTTAATGTTGCAGAAGAGGGGGCGTATATTTACCTTTGAGCTTTAAAAGATTAAAGTGGCCTCGGAGGTCTTCTGAATGTTCGTTTCTCGAATTTAATAATAATAATAATAATAATAATAAAGTAGAGGCGAATAAATCACTGCAAATGCTTTTAAACAAATTACATCAATTGTTGCACAATTCTTCTGAAGTGATGATATTTATTGCAAAGAGTAATACAATTGTTGTTGTCACTGCGTCAAATCACAGATGTCGTGATGTCTAATGAACGTAATGTCTTGGACAAATACTGCGCCTGGGCTGGGGTTTAGTCAGTTTAGCCAGTCCCTTCTTCAAAGAATACTAACAAATGTCTAAGTTATTAATAATTTTCAGGGTAGGTATCAATCCGAAAATATTAGAAGGCCTAACCCATAAAAGATGAAAAACATGAACGTAATCAATAGTAAATAAGCAACACGTAGACTTCCAAGAATCGACTTTCAGAAGTGTAAACAACAGAAAATGATATCCAGAAATACGCAAGCTATTACCTAATTATCCTTATTATACATAGTACAGGCTCTTACCACGCAGTTCATCATGGTTACATGGAGGGGCCAACACGAATTAAGTTTCTTAAAGCAACATTTTTCATAGCCTCTGCTGTTTGTAGAACAGCGCTGTAAGATCCTGAGAGGAAAACATCTTGGCTTCGGCTGGTATGATTTACGAAGAATGCATTCTTGCGACTCCCATGGCTGTAGCAGTCTTGAAGGAAATATTAGCTAATACTCGTATACTTCAGCAGTATGCCAGAGTATAAATTAAGAAGTAAAGCACCTCAGAAGAAACTGTTATTACTTGCTTGTAAATGTAGGATATTTCTAAATATTCGATCGCTGTCCTATTCTGTTGATGTATTACTTACTTACTACATTGTACAATTCTGGAAATTCCATGTTCTAGTAAAAAGTCTTCCCTCGGGCTTGGCTGTGTCGACTATGAAAGCGAGCACGAGCGCGCCTGCACACTCACACTTACACTCATAAAACCTGTCATTACATAGCAATGTGATCTTCAGTAGGTTGACAGTAATAAATGTATACTGAATTCCTATTTGTACAGTTGAGTTAGGTGTAATAAATTGCACTATTTACTCTAATTAAATGCAATTTTAATTTGAAGCTCTGAACTCTGTTACCGAGACGTTAATAATTAGGACTTAACACTCTCTGTTTTTCCAAGTCTGATGGCTTTCGTATTTTAAAGTGAAAGTTATGTTTGTACAACCAAGGAAATGCTTCCCTTGTAGGATAAATTAGAGTGGAAAAAGAGTGCTGGGAGCTCTTTAATCTTAGAATGTACAAAATTTTATGAGTGTGCCATCAGCGATAAAAATTCCACCCGATGAATATTCAGCACTAGTTCTCTTTATTCAGTAACATCATAATTATCACAGTCGAAGAGTTTTATATTTTTCTAAAAAAATAGACCTTTATTGCATATTCATGCCAGCATGGTTGCACGACTGATTTATTCTTACATTATTCAACTACTCTCTTTCATTTCTGTTCTTACTCCTCAGTGAAGAGATTTTCATAAAACTAATTTTTGATTTCTCTACAATTGCCAATGCCAACGTAGTAGTATTGTGGACTTGCAATGTGAGAGCGCCATTAGTTCTATTTAATGTAGGATCCCGATTTTTTGTGTGTATGCATTTAGTAGAGGTTTTAGACCGAGATTTCTATGCATGTTAGGAATTACAGTTATCGTGGCGGTGGGAATCTTGCAGGATACGGGGCAAGAAATAATTGCGGATATCTGTAGACAGAGAGAAATCAACGAATTTTTAAAGGAAACTTTATATTTGACATGTTAAATTCTGTCGACGTATTCTGATTTTGGTTAAAATCTAAGAGCAATATATCCAGGACTCTTCTGAGACATGTGGGCGCCTTGGGCAAGCTAATGGTTTGGCGCCCTTTAAACCGATAACCTTGAAGCTTTTTCGGCTTATGGCAGGGCTGGCGACTATTTTGAGGGTGCGTGCACAAACTGCGGATAATTTTCGGAGTTCTTTCGCGTTTGGAAACCCTGAGTGTAACAGCACCATTCCGATTATTTCAGTAACGTTTTAGCGCCCCTTACAGTCTGGCGCCCCGAGCAGGTGCCAGGCTGACCCGCCCCTTAGACTGGCCCTGACAACAACCACTTTACACCAAGGTCTGTAAGTAGCTCTGCACACATCTCGATCTATATGTATATATGTATGTATGTATGTACGTATGTATGTATGTATGTATGTATGTATGTATGTATGTATGTATGTATGTATGTACGTATGTATGTATGTATGTATGTATGTATGTATGTATGTATGTATGTATGTATGTATGTATGTATGTATGTATGTATGTATGTATATACGTATATAGATCAAGGCGAAAATGTTTGAGGCAGAACTTGCAAAGTGAAATTAGATACATCTCGCATACAAAATAGTTCTTTCCAGTAACTGTTACTATTTTCGAGATAGTTAAGAAAGAGTGAGCGAGCGCTATGCGTGCATTTCCAACGTTTTGCGAGAACATTAGAACAGTCTCTTTGCGCAGGAGAATTTCTATGCAATTAAATGGGTACTAATTTTTATACACTCTACAGGACCTACTTCCAGCTTCTTAGAACTCCCCTTGCATGTTTGTACGAATATCTGTGCTTAGGTCCTACGCGTGCAAATGTCGATTCCCACGTTAGTGTACCGCACAGTTACCGTGTCAGCTATGAACATCCTTCACTCATTTTCTGACATCACGCGTCATTACCGGCGAATAGTTTATGGAGGAATCGTGAATTAAAAATCCTACCTGCATGCGTATAAACTATCACGCAACTATAAATCTAAAGTAAGTAATAATGCAGACTAATTACTGCCACAGCTATAGGTATAAATACACAGGCACTGCCGAGGGAAATTTTATGTAACGATTAAAACGAATTACTTCAATTTAGGACCTTTATTATTACGTTAGGAAAAATCTTTCTGGGTTTAGCACTAGACATTAACTGCTTAATTCAACATTTTTGACTGTGTAATATGTATAGTAATACCTCCTCATATCCCAGTCTCAAACGTGAATTTTCGCTAATGTAATTATGATTAAGGTATTCTTGTCAGTTTTCAGTCCCAATAAAACTTACGTTTTTAGATATCCAAACTAAAACACAAACTCGTGTAGCGTGTATATCTACATGCAGTTCCCAAACTGAATCCGGTTTATAAAAATATGTATTTGGGCTATGCTGTAAATATTATTAAAGTGTTAATTTTCAGTCACTTAACAACTCATGTTCGTAAATATTCACGCTAGAACATAGTAAATATCCGCAAATATAAGTTGTGTTAGGAGTGAAATGTGACACTAACACAACAGATCATCGTTTTTACTCAGGTTTTTCTTAGTTTTGCTGCAAAAAGTTCACTCCGTGACGTATCACAAGGACTTCAGCAAGGGGTTCTTTAACTTCAAAACCTCATTTTTTTTACAATACACACATAAATGCAATTCCTTTACGCCTAAAAGAAAGGTACGGTTTTCCCTGTGCTGATTTTTACGAAACTCAATAACACGCAACAGGATTACGTGCACATTCCTTGTACTGATGTACGCCTAAAGCTTAAAATAAACATAGAATGAATGGACAGAAATTCATACGTACATGGAAAAGTATGGGTTTCATTGCCCCGAATTTCATGAAACTCACAAACACTCTACCAATTTTATGGACATCTGTGCCGAATGTTATCCAAATCTTATAAAAACGAGGAGTATAGTGTCCAATTTTTATTTACGACCGTAAGTAAAGTATGGCTTTCATTAGACCGAATTTCAAGAAGAATTCACAATTTCCCAACAGGATTATATGGAGATCTTTTATACCGCATTTTATCCAAATAGTTTAAGACAATATAGGGTGAATGTCGAATTTTCTATACGCCCTTTAGTAAAGTGTGTCACCGAGTCGATTTTCATGAAACTGACTCTTGCTTGACTTTTTGCAAACAACTGCTGTACTGAAATTCATGAAAATCCGAAAAATGACTTAGTCGCTGATTCTAGGTCACGCAGAGACAGACGGATAAACAGGACAGAAGGACGGTCGTTGTCCCAAGTAAGGCGTTACTTTCCTTCCCGTCCCCCTAAATAACCATTGGAACCTACACTGTTTCGTAGTCCTTACCTCTTCTACCTACTCACAGTAGGTGTCGAGAGGTTTTCTGTTTTTCACTTGATCACACTGAGACACACACCACAGTCGGTAGGACTCCTCTGGACGAGGGATCGGTCCGTCGCAAAGACCTCTACCTGACAACATAAACAGTCACAAGAGACAAACATCCATGCCCCCGATGGGATTCGAACCCACGATCCCAGCAAGCGCTCGGCCGCGGATCTACGCCTTAGACGGCGCGGGCACTGGGATCGGCGAACCTACACTGTTTGCTGCATAAATACTTTTCACATTCTTTACAAAACATTGCTTACTAATCATCTTAGCATTCGACATTATATAGCCGGAGTCAGTGAGAGCGCCTTAAAGAACCCAAAGGTAAATAAGGTACTAGGAGCTGATACTGGCTACTTCCATATTCCCAATCACGGCACTTTTTGAAGCTACCTCCACGTGAGGAAAGCAGCTCTGAGAACTTACATGCTATCTATCATTGTGCGAAAGTAGAGCAAGTGAAATTCTTATTTACAACGAAAATCGAAATACTCATGAAGATCAATAATTTTACCTGTTGTTCTGTATGGATGCGAAACTTGGTCTCTCACACTGAGGGAGGAACAAAGACTGAGGGTGTTCGAGAATAGGGTGCTGAGGAGGATATTTGGGCCTAAGAGGGACGAGGCGACAGGTGATTGGAGAAGACTACATAACGAGGAACTTAATGACCTGTACTCATCACCAAATATTATTCGGGTAATCAAATCGAGAAGACTGAGATGGGCTGGGCATGTGGCACGTATGGGGGAGGAGACAGGTGCATACCGGATTTTGGTGGGGAGACCCGAGGGAAGGCGACCACTTGGGAGACCCAGGCGTAGATGGGAGGATAATATTAAGATGGATATTCGGGAAGTGGGATGGGAGGACATGAACTGGATTGAGCTGGCTCAGGATAGGGACAGGTGGCGGGCTCTTGTGAATGCGGTAATGAACCTTCGGGTTCCATAAAATGCGGGGAATTTCTTGACTAGCTGAGAAACTGTTAGCTTCTCAAGAAGGCCTCTGCTCCGTGGAGTTAGTTAGTTAGTTAGTTAGTTAGTTAGTTAGTTAGTTAGACCAATAACAAAAACCAGTTACAAATTTTGCGGTCATTATTTGTGCTTTACGTTATTTTTTGCGCACTGCTGAGTCTACGGACATCGGTCTTGAGGAAAGAGATATTATTTACTTGATCTAACCTAGTGGGCTTTTTAGTTCAAGAAAGTTTTCGCTGTGCACGCCGTGCTGTCATAAAAGTGAGCAGAACCACCGACCCACTCATTTTTTACCTCCGCACTGGATACGAGTAGATGAGAAAGATCCGCTTCACGCACCGGCCAGTTTATCCCGGCCGGGGTTATTCAAACGGAAGTTCGGTGGGTCCAAGAGTAGGTCTGGACGTTTCGGAGAAGAATAAAATCTCTTGCCCTTGCTGTGGATCAAGCCTCGATTTCTCGGTCGTCCAACCTGTAGTCTAGTTACTATACCGATTACGCTATCCCAATTCCCGCAGAATTGAACACAATAACATAACTTGAAATAACACATTAGTGAATCGAACGGTGTATTTGCATATAATTATTCCTTTCTGTCTCAAAGAAACTAATAAATTAACTTAAAGTTTAATAAACAACGCACCGGAACACTTTGCATTGATTAAATAGCAAAAAGTCAAGACCTTCCACCTTAAAAATTAACTGATCTTATATCAACCAACCGTGCAAATTCTATTGTCTTTAACTTCCACCGCCTTGGCGTCGTCTTCTGGCATGTTGAATCATTGGACCACAAAAATTACATCATGACATCATCACCCGTTTGCATATTTATTTGCTCTGTTGGGAAGCCCTTCCACTATCGAGTGGGCTATAGCGCTGGGAATCACATGAAAGGGTATAGTCTGTTGGTGCCACGAAGGTTTTGAGCTTGAAAATTAATATTTAGCCGCTACGAGACCTTCGGGCGTGTACTGACCTTTTACAGCATCCTGCTTCCTACATCAGTAAGACATGAAATTTGCCTAATGCCTTCACCATATCTGGTAGCAGTGCATTGACATTTTAGAGAACCCTGATGCCTTCATGACTGCATCTACCACGACATTAACAATTTATTTGAATGTACACGTTAAATTTTTAACCATACAGACATTAAATACGACAAAGAGAGAAGGATTTCTTTATCTCATTATCATGTTCAACCATTTGTTCGCGGATGACAGTATTTTGTCAAGAGATCAAACCCACCGCAGGGAGGCAGGGAGGGAATAATAGCTACTTGGTGATGCCATCAGGAGTTGGCAGCTAATATATTCAAGTTTACTGTTGACCTCGTGGCACTACAAGTGAGACTTTATACCATGCTGCTGATTACCAGCCACATTTTTTAGTAATTTATAGACAGGACTGTCACAGCAGCCACTTCTGTCCTCTCCAAGAGCCAGAATACTTTGTCGTAAGCAATATGTGGAAAAGAAGAAAAGCTCAAGTGGAAATCTAGCGAGTTATTAATAATTTTAAAAGTTGCGTGAGGATAAGCTATAATTTTGCCTGTTGTTTTGTATGGATGTGAAAATTGATCGCTCACATTGGGGGAAGAACGTAGGTTGAGGGTGTTCCAGAATGGGATGCTGAGGAGGACATTTGGGCCTAAGAAGGACGAGGTAACAAGGGCGTGTAAAAGACTATATAAGAAGGAGCTTTATGATCTCTACTCCTCACCAAATATTATTCGGGTGATCAAATCAGGAAGAAGGAGATGGGCGGGGCATGTAGCGCCTACGGGGAGAGGAAAGGTGCATGCAGGATTCTGGTGGCGAGACCTAAGGGGAGGAGACCACTTGGAAGACACAGGTGATGAGGGGAGGTTAATATTAGAATGGATTTTGAAGAAGTGGGATGGGGCATGGACTGGATTGATCTGGCTCAGGATAGGGACAGGTGGCGGGCTGTTGTGAATGCGGTAATAAACATTTGGGTTCCATAAAATGCGGGGAATTTCTTGACTAGCTGAGGACCTGTTAGCTTCTCAAGAAGAACTCTCCTGCATGGAGTTGGTTATATTAGGATGCATTGAAAAAAGTCTGAGGCCAGGGCATGAGAAAGACTGTATTTAGGAATCAGACTCATCATGAATATCTCTACATCTTTTACGCCTAAATAAGGAAATTGCACGAATAGTGGCATTATTGCGGCTTTTTATAGAGAAAAGAAGAAGAAATACCCAAATGATGAGAAAGTAGGTTTTGTTTATGAGATTTACGCACTGTTGTTTTGTGAATATTTCCTACGTTTTGAAAGATCGTACTTCCTTCATGTTCAGGGTCAAGTAGTTCAAGGAGAGACCGCCTCCACATGACCGATTTTGTCTCCTATAAAAGTCCTTTCATCAGTCAACAGACAAATAGGCACGCTAATGACACACCGAAGTCACTTTCTGCTTTCGTATCTCTATGTCTGTATAATATCAATTTTACGTGTGCATTCAAACAAATCTCAGTGCTTTCTTCAAGATGAAGGCACTGGAACACAGCCTGACGTTCCAGAAGGCTGGAATCTTCAGTAACAACTCTGTGGAAACCTCGAATATCGCATTGGTCATGAACTCTTGCTTAATATCCGGCACGCCTTCCACGAAAGTAATAGACGCAAAGGGAGGGATGGTTTAAATTAAAGCGTGATGCTAGTGTCGCACAGAAATTTCTGTACGTCGGGAGGTGTTTCAAGTTAGTAACCTCTTGAACAAAGAGTAAGCAAATGTAAGTCTCCGATTAAATAAATCCGTGGAAAAGAATAATCATTGAGAAAATCATATGCTGGAGAAGTAGGTTCACTTCCACGTTCACAACAACCCATCACCCGACAGGAATCCAGTCCGAAACCTGATGTCTTATTTATATACGAAAGTTTGCAATAACGTTTCTTCTGCGCCTGTTTGTTGTGTTCATGTTTACCGACCAAAATCTGCACGCGTTTCTAGTGACTTCCATGCATGTTACATACCTTGCGTTATTACATTTTACAACTCTAGAAACGGTGCTTACCTTTATAACAGGCGCAACACATTTGTGTGTGAATGAATGAATGGATGCATGGATGGAAGAGGAATGGACAAGTGCATGAATGAGTACTTTAATATGGACGCACTGGGGGGCATAGAATAACGAATTTTGTAATAACTACATTTGGATACAAATTCAGTAACCTTTCGGACGCGTGTGAAACGTGTTCAGTATCTCTCCCTCTGCAACTTGGCCGGAAACGCGGTACACCGCAACTCTCTTGGCATTCTTTTCTGCAATGTCATTCTGCGCGGCCGAGTATGTGTTGCTGAATCATGTCAGTCAGTAGGCTATATGTGCCCCCAAGTTCACGGTTATTCATTCGTTACCACTATTGCATTAAGAAGATAATTGAAAACAGTTATCGAATTAGCGATCCATTTCAAAAGTCGTTAATGTTCTCTCAAAGCAATCACTCGTAACTTTTCCTCTTTGAACATGGTTGAAGCAGCAAATGCGATGGTATCATCATAATAATGTGCTTCATGGACATGGACATACGTTAACGTCACACGACGGCATGTCTACTTAAGTGTCGAAGACATGTTGGTTGTGACCTCCTTCAAAAGGTCACATCCAGCCGACGTAGAGAAAGGTATGAATGTATTTCTCCTATCTTCTCGCACCCTATATGATGGTGGTGGCTGGTGGTGGTAGTGGTGGTGGCGCATACCTTGAAGCTATTTGCTGTAGTAAATCGTGCAGGCTTGTATAGCCGTGGCAGCTTATTCGTAAGTGACGTCATGAATGCAATCTTTTGTTTTATGTTAGGTAATAGCAGTGTGGAGCATCACGGCTTCTCGGTGCTTTTAATGTAAAAACGGCTTTAGCGTCACGTATAGCATTTGTAATCTCTGTTGGAAATGCTCAGTTTCTAATAAACATTTTTCGTAGCCGTTATTTAAGTGGTTAATTACTATCATTCATATTTTCTTAATGACGTGTTCCCTAGTTTTACTGCGAATTTTAAGAAGTTTCTACAAGAACGTATTCGGAAAGTACCGGTTACAATTCTTGGCCCACAGACTGTCTGCCGTCTCTGAGTTTTTCCGTTGTTTCCATCAGACATTACGTGACAGTCCCTCGATTGAGGCCTCTGCTGCCTCCTTCCATGAAGCGATATCACTTACCGACCTCCTAACTACCAAGTATTCTTCATCTTTAGTCATTTTTTATAAATGAAGAGGATGGCAGACAAGTGAGAGGCAGAAGCGTAGAAACCAATCTTGGTCTTTGTTATTGCAGTTGGCGGCAAAACACGCTTATGGTTGATCTTAAAATGTTTTGACTCTTGCAAAACCTTGTTACGCAACGACATACTCAAAACTAAGCAAACTTTTACGTCTGTCTTAATGTGGCATCCTCTGTTGATTGAAAATTTTCGAGCTGTTTTTCTCATGGTTTGTTTTAAAGTTTTATATGGTCTATGAAACCTGTGTAACATCGAAAAAGAAGTATGAGACTTATTATGAACGTTAAGCTGATAGGTAAGGGTGAGGAAGAGGTCGTGGTCTATTTAGAGCAGGAGTCTTCAATCCACGGGCCGCATGCGGCCCTCCGAACGTTTTTGTGCAGCCCAAAACAAATTTTGAATTTTGAGTGTAAAAAGCTGAATTCAAATAAATAAATGTTAAATAAAATTCATTCTGAAATATTTTAACATTTGTACTAAAATTTTAAAAATATTTTTTATACGTGAAAGCTCTGTTAATGTCGTAGTAAATACTGCAAGACTACAGTAGGGAATGTTTGCAGGGTAGGGGGAATAAGTAAATAATAAAAATAAATTCTAAACAATAAGTAAATAAATAAAATAACAAAACTATCCAATGTACTTTTACGTAGGGGAATATTAATGGGCATGTCCTGCAATAATATGCAGGCTTCACTTTGTAAAACATGAATGCGGCCACGGAATCTGTCTGCCATTAAAATGTGGCTCTTGTGCAAGTGAAGTTTGAAGACCCCTGATTTAGAGATTTCTCTTAGGAATCTAAGAAAAGACAAAACCTTTGATGACGGTGGCTTCTGTTAGACTGAGAAGAGAAAAATAAGTTTGCGAAGACGCAACACTGTTTGGAAACTTCGGTTGTATTTCAGTCCTTTCTCCATTGTCTGTGCCAAATTTTGCTCTGTAGGGACAGTCGTGTGGCGTATATGATTGCACTTTTGTAGACTGAACAGTAACTTGTTCGTTTCCTTCTCTAGTGACTGTTGTATAAATTTAGGTATCTGTTCAAAGTGTGAGCTGAGAAACTTGAAATGCCTTCATCATTTTTCCTGATGTCAGAGACAGTTTATATCTCTGAAATTAATAGGTCACCTATCCATCCACTACTCACACCCAGCGTCTCATCTGTGATGTATTATATAAAACTTGCATTTTGGAGAAATATCTTTCACGTCTTGCTCATTCCGACTATCATACTTAACCTTTTAAAGCCTAGCGGTAACTTTACATACTACCAGGTTTAACATTAAAAAATTCTACGTAGTGCCCACATTGCGTTTATGTGTTTTGTACGGATCTCAGAACAAACAGCAACTTTTGCCTTATAAAACATTAAGAGACTGGTTTTTATAACCGAAGTGGAGCATGTTTACAGCGCGGTACGCACTGAGTCCTTATATAAAACAGATAAGCTTCGTCTTTAAAGGGTTAAAATTTTTTATCATTATTTCAATTGTAAGGACCATTATTTGCTTCTTAACACTTTTTTCTCTTTCTTAATAATCTCGTGTTTATATTAAATTATTTACTGTTATAGTGTATAGGTTACGTTTTAAAGGTCATTAAATCCAGCGACTAATAACTCTCCACTCTGCTAAGACAGTAAATGTGTTCTACTTGACAAAAAAGCCCCATGTGTCCCTAGAATTTTAAACGGAACTGGATGCCCGGCCCTTCCTGCCGCGTAATAGATCAAGGTAAATATTAAAATCACCAGCGTGTTTAAACCCTGAAGATTAGGAGCGTAATTGTAAAATTACTAAAGCCATGCAAATTTGGTTTTTGTCTAATGAAGCACGACACCATGATATCACAAGGGCCAATGGTGTTACTGCGCTGTGCATTTTCTTGGGCATTATGTGCAGGCCTGCTTTACGCCCTGGTCACTTAAACACCCGATATATTCTTTGTTAGTCTTTGACTAGGAGGCTGGGTGGGCCCCTGAAATTGTTTGAACGTGATAGGACAGTCTTTGACCTTGCTGATAATGAACTTTGTTCATCCAGTCCATAGCCTAGTCACTGTGCGGACTGAAATGTTCCGGCTAAGTTTTAAAATTATTAATCGTGTTAAGTGTTCTTGTGATGTGTAGATTAGTGTGTGCAGCTATACACAATAAGTTGTGTGCAGGGGCCTGACGCAGAGCGCATACCTCGTACGCGTATATTACCGGCTCATTCTATCGCCCCTGGGAAGACAAGCTAAATATTTTTGTATTCCCTTACTTGAAGCAAGCCTATATACATAATAGTCTGATGCCATATACCGAACACTTTGCTTCTTGACCTTTGCACTTACTTGAGTATTCAAACCAATGGTAATACTTGTGGTTGCAAAGCAACGTGGACGGCAAGCGGGTATTGTTGCGAATTCGACGTCATGTCTCTCAGAAAACATGGCTGATATATCAACATACATTTCTTTGTAGTTTCTTTAGTGCAATACTGCAAGTGTACGGTATAAGGTGTTTCCTTGGTTATAAGACGCCATCGGTTTTATGACGAAGCCTTCACTTAGTAAGTCAATACATTTTTGGGAAAAATGTGTCATAGAGGGTAATTGCACGCTTGATTTAGTAACGGATTTTTTAGGAAATGAAATATGTATATTACCCTACAATAGGAATTGTCAGTATAGAGACATACAAATCACTTGCATTAAAAACATAAATAAACCCAAAACTGGAAATTTGTGTTAAACAAGTTTACCTTTTGACTGTATTCTTTAATTGTGCATTATTTTTCACAATCCGAATGCACAGATTCTTCCAAAATATTCTTAAGTTACGGCAGTCAAGATCAGAATTATTCTACAAGATACGTTCTTCGCTCTCAGTTGCATTTACAGTGCAGCATTTCTTGTAAGACAGTAACCGAACGGCCAACAATGTTGAAGATACCCATTCCGAATTCCCCTTCCCGATTGTTGATTGTAAGGAAGGTTTTAAGAACAATAACGAACCCAGGTGTAAGAGTGAAGGCTTACTGATCTCTCTGTATCGCACAGTATTAATTATTACTGAATATAATTTATATTTTTAGGCTCCAAATCGCCATCGGATTCTTTACACTATTGTCACATCTCACGACGTTGTAAAGAACGGATTCTAATTTATTGCTGCCTTTACATTTACTCTTCCATGGCAATTTTTGCTTGTTTAATTTCCTTACCCTGTAATACTCCATTTCAATAGGCCTCTAAATTTTCTGCATCAATGTTTAGACTCCATAAAAAGTATAACACACTCCCAATTTCTGAAAGTTTAGAATGTGAAAAATACGCCTGCATGAGTGTGTGTGCGCGCGCGCGCGCGTGTGTGTGTGTGTGTGATTATGTGTGTGCGTCCCTGCAGCATGGACTTGCATGTAGCGTAAGAGACTTAGATTGCTTTTGCATTTGCACACTTCTGTAACAATGAAGGATCGTCGAAGTTTCATAGAAGGAAGTTTGATAGAGACGCGATATATTGTTCCTAAGATTAAGACTGGTGTTTGTTGGGTATGTGCTGAAGGGTGACTACGCTTCCTTCACATTGCAACTGGACCCTTTTTTGCTTCTCTTGAAATTTGCCATTTAGGGCCTACCTTGGAAGTCACCAATATTCTTTTGGCCCTCATCATGGCTGGTCATCCTTCCTACATATCCTAAACACATCTGAGTATTTCTTACCTCGACCCTGACGATGAAGGCGTCAATTCCTTCCGTAACGCCAGTAACCACATACAAAACCCAGCGCTGTTATTTCACAATTCGACATATTATCGTATTTAAATTTTACTTCTACGCCATTAGAAACTGAAACACTGTAACAGACTTTGCAGGTGCTAATATATAGTCAACCCCAATATAGCACCACCTTCAAATAGCACCGGAAAATGTCTGTGAACAGAGATTTCGATTTAAGCCCACCACTATTTTAGCATCACCAATTGCTGTGAGCCATCTATTGCACTGTATCTCGCTTTGACTCTATGTCTGCCGTGATGCTGGGAGTGTGGGGGTAGTCACAATGCATATAAAAGGAGCTCGCATATTACACAGTGCAAATTACTACCTTTTATATTCTGCATTGTTTCTGTATGTGTATATAAAATACCATCTCACTGAAACCCTCGAACTTAGCGCTGTGTGCTTCATATCGCACGCACTGAGATAAAGGGGATCTTCTGGCCATTACAGAATAGGCACGTGAAATGGGGACAATTTTAATGAAATATTGCACAAAGTAAGAGGCAAAAAAATCAAAACTAAACATATTTCAGTAGGTTATATTAAGTTCATTTAATGGTTGGTTGAGGCACTGTGCTACAAAGCGGCAGGTCGCGGGTTCGATTCCCGATGGTGTCAGTGGAATTTTTCATTGGCATAATCCTGTCGGTCGCAATATGGCCCTGGGGTCGACTCAGCCTCTAACGGAAATGAGTACCAGGAATATTTCCTGGGGGGTAAACGCGGCCGGTGCGTACGGCTGACAACCTTACCACCTTAATATGCCGATTGTCTAGAAATCTGGGAGCCTCGACCTCCTGGAACCCTGTGGGCCTGTCCAGGCCTGTAATGGGACTGCTTTTTTTTTTAACGGTTTACAAATATTAAATGACGGAAACGTAAGTAACTCGGCACCTATGTTATGTACCATCGAGTTCCGTCCGCAGATTTGTAAGCGTGGCGTGCGTTAACTGTAGCCGCAGCAGCTCATATCATCTCAGCAAGTTCTGGTATGTTGAGGGCGTAAGGTGGGACGTAAACGGTTTCCTTATGTACACCCAGAAGAAGGAATCAAATGATGTGATGTCAGAGAAACATGGCAGACTAGTGCCAGGGCCGTCTCCGTCAATCCGTTTCCATGAAGCCTCTTCTCGACTACAATGTCCACATTGTTTGGGGAGGGTAGGAAGAAGAAATATGCATGATAAATCCTTACAGAGAGAAAGAGAATATCAGAAAATTGTCCTTGACTGATTGCCCCGGAAATTGATTATTTTAAACGATTCTTTCTTGAAGGACGCTTTCACTGCAATTCCGTACACTGACACGCGCTAATCCCTGTGATGTAATAATTCCGTCAATAGGACAGCATGTGTCCATATTGCGATATTGCATTTTGTTGTTGCATTGGAGCTGGCAGCCACATTGGAAGCTTTTACAGCAAATATAAATGAAGAGCCAGGTCTCGAGAGGTGTTAACAATGCCTTGTCTGGCAAACAGTTACCGACAACTCGAAATCTCGTAACACCTTCCAGTCTTGGACCAAGAAGTTCATTATTCTTGGACTTTTAGCTCCTGAAGATGAAGGCTTTATGATCCTTCAAAACCGTCATAACTACAATAGAACTCGGTTACAATGACATCGGTTTATACACCACCTCCTCTATAGCGTCGGATATTCTTTGGTACCAATTAATTCCTCACTATTAACCGTAACATTATACTCCTCGGTCACAACGACGCTCCTTTTTAATGACACAAAATATTAAACCCATTTATGACGTTATAACCGAGTTCTACTGTATTTACTGATCGACATGGAGTAATAGGTCTGAAGACTTGCATCTTCACCACATCCTAACCACACTGCTTGGGCGCAAGTCAGAGCTTTTTATTTCACAACAGTTGGTACATCTACTCATCACTGGGCTTTAAAGGCACAACAAAATTCCGAAGAGGATTGATCGAAATTTGAATCCATATCCATGACATAATGGGAAATCACTAGAGCACAACATCATCTATAGGACTGGCAGTTTATCTGTCACATTTCTGCTCATGATTTTTACTGTGCTGCAGAATTACGTTTGGACAATACACTGTCGTGTTTGGATGCTTTTTATTTCCTTGTGTTCTTTCTTTAAGCGAGACATTCCTGTGCGGATTAAGTACTGCACGGGAGAAGGTATGACGAATTCGGTTTGTGGTATTTTGTATTTGTGCCGCCTGTACGTCACGGATTCTCTCCAACAAGTGTACTATTAATGATGGTTGTACCTGCCTTGTTTGAAATATACTAAGCACGTAGGAATTCCGTTCTTAACGTTCCCGACTAAAGCGGCTATATAGTGCCTGCTTTGACGTGATTTCCGATTCCTAAGTACGAATATACTAGGAAACGTTACTGTGTTTTACTAAAACACTTTTTGTACACGTCATAATGAGGTTATATTACAGTGCGACTGAGTAAAAGATTACCTTCCGAAACTCGAAATCTGCCCCACCTAGAAATATTCCAGACCGGTGATCTTTCCTCGGCGTGTCTTCTGCTATATAGCTATGGACGAGAAAGTTTAAGGTGAAAGGGTATAACATGAGAATGTACCTTAAGGCCAGTTGTTGAAGTCGTCGGGTATCAGGTATCCCGAAGGGTTACTCTGATGTGGTAAATAATTGTTCTTCGGCTTATCACACATTCATTTTGTGTTAAACAACGACAGTGCTGGTCGCTGACGTATACAGTGGCAAACAGATTTACTTACTGTTACCATGGCATGGTATTCATTGTGCATTTGTGCTATCAGTTTTTACACAGTAAGAATTAGGTCCATGAAACTAATTATTCGTAGCATAATATGTGAAGGTAAATTTGTCTGTGTGTTTAAGCACGACATGTAGACGCATAATGTGTTGGAGGTAAAGACAACAATCTCTCCCCCATCTTTGTGCAAATTAAAATCGGCTAAGCAAGCCTTAGGCTACATCTTGATAGCTATGCAACAGACATGACTTTCCTTCCTTCCTTCCTTCCTTTCTTCCTTCGGTAACTGTAATATTAAAATTTGCTTTAGGAGACGATATTTTGTTACTAATGCTAGAAGGGACCAGCACATTATAAGCTCCAATAGCTGATATCCGTTTTCTGTTGCAAATATTGACTCTGAGTAAAAATGTTTTCGTCTAACACATATAATTTGTATAAAAAATTACGTAAATTGTAGTAGGCCTCCCACCTTCTGTTTTGAATGGAATGCACTAATTTTCTAATGCAATATGTAATTATTTTATTAAACCGTATAGGAACACAATTCTGCGTAACTCAGACATGTGCCACGGGTGATTTTCGGATGAGGCATTGCTGTACAACATCGCTGAAAATATTAAAACTGTTTAAACTTATCGACAACATACACATGTTTGTAGATGGTGTCCCAAAGTAGCCGCCAAATATTTACAGAAGCACTTCAGCGCAGTGAACTGAAGCAAAACTGCTGAGTTACAAAATTTCCGTTTGACTTCCATTAAAGAATCAAATGAAGTGGGCGTGGAGGACAGGTCATTGGCATTCGAACAGTAACATACTAATCTGCAAAGGACCAGATATATTTTTTAATGCCAACTACAGCTGGTGGCCAAAATTGGCTCTTATATCTGCGTGTTTTAAGTTGACACGCAGATCGCAAGCTACAAGAAATTTTTTCGATGAAGTCGACAGTTGATTATATTTTAATATATTTCTTTTATAATTCAATCCAGACTCTGCTATCGTCTTCTCTACTTCTTCGTAACACGAATGTTAAGGAAATGTAGTAATAAAACCTTAACTTTCAACAACTGTAATAAATGACAACGTACCTTCCACTGAGGAAGCCGACTCAAGCGGTAACGTTCCTGACGTCTACTCTGGAACTCTGTGTTTCGAATCTCGGCCGGAGCACAGACACTCGAGGATCTTCTAGTGTGCCTCAGCCCTTCCAGGCAAATGCCTGAATAGTATTCGATATGAAGCCACGACCTTCTTCGTTTACATCTTTTTCAACTAATTATTCACCATCATCATTGCTGTTTAGGTTATGGGTTGTTGATAGCGTCGTTAAATAAATGGAGACATTTCGCGTGCATGAATTATAAGCAGTAAGCTATATGGTGTTTCAATTTTAATGTTGCTATGCTTGTACTTTAGAATAGCATATATCATTTTTGAGATGCTGTCTGACACGTTTTCATGTTCACTTAATAGCATCATCGTAAATGTATTATGAATTGTTGCTAGATTTAGAGCTTTTGACTGTAACAAGCGTGTCTTGGCACATGAGTGAATGATTACGAAGTGCTGTAATTCTATTGTGCATAAATATAAATACAAGAAATTTGCGCACTGTTTACACTTCGAAAATGTAGGTAACATTTCTTCTTTAGACTCATTCTCGCTGTCGTTGTTCCGCCTCAAAGAATAGGTTCATGCTATGGAGAAACAGATATTCGAAATTTCTATCTAAACTACTCATAAAACATGAACTTTGTCAATAAGATGACCGCTGGGATAAAACTTACTATTGAGTAGTATTAAGTTACAGGAACTTAAGTGCATTCCTTCAAGAGCTGAAGAAACCGCCCAATTACAAACCTGGGGCCTCAGTTCTAGGCTTTACCTTATGAATGATATATCTTAAGTGAAGGTAATTAAGTAAAGGGTAGATAAGAATTCACCCAAGTATGTTCTCCGACAGTTACCGTAACATCATAGGCCTAATGACGATAGACAGAATACAAGCACACACGTACCTACGCAAAAACGTATACACCAAAACACTAGTACCGTGTATAGGGTATGTGGCCCAGTGGCCGCGCGGTCTAAGGCGTGGGTCTGCGGCCGTTCGCTTTCTGGGATTGTGGGTTCGAATCCCGCTGGGGACATGGAAGTCTGTGTTTTGTGAATGTTTTATGTTGGCATGTACAGGTGTCTGCGTCGGGCCGTTCACTCGCCCAGTGCAGACGTACCGAGTGCCGTGTGTGAGTGTGATCACGAAGCCTCGATAATTAGGAGATCCTGGCCCACTAGGGACTGTTGCACCATTAAAAAAAAAACTATTTCTATTCTAAAAGTTAGCTCTGTGCTTTTAGTATGGTGTCAAAATGACGTAAGCTAGGGCTGGATGTCCAGCCAAGCGGGTTTAATTCTCGGCAGGGGTGAAATTTCGGCTGTACACCACTGTTTTCATATCCGCTCTGGGGTCACTCCTTCTCCTGCCCAGTGGATAAGGGCTCTGTCCCTTGGGGTGAATGTGATCGGACCCTTCATTTAGATACTTCCTTCTTGTAGCCTTGAGGCTTAACCCTTTAAAGACGAAGAGTATCTGTTTCATATAAGGACTCAGTGCGTACCGCGCTGTAAACACTCTCAACTTCGGTTATAAAAACCAGTCAAGGCAAAAGTTGCTGTTTGTTCCGAGATCCGTACAAAACACACAAACGCAATGTGGGCACCACGCAGAATATTTTAATATTAAACCTGGTGGCACGTAAAGTTACTGCTAGGCTTTAAAAGGTTAAGTAAGACCACCACTCCAATATGCATCACTCTTAGCGTTATGCTTATTTATAGTAATCAAGCAAGGACACTTTGTCTTTTATCTTATTATTAGCCTCGGCTCTAAGTAGATGTGAGTGATCAGCTTGGCTGTTCGGGCACTTTATCACCGAAGAAAGAGCCGCTTTCGATAAGAGGCTAGGTGGGTCCCAATGCTGACCTTGACACAGTGGCAAATAGAGAAGTCCCTGTCACGCTTTAGAAAAGTGGTCCTTCATCACACAGATGGACATTTTATTCACGTTTTTATCTCGGATCATCTTCTTAGTAAAAGTGTATTTGTGCCTAGGCAATATGTTTTGACGACACTTAGGTGTCGTGTATGCTGCGTACATTCTAGGCTTCGGCAGTACAAGGTGGCAAGTGGGTAGCGTTACGCTCCAGCCACTACATCCCCTGGGACACACTCGCACATTTTATATTGTATACGGTAAATTTGCAATAGGAGTTTTACAAGTCGTGATTTTCGCCAGTACCACCCACTTGCCTCCATTGCCCTCCCTCCTTGTTGACCTTGTTTCCTTCCTTGGCAGAAAAAGAAGTAGGTTTACGAGAACACCATGTTGCCGCATTTGCTGTCATTTCAAATAGGACTCAGCTGGCCAGATTTCAGCACATGTGCTTTGATAATTATGACACCAGAGGGCGCCCAAACAATTTACTACTTAATTTCCTACAGTAAATAATAATATTGGTCGATGCCGATGGCCGTGCGGGTTAAGGTGCAGGTCTGCGCCTCTCGATTGCTGGAATTGCGGGTTCGAATCCTGCTGATGTCATGGATGTTCGTCTCTTGTGTTTGCTTTGTGTTGTGCAGGTTGCGGCCTCTGCGACGAGCTGATCATTGCGTGTCTAATTTTGTGTGATCTAGAAACCTCAGCAATGAGGCAGCCTAGGCTCGAGTTGGCTTGTTGAACCACAGAAGAAAGAGAAAGCACTAACATTGTCGTGGATGTGCAAATTTCTGATACGCAAGCATTAATATCGCCACTTCTTTTAGGGTCCTGAAGTGATGTAGGACACAAGAACTTAGAAAAGCATGCAACTTTGGAAATGCTATATTTTGTATAAAATAAACTAAGAAGCCAGCTGATGTGCAAATAGTTTCTTTAGCTTTCAGTATGGTGGCGATAATTGTTGACAGATTGGAAATATGAATGCAAAATTTGTTACCAAAATGCACCACAAATACACGTGCCAGAAAAGGTGTTTTAGAATTTGTTGTTTTTGGCTGTTCTGCTCATTGTGCATGCTATTATTAGAAGCACGAAATCCCAGCGTTGCTGTGAGGTAATAAGGGCGGTGATATGGGAAAATGATGCTATTGTGCAGAGTCGGCTAATATTGTACCGTTTAGAAAAACACATTCAGGATTCTTTCTGATTCACGCACTTAATATAACATGCTGTATACGGAACATCACTGAAACTCAAGAATTAAAAATTATAGGTGAACTTGAAGTTTTACTTTTTTAACGTATAAAGGATCTGCATTGAGTAATAAAATTTTCAAAAGGTAAGATATATGAAAAGAAACGAACAACAACAACAAAAACAACAAAAACAAAAACAAAAACAAAAAACAACAACAACAACAACAACATTAACAGACACCTAGGACTGCAAATGTCTGCAATGTCAAAGCAGGCTTTATTAAGTTCTGCTCCGAATTCCTTGCGTTAAAATACGAATCAGGCTACACAGTGCTCAGTTCAGGGCACTGCTCCTTTGTCAGTCTGAAACTATGCGTAGGTCGTCTTGACCACCAGGAATGGTGAGGCCTGTGTTTGTTGTCATCGTTGAGACGAGAACCTCGAATGATTCGTGCATTGCTATGGAAAGGGGTAATGAAGGGATCGAAACAGAAGAAACAACTCACGAACTTGTACTCCTAAAACAGTGTTATATGCAGCCGGCGCGTTCTTTCGTAATTACAGACAGCAATAGCAGCGGGTGGAGGGTAAAAGTCCCGTCTTGGCCAGCCGAGTCGAACACCACATGCCAGACACTAAGAGGATTTCTCAGAGTCAACAACGACTACAAATTGCCAGTCTGTCAGATTTTAGCTATAAAGAAGGAGGCGGTTTTGTACAATGCTTTGACATCCCATAATTCACTGACACATGAAACTCCTACAATGAAGGAAAAATAAAAAAAAAACTTGCGTATGTTATTCGGATATTTTCTTGATATAAAGAATATCAGTGTCTAAGATGTTAGTCTAAAGGCTTAATGACTTTCTGTATAATAATTTTGTATTACAAATATGCTCTTGAAGTTTTTAAAACTTCAAATCTTGCACAGAGTTTTCATATATAATGTTTACATTAAAGAGACCCGTTGACTATACGGAAATTTAACAGCATCTGTAATTGTATTGTCTTTATTTTTCGAGCATTACCAACAAAAATTTGCATAAACGAGCTTATTATCTTTGCCATGACTTTCCGTCCAGCCGTCAGCATATTCAACATATAAATACTGGCAGAAGAGATGAAAGGATTTTGATGCTATTTGCTACAGGAATGTTTACTGAAACATGTGGATATATTTCGTTCCCAGCTTTCGACGTAACAAGTCAGCTACTGCTCAGATATTCTGCAATCTTCAGGCACTAAGTATGAACTTGGAATAAAATGCAGCAGCATTTCAGCTATCTATCTATGTGTGAAGAAGGTCTACAGCTCAATTATTGGAGAGGTTTTGTGCAATATTCTCATTAACGCTGGTGTACCCATGTAAATAATTTTGTTAATTAAAACGTGTTTCAATAAAACCGGAGTAATATCCAGTTATGCAAGAAATTCTTTGAAATGCTTTCTGTTCAGTATAATCTGAAACAAGAGAATTTTATTGCCATTGCTTTTCAACTTTGCTTTCGAATCTGCCTTTAGGAAGACCCATGAAAAACAGGAGCAACTGAAATCCATTTTGTGGTCTAGGTTTATGGTGTTACTTTATTGGGTTAGAACTTCGCTTATATACTTCCTTACACACCTACCGGTAGAAGAGTTTCGGCTAAGTGAAAGGGAGACGTTCAGCAATACAAAGAAAAATGCAGGAGCTGTACTAGTCGTTAGTAAGGAGGTTTGTCTAGAAATGAATGCTGAGAAAACTAAGTGTACATATATGTTCATGTATTATCAACAAAATACAAGACAAAATTACAGTATGAAGATACTTGGTAAGTTCATTAAAACGTGGCAAATGCAAATATTTTTGAACGACACGAACAAATCAAAATTATATGTGTGAAGGAACTGAAATTTGATTAAATTCAGAGGGTACCTGCTACTATTCAGTCCAGAATCTTTTGTCTTTTTAGTTGGTGTCTGAATTCAGAACATTAAAATATAGGGAAGCAAAATTTGCTTGCTCTTTCCTATGGTTGCGAAAATTGGTCTGTCTTATTGAAAATGAAAATAGACAGAAGATGTTTGAGAATAGGGCACTAAGCAAGATATTTGTGCCTAAGAGGAAGGAAACATGAGAAGGCTGGAAAAATTGCGTAATGAAAAACTTTATTGTTTGTACTCCACACAAAATGGATTATTGTTCAGGTTATGGAATCAAGAAAAGCGAGAAGTTTTGGTCATGTGGCACATGCGGTGGGAAGATAAATGCAGCGTGGTGTGTTTCAACACATCATTCGGCCAGTCAAGAGACACCCAGATTTTTGTGAAACCCAAATGTTTATTGCAGTTTCCAAAAAAGGCCCGCCACTGGACCATATCCTGAATCACATTAATTTATTTCATATCCTCAAATATTATGTACGTAAAACACTTGTAATTACTAATGTCAATCTACGTCTGAGTAACCCTGGTATGTTTTTAGAATCTGTGTGCAATTTTCGTTTCCCTAATGCTTACTGCATTCTTATGATTTAGACACCAAAAAATATCGTTGGTAAATAATACAAACTATGAAATTCCGCTTTTTATAGCTTTCGCCGTCCTCCTCCTTCTTTCTTCCTTGGATCCTAATAAAATCACCCCTGGCACGTCTTGTCAGACACCACCACTCTCCCTTAAGCTGGAAACCAATTTTCACACCTGTCCAAAGAGCAGGTAAATTTTTAGCGTTTTATAATCTAATACATTTTTAGGTGTTTGGTACATAAAGTTTTGACCTAAGGTGGAAGAAATAAGAAACTATGAAAAATGTTCGATTAAGTGGGTTCATATTTCATATTATTCACCAAACATTAAGAGGCTGCTTAGATTAGAGGGTGATATGGAGGGGGCATATACAAGGATAAGAGAGATGGGTTGAAAAATCTAGGTATAGATGAGAGTGCAATGTGAAAACCGTTCTTAAATGAAGAGTTCTGATTTATCTGGCACAGTCCAGAGGCTAGTGACGCTTGTAAATATGGTAATGGGCATTTTCTTGAGTAAAACTCAGAAAATATGTTGATCATTTTCAAAAGCACCATTTTCTTTCCTCTTTTACGTCGCCAAGGGAAAGAGGAATAGTGAACTGACCGGCTGATGTGTTGGCAGACATGTGGGCAGAAAAAAAAAATGGAAAGAGTTCAGAAAATCGTATTATCACGTGGCCGCATTTTCTCCATAATACGAAAAAAAGGCACAAACAATTGCGCAAGCGAGGTTTGATTTTTTTTAATGACTGTTTCTTAGGTGAGGTATGGAACATTGAAATGTGTATAAGTTACTCGCCAAACCCCATCCCATTAGTAAAAAGTGTTTTGATATAGTGTCTGACTTCACTCTTGTACTGTACATATAGATTTCAAAAAGCTTAATGTTATGTTCAAAGCATTTTTCACGCAGACAAAGCTCATAATTTTTACCCTACGATTACCGCGTTAAACGAAAGAATTCCTGCAACAACGACAACAGAACAGCAAGGTGGTTCTTTTGTTTCATTCGTAAGGCGTTGCACGAACTGTCTAATCACAGTTGTAGTATTATTTTAGATGACTTCGCAAAAATTCGTAATTTTCTCAATGCAACTATAAAGGCATATCAGCATAAAATCACGAGCCATGTTTGTGGTTCTTATCATACGTTTCAAGAAGTATAGGACATAAACTTACAGGGCTGATAAATAATGTCTGTCTTTTAATATACAGAATGGTGGTACCTGGGTTGGGGCGCATTCGCATTCCTGCAGAGCACCTATGGAATAAGACTTTCCTTCCAAATACTCATGGAAAAGAATCGTTGACTGCAGAACTCACACTCAAGTAATCGGGTATTTTGGAGCTTTTTTAAAATTTACTTAACAATTTTGATTTAAAAAATCAGAGGAAAATATTAAACACGGGGCATGACGACCTACAGGCTTTTCTGCATCTCCCCATTTTAAAATCTTTACCTAAAGTCCTAGAAAAATAAGGGAACATTTATTTCAAGACCTACATGTATTTCTGCAGGTACCTAGAGTTTAATCCCTAAGTAGGTCTATTTGTCTGAAGCACAGTATTTTGATGCTTTGAAAAACATTTGAAGAGAAAGCGAACCAAATTATTATGTCCAATGTTCTCTACTTACCAGAAGACGCCAGATTTTTTACGCTATGGGTATAGTTCTAACTTGTTTACTTCATTCTACCACGACCGTTAATCCAGTACAGAATATATTTTCGGATCAGGCTTTAAAATCCGCTATTTCAGGCTTCCGCTGCTGCCTAGTACTCCAAAGGTGCGCAGAGCTCAGGCTTGAAAAAATTGATGATCTTGATTGTTTCAAACATCGGTGTAATTTTTTTTCGTAACAGAACCGGAAGTGTCATTAGTAGCCAAATACCAGCGTCCTATAAGCTAACCCTGCTTAAGCCAGTTCTGATTCTGGCATCCTCTTCATAAATGCAGGCAGCGGCACCCTTCATATTCGCTTATCAGGTAAAGAGATTGGTTCTCTTAGCAAGAGCCCATTGCTCTCCTCCATCCTGAACAAATAAATTCCAGCCCATGCTGTCACAGTCTATTTCTTAAGATCAATATCAATACTATCTTTCCATCTGTCATTTTATTTCCCATGTGGAATCTTCCATTTAATATTCCGAACTGAGTATTTTACGTCTTTTACATTTCTCATGTTTTCCACGAGTTCTGTATGTTCCACCAATCGCATACGTTTCTATTCAGCTATTTTCATAATATGTATGTTCTGTTAAAAATCATCAACGTGATCGGCGGTCTTAGGTTTATATTGCTTTCTACTGCTTGAAGACTAAGGTTATTTCTCGTCCAATGCGTCCTGTTAACAGTCCACTATGGAGATTTTCAAACCGTAGAAAATTCTGGTCTGTAGCACCGCGGAGACGAAGAAAGAACTTTAACGGCTAGAAATAAATACAAGAATACTAAGGTATAATATCACAAGTTCCATTCCTCCCCCCCTCCCCCCTCCCCCCACCCTCAGGCTTTTGCCGTCTGTATGCCTTTTCCCATTTCCGGTAAATCGAATTCCTACTGACATCCTCAATACAGGTCACATCCACATTCATTTCTCGCTTCGCAAATACGACATTACGTGTTTATTTTCCTTATAAGAGTGCTAGAGAGTCATTCTTAGCATTCTAATTCTCTATTGTAAAAGCAAGGGAAGCGTTATGCCCCGTCCAACCTTCACGTGTCCTTTCAAATTTAGAATACGCGTATTATACCCATGTCTGTTTTACTTATATGACTTCCTACCTCACTGTCAGGGATTGTATTGCTGAGGCTTGTGGAACGAATTTTTAAGCTGCACCGTAGGTGACTGATACCTGTTCGTGCCGCCATTTTACGCCACCCTCTCTCTTTCAAGGACAAGAGGGATTTCCGTTAAGGTCTCACAAAGCCTACTTCCGACTACATGTAATTCTTATTTTAGGTACCTTTTGATGCTGTTATTCAACATGTGAAGGACTTGTAACCTAATTTATGATTTTATATAAATTGTGTGCTTTGTTGGTGTGTATGGCTGGTTTTTACAAGCTTTGCTTCAGTGGTTCATTATTTACTGCTAGCAAAGCGAAAGCTGAGGAATAGTACTGCCTGAACACCACGCTGTTATTTTACTATACAGAAGAAAGTTATAGGCTAGGATTTCCAAGGTCTGTTACCATGTAACAGTTCAGAATCCTAAAGTAAGTGGCGTTGGTGGTGCTTCCCGCTTTGCAAATTCGTGCGCCCATCATGCCATTGTTACTGCTTATGGGAAATCTTAAAGTACCCTGAAACTGCATAGTGATTCTAAAAAAAATTCGTGAAAAGTAGTCGACTCGTTGAAAAGTTTTAAGTGGAGGACACACATAAAGTTTAGCATGGCTATTTCATAAGCCAAACTTAGGCTACTTTCCTTTCTAAAAGGAAAATACCTGGGCTCTTTACGTTGTCACATTTGTATGTGTTTTCCCCATTTTAATCTTCGAACAACTTGAAAATTTTTCCAGCAATTCAGTACAAACATATGCAATTGGAATATACCTAAACGCCCACTGATCCTGCAGTCAATAACTGCAACACGACGGATGCGCTAAAGTGTGAAGCAGGATCAGTATTAGTGGTACTTACTTTAGAATTCTGAAAATACAAATGTACTAGATCTCTGAAAAATATGCCACCCTTTGCGAGGTAACATATTTGTAAAAGGTAATGTTGTCGCCGTTTAAGTCATGCAGGCTTACGGGCTGAGAGTATGTATATCTCCATTTATGCTTAACCTCCACAGTAGCTGGAAGTGTGGTCAATTTTTGCCCCGGCAGTTTATCGTAAGAGAAAAAGCCCCGGTCGCTTAATCACCAGAGAAAAAACCTCCAGTACTCATTGAAGAGGAGACTGAGTGGGCACCAGAACCGATCTGAACAATATGGAAAGGGAAAGATTTCTTGGACCGTCCTGAAATCGAACCTCATGTCATTCAGCCTGTAGCTTAGTAGCTGTCTTCATAGAGTATAAAACACCAAGATGGCGACCGTGCAAATATTCTGTTTCACTTCCATTTTGTTAGTGGTGGCTAATAAGCACTCAACTCTAGGTATGTGAATTTTGGTGCACAGAAAAGCCATAAACGTAGGCAAAACTTAGTGGAAGTCAAAATCTACCATCGTGGGAAAGATCCCTATCACTGACTTTACATAAGACAAACTTGAAGTACAGCTGCGCACAATCTGTATTTGCGCAAGTAGTCCTTTAAAAAATAAAGTGAAACAACAACAGATATAGCAACAGAGAACTAGAATGCAGTCCAATAGGAAAGTCGGCTTTATTACCTTTCAGGCTGTAGTATTGCGGGTACTGACTGGACTGGGGTCCTTGTGTTGACACCGACGTTGCTTTCTTCTGTGTCTTTACCAGTTTATCACTCAGTGACCATCCTACCGTCCATTCAACACTGTGTAGCCTCAGCCACACAGAGAAAATGTCTGAGCTACAGACAGCGTCATAAATAAATATATATATATATATATACACATATGAATACAAAACTGCCGGATCGTGATTTTCTTCCGTCCATCGAAGCAAATGTCTGTCACTTTCATTTACGTCACATTTCTCCTGCCCCGGTGTTTACACTCTCTGTCGCTTCTCAGCGGAAAATACGTGTATGAGGTGACAAAAATTTTATCTGGTTCACAGTTAATTAGACTCTTGGTAAGTTAAAACTGAATAGATTCCGTCAGTTGTACCGGCTGGTAACCATTATAAACCTCCATGCCAGCAATACGTATGTTTATTACCAACAAAGTTAACCATTTAAAATATACAGGATTGTTACCCCGACATGTTTCGGCTATAGAGAGTGGCCGTCCTTTGGGAGTGCATTTCACGAAGGAAGTACAGCTGTTAAAACATACCGTCCTTATTGGTAAATGGTAAATGGTACATACCAAGCAACTTAATTAACAGTATGAGATATTAAAAATGAAAAGATTAACAATTATTATACTGAATGATATTAGTACAGTGTTCAACCAGGATACATCATTGGTGAGATACAGGATTTATCATTCGACTAGACGTGAGGAACATTTTACTGCGTCTAGATGATTGTACGCGTACTATACATATGTAATCTGAACTAACATAATTCAGTACAATAATTTTTAAACTTTTTATGCATTAATATTACATATTGATAATTAAATGACTTTATATGTAACACGTACCATTTACCAACGACTACGATGTATTTTAATATCTTGTGCTTCCTTTGTGAAGTGTATTCCTGAGGATGGCTGCTCTCAGTAGCCGAAACACCTCGAAGTAACATTCCTGTATATTTGAACTTGTGCAGTTTTTTGGTACCAACATATATATTGCTTGTCTATCGCACATTCAGCTATCACTTACGCCCACTCCTACTCCCACCCCACCCCCACCCCCACCCCCACCTACCACCCCACCCACTAACAAATTACAAAACTGACTGATTTTGCTGATGATTATTCTCCAATTTGCACAGACAATCTTCTATCCTCGAACTGTAAGTAAGGTGTGCCCATATTTTTGATTAGGCAGTTTACGAAGAATTCGTCGGTTCGAAGACGAGATAAAGAGTGAGGAGGAGTGAGAGACCCTGGCCTGGCCTTTACCTAGGTCGTGATCGTGACCGTTTGCGTGAGTGTGCGTGTGTGTGCCCGAATGATGGCCTATGCGTGCGACCGTGCCTGCGGGAGGGCCAGTACTAACACATAAACACTTTGCGTCTACGCTACATCCACCAGTTCTCGGTAAAGCAATCTTATCCATTTATCGATACACGAGATAGAGGATTCATGATGGTAGAGATTACACTTGTGTTTGAGGGAATGTACATATAATTTTAAATTTAATAAACGCATACCGAGAATTGCTTCGAATTCGGGAGGTCGCCTTTTCGAAACTCATTTATGACACTATCTTAAAGCGTTCTCGGTATTCCTGAATTCCTGAAACCATATACTAACCGGCCTCTTTTTTTTTTCCATTTTCTTTTCTTTCATCATCCTCATCTTATTGGAGCCGGGATAGCGTGATCACGGGCTGGGCAACCGAGAAATCCAGGTTCGACGTCCAGCAGAAACAAAAGATTTTTCTTTTCTCCAAAGCGCCTAGACCGGCCCTTTGACCACCATCTCCCCCCACCCCCCCAGCCTCCTACTCAATTGGCATCGAGGGATGTTTCCTTGGGGGTTAAGAGTCTCTATCTGGGGCTGAGGTTAAGAATGAATAAAGCTGTAAATCCACACTCCCTTCTTAGCCTTCGTGTTGTGTATCATTTTCTTTACCCTTCAGTGTATGTAACTTACAGAGATGGTATATTGTTGGGAAGCAAACAAATAAACAAGTAACAGACATGAAATTGTATTATTGGTATTAACAAACATAATGATTTCGCTAGAATAAGTTGAAACATTGAATCTACTTATTAATAGAGTCGACTTAACACAAGAATTTTGCTTCAATTGATTTGTAAAACCTCAAACTAAAAATAGTAGAAAATTTCCGAAACTGGGCGTAAATAACAGTGCATATATTGCGATGCATACTGGCATTCAGTCACAGTGTTCATAAAACTCCTTATGGATGCTACTGGGCAAAGTATTACTGACTTCTTGCACCTTTCAACATCCAGTTTCCTTTCAAGCAGGTGATTCGTATAGGGATAACGCAAATTACTAAAAAATTAACGTGTATATATCTATATATATATATGTACGTACCTTCTCAATATCGTACACAGCATTTTAAGCGATAACTATTTGTGTAGGCAGACGCAAAATCTTTCATTCCGTATGTTGTTCAGATGCCAATCAGTTATTTTTAAGGATCCATATGTCATGTTATTTTCCTTCTTTCATACGAGAATTTTTGTACTTGTTTGTTGATGTACTTGAATTTTCATCCGTGAAGACACAAGGGTTATATAATGGTTATGCAGCCCAATGATAAACAGTTAATCCAACTCAACTGAAGGGGCCTGCAGGAGATGCTTATATTTTTGAATTGTCAAAGGAAGTCCCTACGTTTATGCAATTCCAAAACTTATTATGTCTTCACAGGAGCTCTCGTCACTAGTTCCTAAATCCTTGCATGCAACGCTCATGTTCCTTATGTGTGCCGCATTCTTGGAAGAATGAATGCATGTAGTGTTCTCTCTTGATAATGAAGAATCTACTTTTAAGTCATACTATAGAACACGTGAAGCTGTGTGTACATTTAAAATCAATAGGTTAGATGAAACCAAATATTTTATTCTTAGTTCTTCATATGGTTCCAGTTAACTTGCGCAACTTCTTTTATTACTTTACAAATAAAGAAACAGTTATTTTCTTTAATTTCTTCGAAAAGAAATTAATATACACGGTATAATCACTCACGATTAACAGTCTGAGAGATTTCCTCTGTGACAAAAATAACTGACCTTAGTAGTTTTCCACATTGCTGTTAATTTGGCCATTTCCTTGGATGAGTTTGTAGAAGCTTCTAAAATTACCGGAAGAAATCTTTCTTTGAATCGTGCTTTCAACCTCACAAAACTTATTGTAAGCCACATAAACGTTGTTTCTTCAACTCTTATGATGCATGATGGAACACCTGACCTAGTTCTTAATAATCTCAAGGTCTTTGAATTTATAATGTTTGGTAGTAAAACAACTCCTGTCTGTATGTTCCATGTTCAAGCTTCTACAATACAATAAGAGAGCAATGTAGTTTCTTCAAAAATAATGTTTAGTACTTTAGGGGAGTACTGCTTTTACCGCTGGAACTTAAAATTCGCATGTTCCTGTCCCACTCGGGTCACAGATTTGAATATGTAGTCTTTCATAGCAGTAATTCTACTGCTCAATCAGTTTAATAAAGTTCCAAAAATAAGCTACGATAAAAGGAGGCCAAGCATGGAATAGAATAATATCGCTGAGAAGGTGGATTAAGACAGTGCAATAAACGTAGCAATTTAAAACGGAGTTTTGTAGTTTGCCTGAAGATTAAATAGAAAATTATATAAAGAAATTAAATTTAAGTATTGTTTATGAAGGGTTTAGAATGCCTCAAAGGAAAGTCGTGCTCGCCTGTTCATCCTTCTGCACCTCCTAAAAAAACACTTAAATCTTCAAGTTTAAGTTCCGCTTTGAAATTCTTTTACGAGGTACATGGCATGATTACGCTCCTACAAACACTAATAACACATTAGATATGAAGGGCATGTGTGGAGCAGGAGACCACATTGCTTTGGAGAAGGTAATGGAACAGCAGCATTACAGACTTCATGGAGATTATATTTTTAACACACATTTATATTTACGTGCACTAATTATGATTAAGGCCTATTTATTTCGTACAGTAAGTTTCTTATATAAAATACTTGAGAAACTAGTGTGAGGTATTTCAAGAAGCAAATGTTTTATTAAACGTATGGAGAAAAACAACTAAATAAAACTTCACGTTTCGTAGAGAAGGAAAATTAAAACCATTTATGCGCATTTACTGACTGACTAAATAAATAAATAAACACATAAATAAACGACCAAACAACCATAGACTTAACTGACAAGCATACTACATAAATAAATAAATAACCAAATCCATGGTGCAAAGTCCTTATTGAGAAGCTAATAGCCCTTCAGCTAGTCAATAAATTCCGCACATTTCTTGGAACCCGAAATTTCATTATCGTTTGTACCAAAACCAGCCTCTTAACTCTATCCTGAGCCGGAAGAGTGCAGTGCAAGCCCTCCCATTTAATTTAAGATACACCTTAATATTATCCTCCTATCTATTCCTATGTCTTTCAAGAGGCCTCTTTCTTTCATGTTTTCCATTAAAACGACGTATCTGCCCCCTCCCACATATATGATATATGCACCGACTATGTCATTCTCTTTGATTTGTTCACACAATAAATAATGTATTTGAGTGCAGTAAAATAATGAATCTCCTTATTACACAATTTTCTTCAGTCCCCTTGTACTTCCTCGTTCTTAGGGCCAAATGTCTTCCTCAGCAGCATGTTCTTACACACTCTTAAGCCATGATCGTTCTTAAAGTGAGGGCTCAAATATCACACCCATGTTAAACAAGAGACAAAATTGTAGTTTCGCTTATTATTCTTAATTTTAGATAACAACACTACTTCCAGCGTGTAGGCCAATGTACTTATCATAAACGCTGTAGAATTATTAAGCTTATGGGTCTCAGAACTTTGCCTTTTACCATCTGACTGAATCAATTTTGCTGGAATTTGATAATTACCTGGTCGTTTGTACCTTTCAAAATTTTCAAAAGCAATCGCAGTCTCAAAAGCAATAAGGCTAGGGGCTAGTGCCTGAAGTGTATGTATTTCGGTCTCCCTGACATCATTAAAGGCAAGTACGCCCACTCAATTGGAGACGGAAGTAATTAGCAGATCATTCCACAAATTCATAAAAAGTTTATCAAGTGCAGTTTTACCCCGTTGTTGGTACGACAGATCTATGTTTTTAAGACGTAAAACCACGAATTACTAGCAACAAGCCTTACAATGAAATAAATTTGACAGATTGAAGTATTTAATTCTTGCAAACAATACATGAGAAATCAGTGCCTACTTCACACTAAAAATGCGACTCCACAATTGTTGGAAATTTGTTTTGCTTACAGAAGTAATTGTTTTTCACTTGAGTATCTTACGAAACACATAAGTAGGCCACTAGAACGCTGTGTGTGCTGATGGCAAAAATCTTGAATTAAGGCAAGTATTGCAGTTAATGTTGGGTTTTACATCGCGTTCACAAAATTGCGAAAAGCGACAATTTGCTTCGACATGTCTCTCCGTCCTTCTGTCTGTCTATTCGTCCGCATGCAACAAGTCGGCTCCCACTGGACGCGTTTGCAGGAAATTTGATATGTGAGGAATTTTACAAAATCTGTCTACAAAATTAAAGTTTCATTAAAATCTGACAAGGATAAGGGATATTTGACATGAAGGTCTATAAACGTTTATGATAATATTTCGCTCAATTCTTCTTAGAAAGAAAAATGCTTCACACAAATGTATAGATAAAATCAAAACACGCATTTCATGTTCGATAACTTTTTCCGAAAATCGTACCTTGTATGATATAATGTAGAAAAATATGGTACAGCCGGAATAGGCAATATAATATGGCGCATGCACATTGCATGCTGCATAACTAAGGCTAACACACTCCGAACATGTAATAGTGTTTGCTTTTCCGGGGCAACAGTGGTTACGCGAATGCGCCTTAATATTGCGTTATATGCACATTGCCTGTCCTGTTAAATACAGTATTTAAAGAAGGCGCTGGAATTATTTGTTTCCTTCGCAGACACGGGTAGCATTTAAGAAACACATTGCTTGTTATACAGCAATGTTTGATACGTTAAGCGAGACGACGGTAAGTGAATAACGACATGCCAAATAAAATAATGTTCCTCTATTAAGGTGAACATTTTACGAAAACTACAAATATGTGCTAGATTATAATTTTTCGTATGTCCAACCAGTACAGAATTTTTGTCAACTGCAAATGGGATGTTTGCGTTAAGACATCTAAAATTTAGTTTTTCCTTTCTCTGTTTAACGTTTGTATACACGTGTGTAATGTATTGATACTGTAGGGATGTTTCACAAAACGACAGACCTGAGGTTACCAACAATTGCTCATTGCATTTTCAATTGAAAATTGACGTCGAATATCATAAAGCCATAATAAAAAGTATCTATTATTTGGAAGAAATTTGGTGCAGAATCAGAATGTTAGTTAAGGTTCACTAGTAGGCAACATAATCCGCTTATAAGCGTTCTTTTGGCGTATGTCGTACTGACACGGAGATGCGCCCTCCGTCCCTTCACTCGACTGGTTTTTATTAATTGTTTTTATTTAGGCTGTAATTAAATTAGAAATCTAAACTGATACACTGTATTTCCTTTAATAAGCAAACCTAGCACGTCATTAAATTCTTAGGAATTAATACAATGTTTACACTAAATTTATAGACCTTAACTCAGTACGTCCATAATTTATGTACATCTATGTGGTAGGTTTTGCTCCTGCCAGAAATTGTGTTATCTAGATGTGAAAAGAATATAACAGACGAAAACGAAGAAACTGAGACGCCATTGGCTGTACGAGTGTCTAGCATAATTTTCTCCGAACTATCCCACATTTTTTGAGTATTTAACTAGCCAAGTTGATACTTTAATTTATTTGGCAAATTTCCTCTACCGATTGGCAAATATTGGCCAATTTGGATTACAAAATTTTATGAGGGGAACCATTCCAACAATTTTTGTTGAAATATGAAAATGATATTTAAACATACTTAGTTCTGCTGAGCTTGGAAAAAGTTCTGAAATGTGTCATACGAAATTGGCCTTCCTGTTCTCATGAACACACACACACACACACACACACACACACACAGACACACACACACACACACACACACACATACACACACACACACACACACACACACACACAGAGCATGGTGACCTCAAACCCTACCTTTCAAACCTCTTTCCTTCTTAAATATCTGTGTGTGTGTGTGTGTGTGTGTGTGTGTGTGTGCGCGCGTGCACATTAGTGTCTGCCTGTGTCCGTGAGTCCCCATATTTCAACTTTTGAAAGAGTTTACAGACTTTAGTAAAAACTGGTGTAGCTTTTATGCCATTAGCATACATCCCTACGACGTACTTTATAATTTCCTGTAGCGGTTAATGACAACACGGCGAACGGGCGAATTTTTCAGGCGGGACGGACACGTCACCAGTTACACTAAGGTATTGAAATGGTGTTTGGTTCTAGGCGATGACAATGTTTGCAGATTTTGTTGAGATAATATTCTGTAAAATGTGAAGTAACAAGATTTCAGCCGTGCGAAAAATGTCTGTAACTTTCGGTTAAATGCCGATAATGAATGGACCATTAGATTTACGTAGGTGATGTTTGGCATAAAGATAAACTGTGAAGTACCTACAAAGCATGTATGCATACAATTCTCTTAGAAATTTTAAAAATTGCACTGTCGTTGTGGTGGACAGTCTAACACGCTATAAGTTTTGCAGTTCCCACGCTGATAAATGTTATGGTTACAGTGCTCTTTGATGTTATGCCCTGTAGTCTGGTGCGAGTAGACAGGGCGTTACTTGCAAGAAGACCACATACTGAACAACTGGCTGTAAAACTGTGCGTCATTTTTTATTAAAACTGTTTAGAGTACGATTATATTTAGATTCCAAATCTAAAGCCCTGACGATGGTATGCTACTTTTAAGAATACTACGTTTCTGGACTATGTCCAAGTAATTAACTGACACTGAGTGTCCAGGGAATGAGAATACCACTGTCTGTCGGAACCAGCTGAGTAGGTGTCTTCGATCGTTTCATCTGAGGACGCAAACAGATCCACTTCCTGAAACGTTATGTCATTTCCGAACACGAGACGATGATAAAAGTCCAGAAACTTAATAATGCTTAATGACTGGATGACTATAATTGCCAGATTTGCATGACTTGTTAATGTGAGGCCGATCCCAGTGGCCGCGCGGTCTAAGGCGTAGGTCTGCGGCCGAGAGGTTGTTGGGATCGTGGGTTCGAATCCCACCGGTGGCATGGATGTATGTCTCTTGTGAGTGTTTGTGTTGTCAGGTAGAGGTCTCTGCGACGGGCCGATCCCTCGTCCAGAGGAGTCCTACCGACTGTGGTGTGTGTCTGAGTGTGATCAAGTGAAAATAAACAGCCTCGACACCTGCTGTGAGTAGGTAGAAGAGGTAAGGACTACGAAACAAAACGTTAATATGAGACTTGAAGATGAGTGTCTGAGGGGCTGATTAGAAAGTCATGTCTATTGCGAGTAAATAGGCTTCTTCCCAACCGAAGGACAGTAATGTCTATGAACCTTATGCACTAAGTCAACATGTCTCTTCTAGCAAAATTTCCATCTGGTAATCACAGACCTCAGCAGAGGATCGTCTGACTTCTCGTGACTTTCTTCTGTCTTCTTAAGCCAGCGGTAGTTAGCCTTGGACGCCGCTGGAAATTTTTCTGTATAACAGTGTCTCAGATTTACGTGGTTTACGTAAATAATATTTCGGCACATAAACCAGGCCCTCTTGGAAGTTATGTTTTAAAGTCATTAATTTAGAAGTCCAATAACATTAGAATTAGATCAAGAAATTGAACCCTAAGTGAGTGACAGCCTGTCCTGCTTAAATGTTGTTGTTTGCACGTATGCGACGTGTAAGTAACGCTCCATGCATTGTCGATTTCGGCGTTGGATGGAAGAGAGTAGATAGGTTCATGTTGTGCCAGTTTTACTCCCAAAATCACATGTGCCCACTGGGTAGAAAGCTCCGTATGATTTCGGAATCGTTCAGAACGTGGCAGTGAAAACATTCGCAAGCTCAAGTAAGTGAAGGCAGAAGTGCTGGGTCCCACCATCTGTTTCTTATTTGGTGGAATTTGATGATTCGGTGCTGTTGTCTACAGTTGTAAAATAAAATATAAAAAACTGAGGATTGTGACGCGAGAGTCTCAAGCCAGACCAAACAGACAGACGTCTTTATCTGAAACTTTGATAACTGCAAATGAGACATATAATTCCCAAAATGGTATCAGGTGATTTAGAAATGGATCCGTGTGTTAATTCTCAGTACATATGTTCTGCAATAAAGCTATCTTATAGCAGATTTAAGCGTAACCGCTCATGTTAAAAAGCCATGGACTTGTAATTACTATAGCTAGTGCACATAATTTCGTGTCGCTCCTGACCGTTTCTGCGCGAGGTATGGCTTCTTCAACATTATATGCGCTGTATGGTACACTTTCTACAATTAACGGGTATGTTATGTCGAACAAATTTCGTAAACAATGAAAAGCATGGGCAAAGGAATGACGCTCTAATAACGTGTTTTGTACAGCGCTTTCATTTTACGACCCTGTCAATTTCATTTTCGATGACTGCAACAAGTAATCGGTAACTATATTGAAGTTACTTCCAGAATAAAAGTGTATTTTCTACTGTCAAGATTTTGAATAGGTGTTCCATTGTTGAATGAACATCCATTCTGCTATCCGAAAACCAATCGAACGCTGAAATGAACTAGTCATGAAATACTCGACGGATAGGATACATACCCTTGCCTCGTGTACAGCCTGAGGAAGAAAGCCTTCCCGACCGTACAGTCGTTTGCTCACAATGAGTGGCGATAAGGGTTAAAGGAGTATAAATCAAGGTCGCTTGTTCATTTTACGTTCGTGTTAACAGAGACTGAGATATGAACAAGAAGTAGTGTCTTTATGTGCATTTCCTTCCGCCTTGTTAATATCGCCTGCTCTGTAGAACCTTGCATCTAGCGTTCCGTTGAACGTTCGTAGTTCGACTCAAAAATTACGAAGTGTCCAAATCCCACGGCGGATGTCCCACAAGCCTGCTTGAACTTCCCAGCATCTTTTCATTGTAGGCATGTTATTGTGTATCACACTGGCCTATGGTCTGTAGCTGTTATCCTTCTAACACCTTCAAAGGATGTCTGCAGATCAACATCAGAGAGGAGTGTAAAGCATGCTGTGCTTACTTACGCCTGGTATGAAACAGAGATGATTACGGCAGATCGGAGGCCTGGAGGGGAATGGAAAGACCGTAACTGGCTCTTCGAATCGCAGATGCCTTAACGTATTCTTAAACGTGCAAGCTTTCTAAAGGCGGGTTTAATTAAAGCCGCTTATCACAGAAAATTTCATTACATCTAAATTTGCTGTGCTTTTTGGAGAAGTGCACCGTTAGGTTCTATGAAACGCTGGATTATTGTGAACGAGTTTTTGATTGTGATACTTGGTAGGCGTAATAAGTGTTGGGGAAGCAAATTTCCCATCTGCCAGAACAGTCAATTACTACTTTGATGACCGGAACCACAGGTGGTCATCTTAAACAAGTTTCCACTATTATTCTTCTTTCCATATTTTGGAGCCGACTGGTTTTAACCCTGATGCCGGGTCACTGGGGTCACACAATACAGGGCCGCGCTAAACCCGCCCACCCCCATGCACGCCCCTTTCGCTTCGTCCTCCTCTTCCTGGGTACTACAAGCAGTACCTGGGCCAGTCTGCCGACCCCCTTCCTTGCTAGCGAACGCGGCCAGTAATTAGAGATCTCTTCTCCGCCGCATCCACCGACGAGGAAAAGGCGTACCTACGCGACCAAAACAGGGGGAAGCGAGAAAAAAAAAGTGAATGCAAAGCAATGCGGTACTATCTGCGATGCGATGCCCCAGCTTCAGTGTCGACGACGGTGACAACAGAAGCACCAACAACGACGATGCTGTTAGTTGTGCTCACAGTGATGGTAATGATAAGGTCACATTTCCCCGAAGGAATTTACCAGACAGCTGGCCTGTATTTGCACGCCCTCACGTGTGTGTGATGTTGGATGCTAGGAATGCATGCATCTTGAGCGTTCAGAAACAAGAAGATGATGGTAGAGTGGTGCTGGAAGGGGAGGATGAAGGGGAAACGGAGAAGTAAAGGATGGGTGAAGGTGGGGGAGAGACGAAGAAGAAGATGACGGTGTTGTAGTAGTAAAGCAGATGAAGACGGTCTGAGGATCAGTTTGGACTGTGGCTAGGTAGAATTCGCTGTGGCTGCCTCCTGCTGGTGCGGTGGACTCCGCTTGAGTGATTGGTGCTAGTGGTGGTGACTTTTGTCGGACAATCCGTCAGGTAAAGCGAGTGAGTGACAGGTCAAACTCTGAGCCTGCGTCTCCGCCTACTCATACACGCGTGTACGCTCAGCTGATCCCGCCTCCCACCCCTGACCAACTCGTCTCAACCTCATTGCGATTTATGCGTCTATTGCGACTTTCAGCGTGGTCAATCATTGTCACTCTTCTTTCTGACTTGCATCAATTCTTGCGGTCTCTGGTGTTACACTGAGTTTAACATGAAGAATCATTGCAGGCCACGCTTTAGTCTTACGTGCATTAATCGTTCAACTCCGCTGTTACAGAAGATTGGTGTTCAGACCTATTTCATTGTCCACACACCGCTAATAGAGCCGACGTAACGATACCCGTTTTGCGGTTGGAGAGATTTGAGGTTTCTCAGTCACGCTCATAAAATACTTTATTCTTCTGTAATATGACGCCGTGTGTACTGGTACGCAGGTATATAGCCTACCACCCTAACCGTGTTATTTCCCAGAAGACTGGAATATTCGTTTCACTTTCATCCATTACTGTCAAAGCGATGATTTAATCGGTATTAATTTTCAGAAAATTTATGGTGCGGTAAACGTGAATTTACATACATGAGTAAGGAAAGCGCCCTTGCGTAATAAAGTGTAGTCTCCCTGTAAAATAAATTTACCACCTCAACGGGAAACATTTTAATTACAATACGATACAGAACTTCAGTAAATTCCCCGTTATGAAGAAAATATCTATCCTTTCTTTCCAAGATTGAGAGCGTTTATTCTTGCTGCCGTGAGATTTCGTTATTTTTATAGTTTCGGCTTTTAGTTATTGTTTTTAAGAGGCATCTGTTGACAGTGTTTCCTTACAAGTCTTCAAAGTGTACATTGTCGTCGCTATTGTGTCCATCGAGGAATTTTATTGTCAATTTTTCTTGTTAATTTTTTATACATTTATTATACTATCCTTGACAACTAAACTGGATATGCGCTAAGGAGGACGTGAAGTATTTTAAATATTACGATTTCAAGTTTTCACAATTGCGTGTAGAAATTCATTTATAGTTAATATTTACGCGTATTTTATCTTGCCCACGCAAAAATTGTAACTAGATTTTAAATTATCTCTGTCCGCGCATGAAGGAGTTACATATGAAATCGCAACCAACAAGCGCAATAAGTGTATGAAAGTATATTATGCACTCCATGTACTTCCTACATGTTTCGGCCACCCATGTGGCCATCCTCAGGGAGCTGTGTTACAAAGGACACAGACGTCGAAATATTACTCAAGTTTTTGAACCACTTATTTTCCGAGATCTGAGCTCTTTTGTGATATTATGCAGCGTCGAATGGTAGTCCTTTACCGACGTTTCGAGACTTCCTGGGCTTCCTGGACTTCCTGACCCTTGAATATGCGACCGATACGTTGTCCCGAAAGGTCGGTAAAGGATTACCACTCGATGCTGCGTAATATTCCAGAAGAGCACAGATTTCATGGACATCGCGGCGGAAACCTGAAATCAGGGACACTTATCTTTCCTTTCAGAACGGTGGTTTACTACATATAGACTGTCCGTTACCCATTAGAATCAATTACAAATAATTTTTGTCTGTGTTTTAATCTTTAATATATATTACAGATCATGCATTATTTTTAAAATTTAAAATTCTATATCTGTGCATTGGTTGAAATATTCTGTAATATTTCGATGTATCTATCCTTTGTAATGCACCTTCCTGAGGATGACCACATGAGTGCTCGAAACATGCAGCAGGTGTACGGTGGGTATCATATAATTTCATACGCTTATGTGCATTTGTTGGTTGTGATTTCGTAGCTAATAGAACTAGAATTTCTGTCAATAGAGAGAAGAGAGAGACACTGGTCATGACTTTAGAATGTTCAGCCCTCATATAGGCCTAAACGATATAGTTGGTGCTCTATTTTTTGTCGTGTACCACCCTATACTACAACGTTATATATATATGTGTATATTAACCATGCTCCTTTAAGGAGGACGTATTTTGTTAATGTATCAAGCGTGCTATTTGTGCTTGAACAAATTAGATATTTGTGACTGGGATTTACCTTAGAGTTGCTTCACAGAAGGGAAGAGGAACAGATAATCGCATTTCAGGCATTTTTTAAATTTCAAAGTATTTTCAGCCATTTGTTTTAGATTTGAATGTTTCCTTCAACACAGCTAGGCTGTTACCAGTGCGGTCCTCATTCGTTCAACAACAACAAGATTTAAAATAATTACTATTGTCCGCATATTTCGTAGAATATGCTACAAAACGTATGACAATGTAATTCTTAGTTACAAAGTCCCATTCTTCACGCTTCCATTAACAAACCTGTCTTTTCAAATGTAAGAATTTGCTATAATTTTTTCTAAGAGAAATCTTAACTACGTACCATCAAAAAGCAACTGCAGATTTCATGTAACACGCTAGGCAAGGAGTATTGGCATGTTAAAACAAAGAGGTTTAGGAGCGTTAGTGTTAAATTACTGCATTTGTCTACACGAGCAGCAGCCATTCTTGTAGGATGAGCGATAATGTTATCCTCATTTGTACAGCACATAACAAGACAAGCAATGTGCGCGTAACGTAACACTGAGGCTCGTTCGCATAACCATTGTTGCCGTGGGAAACCGATAAATATTATATATTCTGAGCCTGTGTCTTTAGTCTTAGTCGTCCAGGTCGCAAAACCCGTGCGCCATATTATATTGCCACCTGTAGCCTGTCTGGCTGTACCATATTTTTCTGCATTATCTTATATGAGGTAGGATTTTCGGAAAAAATGTATTGAATATGAAATATGTGTTTTGAGTTTCTCCACATCTTTTGTCTTAAATATTTCTCATTATAAGAAGAATTCAACGTTCCATTATCATAAACAACCATAGGTCTTCGTGTAAAGTACCCATTATTGTCGTCAGATTTGAATGAAATTTGAATTTTCTCGACAGATTTTCGAAAAAAGAAATACTAAAATATCAAATTTGGGAGAGGAGTTGTTCCATGCGGACGGACGGAGAGACAGACATGACGAAGCTAATAGGCGATTTTGCAGTTTTTCGAACGCAACTAAAAATTTAAACATGTAATTTACACTTTTACTAGCAGCCTACGGCTTTAAGTGTAAAGTATACTTAGGCGTGGCTTATCCCAGATACTATGAACAAACAAGTACCCTGGTCAGCATTACCAGATGTTGAAAGTGCAGGTGATGTACACAACGTTTCGTAATTTCTGTCTTCTCCCACCTTCAGGTCATTGTTTGTCACTGTACTGATATATTTTACTGAAAATTCCGGTCCAGTCTGATTTCACGCCTTAATAGCCGAGAAGATCTGCATGCTCACCAACACCGCTGTAAGACAGAGTACTTCATTATTTCTTGTGATGGTTGAGATCAAAGCTGGAACCTTTTGAGTGCCTTGTTAGTACTGTCTGCATAGTTGTTGGTGTAGCGAATGAAAAAAAGTCGCTTATTCTTTCACATTTTGTCGAGTAATTGTGCAGTAACACACTTCATATAACGGTAACTAGTCTTCTGAGTACGGAATAATGCCAAAACCGGTAAGGTGTTGTATATCAAACATGCGTCACACAATATTCCCTATCCCATATAATATTGGTACACTGCATCAGCACTGTCACAAGACATTTACAGGATTATGACGTACAAATATTTAAAAATGACAAATTATAAACAGAAGAGGACTACAGAACTCACGCTCATTAGGCAGCAGGACATGAGGTATGTATTGCTGGTTTTTATCCCCCATTTAAGACAGAGTTGGTAAAGCACATTCTCGTCTGCCTCAAATTTAGGATAAAAACGAGTAATACACATAGCTTAAAAGGAGTATCATTTTTAAAGGACTTGTTTATGTCATATTTAAGAATAATATTTGCCTCACGGTACAGCTAATTGGACTCAGCGATATTTAAACCTTAAACACATGTTTTTAAAAAAATGTAATCCCCACCCATGCTAATATTTTTATTGGTTATATATGATTTTCTTTTGTTAAAAACGAGAACCTGATGACCACATACGCTGAAACATAGTACAGTTCGATATTAAATAAAATTGTTGACGTTGCTTTGTGACTGACGGCCTTTTCTTTCTCCTTATACATACATACAATCATACACACACACACGCATACATACATACATGCATACATACATACATACATACATACATACACACACACATACATACATACATACATACATACATACATACATACATACACACACACACACACATACATACATACATACATACATACATACATACATACACACACATACATACATACATACATACATACATACATACATATACATACATACACATACATACATACATACATACACACACATACATA
>BLKM01000142.1:391434-406030 GCA_013340265.1 Coptotermes formosanus
CATACATACATACATACATACATACATACACACACACATACATACATACATACATACATACATACATACATACATACATACATACATACATACATACATACATACATACATACATACATACATACCTCAAAATCACAACGGAATGTTTATACGAAAGTCAGGGTCACTGAACAAACATCATGATGCAATCTGTCAAAATGTGTTAAGAAAATATGGGAACTCACACTGATACAGCTCATTTAGAAGGTTAACTAATTGTGCCAACAGCAACGGACGGATGATGTCCTAATCTAACTGTTTGACACAACTGCCACTTCCTCAAGCAAAACAATTAGACCTATCTTAATTCGTTAGCGTCCTCGGTTAGCCTATTCTTTATCACAGCTAGCTTCGAAGTATACTGCTGTGCTGACATCACTGAGTCAATAGAAGGAAAACGTGAATGTTTGCAGTTCCTATTCCTTCCTTTTTAGCAAAACTTATGCGATTGTGTAAGTTGCTTTTTCACATATTTTTGTTAAGATTATAGACTTAAAACACCATGTAATTTCAAAGAAGTATTACAAAATTTTGTAGGAGTCTTTTACCAACATCGAAAGAAGATAGAAGCAGCAGATTTCTCCTAACTTTGGTAACTACCTGCTGAACCACACACTGTCATAATCCAGACAATCTCAATCTTACGTTTTGACGGAACCATCAAACTCCATCTGACAAACGCAATGCTTCTTTTCCCATACCCGTGTAGTATATTCGTTTACGGTGAATATACAGGCAGGCATTAGAATACTGAGAACCGTCTTAATTGAGAACTGGTGCTGTTTCTGACCATGCCCCACAGAAACCTGCCCCGTATTTTCTATCGGCATAGTTGGCTCTGGCCCGACTTCAACGGTTACGGTCGGCGAAGAGCTGGCGCTATTTTGATAACCCTCAGGTACACACCAGTATCAGATAGTCTCTTATAAGGTTCAGTTTTAATGCTCATTACATGGAAGAGATTTCCAATTAATCTAGTTTGGTGAAATATCTCCAGGTGTTACCATGTTTTTTTAGTCTTGCTTAAAAGAATGAATTATGTCAGGATTAGTTTTATTCTATTAGTTTTAAATATCGAAGGGGAAGATATTCATATCACCCGCGAAGAGTTGTTATTGCTGCACGTGACAGTACCACTATGTTTTGATGCGGCTTATACATCCAGATTTGCTACTGTGTCCATTAGATCTTTAGGCTTCCTTGCTATGTTAAAGGTAGGAATGCTTGAGATTTTTACTTGGCTTCAAATGACAAAATGGTGGTAAAGAAGAAGAAGGTGGTTGTGATATTGGTGGTGGAGAAACTTAATGCTTTAACATTTAATCTGAACTGTTGTGGGGCCTAGGTGTTTTGTGCTTGCATAAAATTTGTCTTTTTCTTGCACGCAGCACCTATTGACATCACCGTATTTGTAATGAGCCAACGGCAAAGAAACGTGACATGACTTGAGCACAGACAAACACACAGAATGCCCTGCTTTATTCGTGTCTCCTTCTTATATAGCATAAAAATCTTAACACGTATTATGTTTCATTTTCACCCCCAACTGTGCGTCAGGCTCATACTCTTCGTCTTCAGAGATGATGTAATTTTGTATGACAGGCCTACTTGTCCCAGCTGTGCAATTTGTGGTGGACCTAGAGTCTTTGTGAATGGATAATCGTGCAAACTACGGTGGTAGTTTGTTACACAGTATCAAGTCATCATTCCTTTATGAATGGTGAAATATGTAAAATGCGGAGGACTTTTGTTACAAAATAGCAATTCATTATTCTGTTTATGAACTGTAAATCACATAAATGCGGCAGTAGTTTGTTAGACAATACGAAGTTACCATTCTGTGGATGAAGGATGAATTTTGTCAAATTCCTTAGCAGTTTATTACACAGTACAATGTGTTCAGTGTCTCGAGGGACTAGGGAACCACGTATATCTTTAGGATATCCAACTACAAATCTATTTGCAACGCATGATATGCAATCTTGGTTTTACTCGTCGGTAGTCAAATGAAGGGAAGACAGCCTAACATGACTTTTTCTCGTTGTCCTTGGTTACTCCGTATGAGGCTGCGTACCCGTATCTTCCTCAGTTTCAAGGGAAAGAGGGGTAGATTTACGGAGGTGATGGTTTCTTTGACTTTCCAGAGATCGAAGCCTTCCATCTCAACTGCAGTTACTCATATAATCCTAATACGAAATTCTCCAACTGCAAACGTTCTCCTTCGTTGTGCTTCTTTCATGGTAAATTAGTTCTCAAAGGCAAGAAACTGCCTTCGTTCTGTTTTATATTTACATCCTCGTTCGGCCCAATTCATTCTTATGTCAAGGAATCATTATTTGTGTTTGTGCGTAATGTTATTTTGTAAAAATTCATTGCAACGGCGAACAATTCCTAGCGCAACTTGTTCAAATAAACTGCGGATCAACTGATACGTGTATGTCTTACCACACGTACTTATTTTTCATCATCATCATCATCATCATCATCATCCATCACGCATTAGGCCTTAATAGACTTGTTCCGGCCTCGTCTAATTGCTTCTGCAAAAGTCTGCGAAGTCGCCTTCTTCCATTTGGTCTATAATTCAGCATTATTTTGGGCAGTCTGTTGTAGTTCATTCTTGTTACATGTTATTTACCTTATAGGGAGGATATGTCTAAACGTGCTGTAAAAATTTCAATATCTGAACGATCCCATTTTTAGCCATCTGTTGCTATTGAATGTCGAGAAGTGTAGGTAATTTTGCGATACGTGGAGATCGATCTAATCTGATCCCATCTTTCGCTGTAGTTTGGAACTTCCCTTGTGCATCTTAACATGTGTTACTCCGTTTGAGGTTTCTTCTATCTTATCAGGTTTCGAGCAACAGAATGACATCAAATTCAGTTTCCAGATTCTCAGTCATGAGTGTGATATACCCATAAAGAAATTACGGCCCATGAATAAGAAAGAGTTAACAACTTTTTAAAAGACGTAACAAATATATAATATTCCCGCCGAGATACGGTTTTCTCGGGCACCACCTGGACCAATGTTTACCCATCGGTGTTGCAGCATCTTCGCCGTCTACATTCCATGCAAACTGTGTCTTACGAGAGTTAATACAGCTTTAATAAAACGAACACAATTTTCATGTCATATGAATTTACATTAGTGCAACAAGCGAATCAATCAATCAAAAAGCGTAAGGGCGAGAAACATGAGCCGATATTGAATTATCGATAAATTGTCTCACCCCGATATAAGGGAGATGTACTCACAGTCAGAAAGGGTACTGTTAAGTAAAGTTTAAAACGCAAAGCTCCCGCCGAATTATGAAGCTATTTTTAAATATAAATTATTTGACTAAAATAATCATCTGCCTTGCATAGAATTGAGAGGAAATGGTCTTTTCGATTCCTGTTGGTGTCTTCCTGTCACAATATTCTTTTTCCCACTGCAATTTTTTTATGACAAATTGGTTAATTTTCGTGATGTTTCTATTAAAATATATGAAAAAAAATTTGATTATCTAAGTTAGGTTATGAAGCTATCACTGGCAGGTAACATAATAGAAGTGCTTCCTAGTTTTCAGTCTATGACAAGTTCTGTAACGTATTTTCTATGGTGTTACTGCTAATTATTTTTCAGCCTGCTGAAATAATGCTTTGTGTGAAAGTAACTCAAATTATACCTGGAATTTATTTTACCACAGGTCATACCACATTGCTTCAAAAACTGTTTCGGGAAGTAGTGCATTTTCTTCATCACTTGGGTTTAAAGCTTAGACGCTTTATATTCGTACGTGTGAAAATTTGCAACAGTAACTTTGTACCGTTTTCTTTTTTTTTTTTATTTTCGAAATGATGGTTTTGTTCGAGAATATATTCCGCAGATTTTAATTGTCCCAAATTTATTCTAAATGCATGGTATTGTACTTTAAATTTAGTGTAAATTTGTCTGTCAGTTTGTTCTATGCAATTTGCAAACCCCGTTGCTTTGGTATGGATTTTGAGTTTACCCTTTTTAAGAAGATCCCAGCAGAGGGGCTAGATGCATATAAGCTAATATGGGATATAAAAATACCTATCAGTATAGAACTAGATACAAACATATGTACCAGAAAATGGATCAAAACTTGTATATATTATTTTTACTTTGTATTAATTTGTTAGAAATAAGATTTTACCATTTGGCAACTTATAATGTTTATTGTATGTTTTCCATAAATCAACAGATTCGATGGAAAATTAGAACAAGACATTTCAACCTCTAGCAAGCGAATAAAACTTTCTGGTTCTAAAATAGACAGAGTCGACATCAACATTTTATTTTTGGCATGTTTAATGAATTTTAATAATTTAACAATTCTAATATTTTATTGTAATTTTACGATGAACGTGATTTCTACGATTTATGTCACTATAATAATTTTGATAACGATGTAATAATCATGAAAGCATAAACATTGCTCAGTTTCAAAAAATTAAGATTCCGGTATTTTAATTGAATATGTTTCTGCGTAGGCGAAAGTCATTATTGCGTATCAGTTGTTATACATGACCTGATACAGAGGTGTTAATCGCATTAACTGTGTTAAATTTTTAAGAACTGGATTCATGTGTGTGTATATGTGTGTGTATATATGTGTGTATGTATATGTGTGTGTGTATGTATGTATGTATGTATGTATGTATGTATGTATGTATGTATGTATGTATGTATGTATGTGTGTGTGTATGTATGTATGTATGATTAACAGAGTCAAATGCAACAAATAAAATTAAAACCCTTATATTTTCTTCATATTTCCTGATATGCAGGACTGGCTGATAAAACTATTGTTATTTATAGAAAACTTCAGACTTATGCGCCATTTGGAAGACTTGGAAACCAGTTTGTACAACACATTGTCTGGAGTATTGCTTTGGATTTTTTAAATAAGCCTCTATGAGCGTACGAAGTGGAAGTGTACCTTGACACAATTAATTCATAACTTACAAATCAGTTTTGCGTCTTCGCCGTATTTATAATTTTAAGCACAAAACATGTTACATAAGAAATTATGTAAGCTTGTGTATTGGCTATTTTACGATGTTATATTTTGGATGGTTTAATACAAAGTCCATCAGATATAGTCATAAACTGACGATATGTAAGTACATTTTGTTGTTAACTTTCCTTTCTCAAACGAAAAGATGTAAGAAAAAACTACAAAAGCCACAGGTTCAGCAAATATTGGATAACTTCTCATAGAAGTGATGTAAGTTAGCAATAGAGAACGTAAATTTTAGGTAGTTAATATCCTGAGAGGGAGTAATTGTAAATATAAATGTCAGGCATTTTCCTTACGTTGTAAAAGAAGCGAAACTTAAAGACTGCAGACTGTCAAGTCGCTATTTTGCGAAACTGTTTGAATGAATTCTAAATGTTTGAGAGAGGGAGGAATCAGACGGACGCACTCGCTCGAGGACAACTTTTTACTCAACCGTACATTTCATTTTATTCGTGGCACACGGAAAGTAGCGTTAAAGCTATACGTAAAACAACTTGAGAAGGTGGCGTGCTGTATACATGCTGTATATTTCATCAGCAACTTCCTCTCATCCTTCGTTTTCCTTATTATTGGCAGTGAGTAAATTAGGTGTTATGCCTGCAACAAATTTCCTTATTTTTTGGTAATCATTGTCCCAGTTGGCCTATATTAAATAGATATATTTAAAAACCGTCAGATAGCCAAAAATAATATATATCTTTATTATATGTAAGTAAAAAATGTAGAGCAACAAGTTTCGGCTATTAACAGCCATCATCAGACTCATCATTCAAAAACCTTTTTCTTACCAAAATCTCTGCGTGAATAAAAAGGTGAAGGCCTTCACTTCACGTTGTTGATGCATGGTATGTTAATAATTATACAGTATAAAATATTGGATAGAAGGTATTTTAGTTAAAAGTTACATAGGATATGCCTAATTGTTTTCTCGTCTTCAAGTTCTGTGGTATTACGAGAAAACATTTAGGCATATCCTATGTAACTTTTAACTAAAATACCTTCTATCCAATATTTTATACTGTATAATTATTAACATACCATGCATCAACAACGTGAAGTGAAGGCCTTCACCTTTTTATTCACGCAGAGATTTTGGTAAGAAAAAGGTTTTTGAATGATGAGTCTGATGATGGCTGTTAATAGCCGAAACTAGTTGCTCTACATTTTTTACTTACATATAATAAAGATATATATTATTTTTGGCTATCTGACGGTTTTTAATATATCTAAATTTCCTTAATTATAATATATTCAGAAGAACAGTTCTCCTCAGATACCTTTGTTCCGCTATGGAAAGAAACGAGCAGACTCTTGATTGCTAAGCTGTTCCTGCCGCTCTTCCGAAGCGGTGTCAATAAAATGTCGCAAAGAGCCTGGCAGAATATGGATGTTAGAGCTCTGGTCTCTTACAAAATCTCTTCGAACGCAAGTGTTCCTGCTGTGAAGAAATCCCTGATTGGGAGCGTTCATTTCAGCAGAATATTCCAAGTTCAGGTTTTCATTTTCAATTGACAGCTGACGTTCAATGCCAACGCCAGTCGCAAGTGTCAGTAACAGAGACCTCCGCTTTCGCCATTGATAGAACCTCATGAGGAGTAAGGACAGAAATTTCCAGGTCATTATCGTTACTACTGGTATTACTTCCAACACGGAATTAGGGTGTGCCCATTACGAATAAACGCTGGAGTGTCATGGAAATTCTAATAATATAAAAAAAATTAATTTAGAATTTTTTGCAAGCCTTTGAACACTTCACTATTCAGATATGAAGACAAGAAGTAAGTATAAATAAATAGGGGTTTCCACGTTTTCACGGCGCGTATTGATCAAATGATAATCTTCAGAGTTTCCACGGATTGTAGAATTGTTAGTTGACACTGACGTTTCGGAGGAACGTAATGCGTTCCTCTCCATGGTGACGGAATTATGTACATTCTATCTATCTGGATGAAGTCTACCTGGATTTAATTCCATCAACCTGAAAATAGAGGCAAATCGTTTCTCCAAAATGTTGCCGTTGACCTACAATCCTACAAGGTGCACAATTCAGAGGACTCTTTATCTGTGCATAAATGCGTGTTATTGTTCCAACCACTCGAATATTAGACGCATTTTTGATTGTTGGTTGTTTACAAGCCTGATATTTACTATCACTATAGGGCCATTGTCTTATCAGTTGCCATTGTCTGTCAGCTCGGTTATAGTGTTAATGCAGCCCACTCAATCGACTGCCTACACGCGCCGTGAAGTAACGGCGGGACGTGAGAAACGATGCTTGTCGTATAAAATAAGGACCCTCTAGTACTTAAGCAGATTGATTCTTGTTCTCCACAAGCTTCTTGCTTGTGTTAAGTGAATGCTACGGCAGTGCACTGAGCCGGGAAAGTATTGCTGTTTTGAACTTCAGTTGACAACATAATTATCACGAACTCCACACAGCCAGAAAATATAATGCAATATAATGTAACAAGCAGCTCCCTTCTAGACGATCTGTCAGTATCATAATCTTATGACGGTTATGCGCTAAACGTCTCTCTAGCATTGGCCACGCCTCGCTTTATATTTCGCAAGCACGTTAACAAAAGGCTCGTTGTAGAGTACCGACATGAATGCATACAGAACTCCGTGTGGGTTATCCAGTCGTGATAAATGTTTATTAATAACCCCTAACATAAAAGTACACAGGCTGGAAAATATTTATAGAATGCTGGGTGAATTCGGAATCATATGTGGTATTGATTTATGGAGGCTGAATGAAATATGGAAAGAAATTATAAAGTACCTCTTCGATTTTATAAGAAATTAGTAGGGTTTGCAGATTTGTAGGTGGTATGGCGGGAATGGAATTAGGTACATGTAGCACGAGAGGAAAGTTATAGGATTGACAGCTAAATATTGGTAAAGCATTACGCGTATAGAATAGTCGGTTTTACAAATTTGTCATTGGCAGGAAGACTACGTGAGTGTGAGACGTCGGGAAGAGCAGTTGAAGAAGGAGCTGGAGAGCATAGACCTTGAATGTGTATGGCACAGCAAGCAGCAGTATGATATCAGTAAAGTAAGCAAGATGAGGAATGAAAGTTGTAATGATGTAGAAGGACAGAACACTATCGAAAATAACAGTAAAACTGGATTCAATTGTACAGGAATAAGAACTGTAGATGAGATAGTATGGAGGATAACCATTACTCTACTAGAAAGGAAAGAAAAGAGGTATACTTGTATTAACTGAAAGTAGGATTTTGAACATGCAGAGGAGTTAGAACGGAATGGAGAGTGGAAGTAAAGGTAAAGCAGTCCCATTACAGGCTTGGATTCCTGGTACTCATTTCCGTTAGAGGCTGAGTCGACCCCAGGGCCATAGTGCGACTGAAAGGATTATGCCAATGAAAAATTCCAATGACACCATCGGGAATCGAACCCGCGACCTTCCGGTTCTTAGTGCAGTGCCTCAACCAACTGCGCCACCGCGGCCCCGGATAGTGGAAGTTGTCGTTTATATTTGGGTACTGAAGACGTTAGACATTGATTTTTTACTTGTCTGGAAAGAAGTTGGAGAATGTAATTTATACATAAAGAATGGCGGAATATGAATAAGGAATTAGTACACAGTAGGGAGTAAAGTATTCATACAAGTCACAGGTAAGAAATTTAGGAAAATACTTAGACCAACAATATGCAAACGACTAAATAAAGAAGTGCAATATCACAAGTGCATATTCTAATGTGGAGGGAATTGCACCGTGACCATCTGAGGTAATCGGTTAGCATTTCCACAAAGTGCGGGTTCAGGTCCCATTTAGACGCAATGCAAATTATTGTATTGTATTGCATTATATTATAACACACTATATTCAACCACAACACGTAGACCTATGAATTTAAAACCTTGGAATGTGGTAAGCTCCATTTTAGAGTCTGAATTACTTTGAGTTGAAATTCTGTGAAAATTGCTGAAACTGATTAGGGAATTAAGGAAATATTTCTGTTATCGACCACGCATATGAAAAAATTTTTACCGCATAAAATGATACGAACTGATGGACAAATGAAGCATACATAATTAAACTCCAATATGCCTTTGTCTTAACGCAGAAGGACCGTTGTGAAGAACGATCCACAGACCGTCAACTTCTCTGACTGAACCTTAAGTGTAGTTATATACGTATGTGCTGTGTGAACGTACAAGTGAATATGAAATAACATGGAACAGGCCTATTATTGTGAAGCTAACTGTCGTTCAGGTGGTCAATAAATTGCTGGCTTTCATGGACCTCTAAAACTCATTACTGTGTTTAAAAAAACACAATCTGTTCCCTATCCAAAACTGTGGAATCTAAAGCCCCTTGTTATATTTCGTAACACGCGTAGCTAAATGTAAAATATAATAAAATAATACCTTAAAATGAAACATGCCTAATACTGTCTCTACCGACATACTGAGGCTTACTTTCTCCCTACAGATGTCGAAAGAACTAGATGAATTTTTGTTCCGAAATTCATCTTACACATACGTGTAATATAACGTTCCGTGGGGTGACTAAAAACCATTTTATTCGCAGTGCGCAAATATTCCTACTGTTGTGACACCTGTTGACAAAGGTTTAAATAGAAGACTGTCGTACTTTAAAAAGGATTTTAATTTTTCTCACTTTGTCCAAGTGAATGTAATGAAATAATGACAAAGGAATCACGACATAAACCCTAAAGCTAATCATTTGTTTCAGTTCATCACTTCAACGTCTACTGTGAGAAAACGCACGGTTTCCGTCACAGGACGCAGCAAACTACTGAAGCATGATATAAGTCGCTTTTATATCCGGCCCATAGCTTCGCGTGTAAATAAAAGCAATCGCAGCGTCAGATGACTAGCATAATGCCCGCGTTGCAATAGTAGTGCGATGCTAATCACAATAGTAAAGCACGAGATAAGCTTGTCCAGATGTCGTAACTAATGTAATCTGACATTCAACTGCGTTACAGTAACTGTAGGTCTATAAGCGTATGTTGTCTCGTTGCAATATTTTCTGCGGAAGAAGCGAGTAATTTTTTTTGAGTTGAAGATTCCGAGCGGTGATTAAACTTCATCATCTCACAATACGGGTTCGCGATATTTGATTTCATTTCATTTCATTACGTATTATGTCTAAGAAGTCTAGAATGGGTTGGTCATCTGGTAAGAATGTCTGATGACGAGACCGTAAAGAAAGTATTTCTGCGGAACCCAAGTGGAAGAAGAAAAGCAGGAAGACCAAAATTAAGGTGGTTAGACTGTATTGAGAATGATCTGAAGTCGATGGGTGTCAAGAGATGGAGGAAGAAAGCAGAAGACAGATCTGTGTGGGCTATCATTCTGAAGGAAGCACTGGTTAAACAATACGGACCGTGTGCCAATGAATCAGAAGAAGAAGAAGAAGAAGAGGAAGAAGAAGAAGAAGAAGAAGAAGAAGTAGAAGAAGAAGAAGAAGAAGAAGAAGAAGTAGAAGAAGAACAAGAACAAGGAGGAGGATAAGAAGAAGAAGTATTGTATCTTTTTCCAATAGGTCAAAAACGTTAGCCATAACTTTCTTTCTTTCTTTCTTTTTCTTTCTTTCTTTCTTTTTCTTTCTTTCTTTCTTTCTCTCGTTCTTTCTTTCTTTCTTTCTTTCTTTCTTTCTTTCTTTCTTTGTTTGTTTGTTTGTTTGTTTGTTTGTTTGTTTGTTTCTTTCTTTCTCAGTCTGACCTCTTCTACCTACTCATTGTAGGTGTAGGGGTTACTGTTGCTTCTGATCACAATCAATGTCACACACACACTCGGCAGCATTGCTCTGGATGAGAGATCGGCCCGTCGCAGAGACCTGTACCTGACAAAACACAACATTCATAAGAGACAGATATTCATGCCCCCAGCGGGATTCGAACCCGCAATCCCATCAAGCGAGCGGCCGCAGATCTACGCCTTAGACAACGCGACCATAGGAATAGGCGCCACAACTTTGACGTAGAAACATTCTGACTGAAGGAAGGGCTTTGTAGCACTGGTATGTAGATGAGCAATTCCAATCACATGCAGCAATCCGATCAGAAAGGTTTCCTCACACTTAAGTGATAAAATAGCACGTCTTAATCCCACTGGCCGGGCGGTCTATGTCGTGGGTCTACTGCCGCTCGCTTGCTGAGATTGCGGGTTCGAATTCCGCCGGGGACATGGATGTCTGCCTGTTGTGATTGTTGTGTGTTGTCAGGCAGAGGTCTCTGCGTCGGACTGATCACTCGGTCTGAGGAGTCCTACCCAGTGTGGGGCGGCTGAATGTGGTCAAGGAACCTCATAACGGAGACTTCTGCCCACTAGGAATGTCGTGCAATGATAAAAAAATATTTCTTGTAGTCGCAGGTCCGAATACCTACCTTTGTATTTGTCATGCATAACGGAAGGAGACAGGACTTCTGCTATCTTTGCATGCCTTTGGTGCAATTAAATTGTGCGTCCATATTACAGGAAACATTTTAGAGGCCGGTTTCTTTAAACCTAGACCATAGGTGCCATCGAAAATAATGAAGTGAAACGTTAAATTTATACAAGGGGCCTGAACAACACATTATTTTACGTAGATATGAAAGAACACTATTACAACTACAGACAATATGGAAGCAGTATTCCACAGCCCCGCCCCTGTATAGGCCTATGATCACTGGCACTGTGCATTAAACGCGCGTGACGTCACGGTTGCACAGTGTACTGAACAGATAATGCGCATTTTGCAATTTCCGCAAACCGAAGTGAGGTTAGATATTGACACATTTAGCAAATAATTGGGCACATTGTGTAAAAATTACTGAAATAGTTTCAGGTAAAATTACGAAGATAACACAGGTAAATTATTAAAGATGCTGCACGACTACAATTTCAGAAGGAATAACTTAAATTTTGTCGTCTGGGTTTTAATGTACGGAAGTGTCAATTTATCAAAACACTAGACCTACTTTTCGTTGACGGTACGATGACTGGAATGATGAATCGGATATGCAGTCACGTTATATAAACTGAGGGGACAGTAATCAAGACCACAGGTCTTTTTCTGTTTGGTGGCACAAAGTGTTGGACGGTGTCGAAAGTTTTAAAAAAATTTCGTAGATCATAGGTGTCCAACCTTTTTTGGAAAAGGTTCACAGTCTCCATTGTGAGCTGGACTGCGGGCCGCACGTGTAAAATTGACGATAAGTGGTATACTTCACTTCCTAAATTATCGCGCATGATATAAACTGGCTGGCCGCGGGTTGGAGACCCACGTTATAGATTATTATGCGCGTCCTAAGTATCTCAGATTTTTAAGAAGTTTGTATAAGCTACGTGACGAGATGGTATCTTCTGAGTGACCGCAGGCTTAACAAAAAGAACGAACTTCAACCCCTCTGGATTTTTATATCTTGACGGATGTGTAACGCTTGTTAAGTTACACTTGGCTACGCGTCACATCTTCTCAGTCATTTTGTGTTGCCTTTCATTGATTATTCGCAATCATTAACATTATCAGCTACTCCAATCTATTGGGCAGCATTCACGATACTACGGGCATCATATTTGCAGAACTTCTGAGCTGTGGGCAGCAAGTAGACTTGCCACAATCAGAGGCACGAACTGCTGTTGTTATGAGTTTAAAACAGAAGTGCTCTGCTTGTTACAGGAAGCGTGAAGCGACGCCACTCCTGGAGCAGCGACTCTGACTTCCAGCTTCCGGAGAGGTTGCTGGACGGCGTAGAACCACAGGCACCGAGCACTTGGTACATCCGAGAAGTGGTAAGTCTGTAACCCGAAAAATGTGTCTCGAAGGATATTGGGCCGGTACACTATTTGTTAAGTATAAAGTATGCGGTTTACACAGCAATGAATATTTAGATTAGAGGCGACCAAACGGAGACCCGCTGCCTCATTTCTAAATTATATATATATACACATATATAAAATAAAAATTGCACAAAAATCGAGGCTGTTATATGTACCACGTTTGGGGATTTGTAAACGTGCGGCCCAGTAATCAGCCCGCAATAACGGCTGTGGCCCTTTGTAGAAAAAGTCTGGACATCCATTACTCAGACTGTCGCCTTCTGAGTTATGACAACTTGCCATCTTCTATGTGGTTATCAGCTTTTGGGAGGAATCTACTTCCAGCTGTTTCAGAATGTGTTTATACCTTGAAGATGGATGCAGCAGCTTTCTACGAAATGTTTGTAACCACTCAGCCAGATTATATATCACAATGACCCGGAAAACTAAAGTCTAAATCTTCATCGCTCTGAATACAGAATGAGTAAATTAAAGCTGCTGCTGTTCACGCCACCAAGGCACACCGGAAAGCGCAGGCATAGCTTTATTCACCCGTAGCTGCGGCACGAGTTGGAGATGAGTGGTCAGCTTCACGCCCCAACCGCTTTATCCTTACGGCGGTCGCCGCCTTTACGCATTGAATAGGAAGCTGACTGGGCCCTAAACCCTGTCTGGACTCTTATAAAAGAGATATATTTCTTGCCATTGCCGGGAATCGAACCACAAGCATTCTGCCATCCAGTCCGTTGCTAAGTTACTATACTTACTAAGCCACCCCGGATACTCCTGCATGTGGGTAGGCTACTGTTAGGATTTACAGCAAGGGAATGTCTGGTGCCGCAGTTCGGATTTCACTGACTTACGTGGACTCGAAACAGTTTGTGGCTTACTGCACAGAAATATCATGCGTAAAAGTAGGTATATGGAAATATATCTTGATTTTCATATACAACTGTGGGTAAATTCTAGACGTAAGGGGTGTCGGAGAAGTTTTTGCTTCCACTCGCTTTTGAAAAGCAAACAGAAAATGGACCTTTAACGTAGGGTGTCATGTTTGCAAACGTACTGTCTGATAAATAGTTTCATGCCCATGTTTATCATTATATTAACACTGGCATGGACGACCTTTCAAAATCACATCAGTGTCATCCCCTACTAACTTTGTCAGACGAGGATCTACGTAAAGGGAATACTTCTGGTTGTGACAGGTACAATATGCCTAGGCCTATATCTGGATGTAAAAAGTCGCAATGTAGTTTGTGCTTCCTGTTATGGAAGCCAGTATTCGAATCTGTGCCTGAAAATCGGCCATCCTGACTGAGTTTCTCGTCTTTTCCTCATTCTGTCCTGGCAGATATGGAATAAATATTACAAAATACGCATTAGCGGCTTCCGATCTTTGCTTCCCCGTGCAGCATTCACAAGCAGGAGTCGAAAAATATGGTCTCTTGATCGCCAGAGGCGTTCGAAAGATATTGTCTGGCACTAACAGAAGGCCTTCACTCTTCGGGAATGTTACACGGCCTAGGTTGGTAGTTGGATACCGACGTTTCAGGAAACTTGAAGATGGGACTGATGGGCTGTCCCAGAACTTTGGTGATCCCCATCAACCTACCCCGCCTAACACCCCAGAAGACCGAAAGCCTGAGCTACACACACACACACACACACACACATACATACACACACACATACACACACACACACACACACACACA